>JAZKJV010004167.1:0-441256 GCA_037367405.1 Ottelia alismoides | reverse complement strand
TGATGGCTGAAAGTGATACTTATTGGACATTCGATTTTGATACATTAGTGAGGAGGCCATTCAGGCACACTTACATGCACAACGAGCACATTATAAATTGATATAGATTCAAGTGTTACTTAAATAATAACACCAAAATGGTAAATACTCGATCTAGAGTTTGTAAAATGTAACATACCATCAGGTTGTGATGGATACTGTGGACAAATCAATGAGATAGTTGAGATGAGATTTCAATATGTCGGACATGTGGTTTTATTTAAGTGACATTAGTACGATGTATTTAAAGATACATGTTGTAAGTTAGATACAAAGAGTGGATACATAATCTTAATAAGAGTAGCACTATACTTGATAAACTGGAACCAATTGTTCTAACATATTGTTAAACGAAATTTTCTAGGGAATTTTGTATTTTTTCTTTTTATCTCCGGCAACGGCAAAATTTTGTTTAGCAAGGAATTTATTGCCGGAAATTAATTGATGAATAGGTCGTTGCTTTTATCCCAAAACCCGCTTCAACAAAAGATTATTTTTTATATATTTTTAAATTTTTTTGCTACTTATTAACCTGTATAGCGGACAGGGTCGAACTCAGGGAGGCTACAATTCCCGAGGGTTATTCAATTAATCAGAAACTAATTAAAAGAAAACAGGAATCTCAAAGGACAACTATCCTTGGTTTTTGTGATTTTTATCTTTTTAGTTTTTATTTTATTTTATTTTTTATTTCTAATTTTTTTATATTTTCTGATTTTTAAATTTTTATGATTTTGATTTTGCAATTTTTTTTATTTTCAAAAATAATACGACGCAATATAAACAAGGTAAAGAATATACACACACCAACTCTTTTTGCAATTTTCAATTATACTAAAATGATCAGAAAAATTCAAAGAAAATATTTTTGTGTTTTGAAAGCTTTGAAATGTTTTTGAGAATTTTTGTAGACTTTTCATATATTTTTGTATTTTTTTTTAAAATCAAACAGTAAGGAAATTGGAAAATGTGGACAGCCTGGAGTAATTTGCAATTTAAAACTCTTTTAAATGACCAAAACTCCTGCCTACTATTTTTAAGACAAACTAGAAGATAATATCTACAAACAGAAACTGAAATCACAATTTTTGGATTTTTGTAGAATTTTTTATGATTTTTAGAAGATTTTTGATATTTTTCAATTTTTTTGGGTTTTATAAATAATTAATGCGTGAAAATTGGTCAGAAATTAAAAGACAATGAAATACAACTACTCTAATTTTTTTAGAATTTTTGGAGCTATTTTCGAATTTTTATGAATTTTCGAATTTCAAATAATGAAAAAGACATTGTTTTTGATTTTTTAATAATATCAAATGAAGTCAAAATGCTACGAAAATTTTATGCTAGGAAGAATACCACAGGAGTATAGCACAATTTTCTCAAAATTTTTGAAGCATGAGAAACATTTATTTCAATCAAAAGCACGAGAAAATTCAATGTTCTGCAGTTCAGGGGTGAAATTGTAAATACTGCAAAAGTTGTGGACTGAATTGTAAAGACTCAATGTTTTGACCACAGATAGATAATAAAAATAAATGATAGGGGAAAAAGCGCAAATTTACCAATTCACCATGTGCATATCATGTGCTAGAGTCTGAGCGGGCCGTTCTGCAAATCTGAGTTCTTCCGAGGGCTTTGATGTAATTAACCCCTTTTTTAATTAACTCAATACAAAAGGGAGCCCTAGGGCTCCCTTCGTTCTTTGCAATCTCAAAGGGACAAGAGGGCACGGCCGCCCCTTTTTCTTCCACACGGGGGAGGTGGCAGCTGAGGGCGCGGGGCGGCTACGACAGCCCCGCGCGGCGGTGGAGAAGATGCGGCTGGCGGGCTGCTGCGTTTGGTGAAGAAGACGCACGCGTGGGCGGCGCTGGCTTCAAGGAGGTGGAGGTTGCAGATGGAGCGGCTGCGCCGCTACGGAGTCTGGAGGAGCGCCGCGCGCGCCCGCGCCCTCGCGCACAGCTGCGGTGGCTGTGGAGGGTGCGGGCGGCTCTGGAAGGCAGTGCGGTCGGCGGCTTCAGGCGGGCAATGCGGCCAAGCGTGATGGAGGGAGGTGCACTGCGCGCACGCCGCGCGCGGAGTCAAAGGGGCGGGAGCGGCGCCGCGCACCGCCACATGGGCTGCGGTGGCGCGGGGCGGCGCTGGCTTCAGAGGCGGAGGCCGGCGAGGGCGCCGCCTCCTCTTCTTCTAGCAAGGCGCGGCGGCGGCTGGGCGATGGGGCTTTTGGGCGGCGGGGGTTGGCGACCCCGCTGCCTGCTGCGATTTTTTCTTTGTTTTTCTTTGTTTTTTTTATTTTTTTAATGTAAACAGTAAAAAAATGTCAAAAGGAAAAGCTTTTTTTATTATTTTTCTAAATCTGAAAAACAGAAAATTAGAAAGGATAAGGAACTTTTTTTTATTTTTTTATTTTTGTTTTTATTAACCTGCAAAACAAATGTTAGAGAGAATAGAGACTTTTTTTTATATTTTTATTTTTTTTATTTATCCTGCAAAACAATCGCTAGAGATAAAAAAATGAAATTTTTTATTTATCTATAAATCGAGACGTGAATGGGGATTCGGAGAACGATGAGTGATTTGAATCCAATCGCCGGCCACCGTATGCGGCCGGAGTTGAGAGATCATGGACGGTAGAAAATAGAACGTGGAGAGATTGCGAAGATGAGATGGAAAATTCGAGTCGGTGGCGAATAAAAATCGTGGTGGATTTTCTTAAGATCTAGAAGAACAAAAATTGTGACAAAATAAAAAGCGATTAAAATGAGATAAAAATGCAAAGAAAAATTTGGATCTCACCTTAGGAGCGGAAAATGGACCGTGATCGCCTCGACAAGGCCGACTCGCTGTCACCGGGCGGCTCGGAGGCTAGGCACAATTCTCGACGAAATTTCTCTCGGAGATCGGGCTCCTCTCTCTAAAGATTGATCAAGTTGGAATGAGGAAGATGGAGCCATATAAATAGAAGAGATGAAATTTGAATTTTTTTTGAAGAGATAATGGAGATGAAAATTAAAATGAATTTTTGAATTTTTTTGGTGGGAGGGAGATGAAATTTGAAAAAGAAAATAAAAGAGAGATAAAACTAATTACAAAATTATCTATTTTTTTTTGAATTTTCGTCACTTATTTAATTTGAATTAAAAAATGTTATTTTTTTATTTTTTTATGAAGGTTAATTAAAAATAGCAACTATATACATATACTATATACATATGTGACACTATATACAAGGGTAAATGACGAAATTGGCCTTTTTTGTGTTTTAAAAAATTATTATTTTTTTAATTTTTATTTTTATTTTAAAGAATTAGTGAGAATAATTTACAAATATATACAAATACAATATGCACAAAATACATGGGAAAATTGCACAAACCACCCCAGAAAACCGACTTTTCAACCGTAACTCCAAAAATTATGAAAATATAGCAATTTTAAAGATAATTTAATTTCGAGTTCAATGGAATTGAGATTGATTCAATTTAAGCTCATATGGAGCCGGAATTGGTCTTTCAATTAGTGCTTAGTGGCTTTTTCCAAGTGTGGCTACTTTTATTCTGTACAAGATTTAATTGTGCAATCAATTTTAGTACGTAGAACACATTTTTATTTTCAACTTTGATTTTGAATGTTATTTGATTTGAGGACAATTAAGGTACAAATAAATTAATGTCAGTTTTATACAGATATATACAAAATGAGTGAGAACACATTTTTTTTTGGATTTTCTGGTTAAGGACCCTATCTCCCCCTACTTTATTCCTGGTCGATCAGGTAAAGTCTTGACCTTCTCTCGGGGTTCAGGTCAGCCTGTATACAGTCTTCCTTTTTTTATTTCTTTTCTTTATTTTTCTCTTTTTTTTAATTCCTTTTCTTTATTTTTCCTTTCTTTCTTTCTTTATTTATTTTAGGTTAAAATTAGTCAGAAATGTGCAATATTTACACAGATGCAAGTTAGTAAGAATATGGAGTTAGCGTTATATGCAGGTGTTTTATAAGGGATTTTAAGCTAAAATAAATGAATAAAGATGACGAATCGCAGATTCATCATCCCCCTATGCTTTACCTTTGCTAGTCCCTTAGCAAACACTTATTTGAAAGAATAAGTGAAAATAAAAAGAAAAAGAAAAAGAAAGGGAAAATGAAGAAAGTAGGACAACATCGAGTATTAAACTTATCTTCATAAAATTGTAGTTTGGAGCTCTGTCGGACCTTTGGATTATTAGTGTGTCGGAACTTCTATGAGACTTAGAATTTTAAAATCAACAGCCTTCAAGTTCTACACATCATCGTCACAGTTTCGGCTCAGAAGTCATCTTAGATCAATCCTCTTCCTAAAGCACACCCTATGAACATTGAACAATCGACTCATGTGTGTGAAAGATTTTAGCTCCTCCCATCCAAAATGCAGGACTACCATGCAAATCTCCTCTCCAATAACTCGTCCTCGGGGAGTCAGGTATTTCCTTCTAAGGTCTGTCGCGCTGTGTTCACAATCGAATAGGGGGAGAAGTTAGAAGAAGGAGAAAAGAACTGGAGGGTGGCCAGTGTAGTCACCTCTCCTTGTGAAGCTGGCCAGTGTAGCCGAGTCTCCACCAAGATCTGCAGGTTTCTTGAAGCTTGGACCTTTAGTGGCTTCTTTGTATTTGGATTTTTGGTGGTTCTGCTTGGATCTTGTTGTGCCCCTACGGATATAGAATCTTTTGCTTCTGTACATTTTTTGGGGTCTTAGAAAAAAATTGTGCCCAGCCGTCCATCCCTTTTCCGAAGCTTTATTTCAACCCGTACTCCGGTCTTTAGATTTCCACGCTACCAGAAAAGAAACTCACACAGTCTTCCAACATCCCATCTGAGTTGAGCTAAGTGCATAGTGCGAGAGTACAAATTGATTCCCTATTCCAGAGTTATACCCAGAATGAAGAGACCAGGTTAGACACTAAGAGTCAAACGCTGCACATTGTCATGTGGGAATTAAGTCAAAGACCTGAAGCTTCTAAAATCCTATTTCTCGGTGAAGTTCCTCTAAGAATTAGGTGGATTAAGGTCCATCTAAGCTCCATTCTTCAATTTTATTCCAGACATAGTTTAAATGTCAATACTATCCTGAAAAATGCACATGCAAATGCAACATATGAACAATGCAAGGGTTTTTTTTTGAAAAAGGAATGATGCACATGTGAAAAGAACGCATACTTTTTTTTTTGAAAAAGGAATGATGCACATGTGAAAAGAACGCACTTTTTTTTAACAATTTTCTAGTTTTGAACTTTTTATGGATTCTCTTTTTTTTGAAGGAAAAAAAATTGCAAATGTGAAAGAAAGTTTTTTTTTAATTTGCAATTTTTTATAGATTTTTGGTTTTGCGATTTTTTTTTGTTTTTGTTTTTGTTTTTGTTTTTTTTTGAGAAGGGTTAGTAAAATATACAAGTATATACAATGTTTTTTTGTGTTTTGATATATTTTTTTTGTTTTATTTTGTTCATTTTTTTTTGTTTTATTTGTTTTTTTTTACGCACGTGGATTTTACAAACTATACACACATAACCCCCCAAATAAACGTATTTAAAAGTACGAGTTATGTCTAAAGTATATATACAATATATATGACACCCCCCTATACTTAGCTCGAACTATGTCCTCATAGTGATCAGAGAGCGAAAAAGGAAGACATAACTCGTGCTAAGTATAGAAAAGTGAAAAGAAAAGATAAAAAGAAGAAAAGATGGTGATCCCCCCCTATACTTAGGATCAAGTAATCCTAAGTATAGTGGAGCGTACAAAGGGGGAAAACCGACGACGAGAATGTACAGACTCAAAAATTAAAAAGACACGATATGAACAACATCACCCCCCTATACTTATGGTAGAGTAACCCTAAGTATAGGCAACAACAAGAGTGATGAACAAAACGGAAACGAACAACACAAATCATTCACCCCCCCTATACTTAGGATAAGGCACATCCTAAGTATAGCATATACACACACACGGAAAAAGGGGTGGATGATAAACCGGGAGAAGACAGAGTAAAACGAAAGGATATACAAGAGGCGTAGATGATCATGTATCAGACACAGAAGATGGAATCAAAAGATCATCATATGATACCACAGATATCGAATCAACAACGGACAAGAATGTATCATGATCTAGATATGGCTTCAGCAATTGTCCGTTCACACCAAATGGTTGTGCGTAAGATGACAACCAAGATATGACAATACTCCCATTGTCACGCACAGCTCTCACGATGAACGGTCCTGACCACTTGCTTTTCAATTTCCCTGGAAATAACTTCAACTTAGCATCAAATAACCAAACTTTCTGATCAGGGAAGAAAGTCTTTCTTCGAATGTGTTTATCATGCCAGCGCTTGACTTTCTCCTTATACATAAGTGAGTTATCATATGCATAGTCTCGGAATTCCAGTAATTTGTCCAACTTCCTATTCTTTCCTCCCTTCTCATAATCTAAATTGCATACACGGAGTGCCCATAAAGATTTGTGAATTAATTCCACTGGCAGGTGGCAAGGCTTTCCATATACCAATCTGTAGGGAGACATACCCAAAGGAGACTTGTATGCCGTCCGATAAGCCCATAAAACTGAATCAAGCATCTGGGACCAGTTTTTCCTAACTGGACGTACAAGTTTCTGCAATATCGTCTTGATCTCCCTATTTGAAATTTCTGCCAAGCCATTATTCTGAGGGTGGTAAGGAGACGCAACTCTGTGCTCAATGGCGTACTCATTCACAATCTTCTTTACTTCCCTATTAATGAAATGGCTTCCACCATCTGAAATCAGTATTTTGGGTATACCGAACCGCGCAATAATATGGTCCTTGAGAAAGGAACACACAGTACGACTATCTGCGGCTCGGGTGGGGATAGCTTCCACCCATCGACTAACATAATCCACGGCGAGCAGGATGTACTGAAATCCTTGACTGACAGGAAATGGGCCCATGAAGTCTATACCCCAAGAATCAAAAACATCAGATATCTGTATGTATCTTAGGGGCATGGTATCTTTGGAACCAACTGTTCCTCCCATTTTCTGACAATCTGTACAACCTCGAACATACTCTGTAGCATCCTTAAACAATGTAGGCCACCATAGGCCACTCTGTAAAACCTTTGCTGCCGTGCGTTTCCCCGAATGATGCCCACCAGATTCTAGTTAGTGACAGTGCTCAAGTACACTGGTGTGTTCCTCCTGAGGAATGCACCTTCTCCAGATACAATTTGCGCCCTCTCGGAATAGGTACGGATCCTCCCACTGGTAATAATGAATCTCTGACAAAAATTTGTCTACCTTGTACTTCGGCCAATCTTGTGGAACTTTCTCGGAGACAAGATAGTTCACAATATCAGCATACCATGGGAGTGAGTCCACAGACAAAATGGTCTCATGTGGAAAGGTTTCAGAAATAGGAATCATGTTCTGCTCAGAGGTCTCTGTGTCTGTGATACGGGAAAGGTGATCTGCCACAACGTTTTTCACTCCAGGTTTATCTCTAATCTCTAAGTCAAATTCCTGGAGAAGAAGGATCCATCTGATAAGGCGTGGTTTGGCATCCTTCTTTGCCTGTAAGTA
Source organism: Ottelia alismoides (assembly GCA_037367405.1). Lineage (NCBI taxonomy): Eukaryota > Viridiplantae > Streptophyta > Magnoliopsida > Alismatales > Hydrocharitaceae > Ottelia > Ottelia alismoides. Next base: position 433,618 of record JAZKJV010004167.1, on the reverse strand, counting down.
TCGTATGGCTGTGTGATCCGTGTACACAATAACGTGTGAACCGATGAGGTATGATCTGAACTTTTCTAGCCCAAACACAACTGCTAACATCTCCTTCTCTGTAACTGTATAATTTTGTTGTGCCTCATCTAGAGTCTTGCTAGCATAGTGTATAGCAAATGGTATCCCATCCCTTCTCTGTCCTAAAACCGCTCCAACTGCGAAGTCTGATGCACCCGTCATGATCTCAAAAGGAAGAGACCAATTAGGTGGCTGTAAGATAGGAGCACTAGTGACCATTTCTTTCATTTGATTGAATGCAAGGAGAACTTTCTCATCGACAACAAAATCAGTCTCCTTACACAGAAGCTCAGTCAAAGGTATGGCGATTTTGCTGAAGTCCTTTATGAATCGCCTATAGAATCCTATGTGACCCAAAAATGACCTCAGCTGCTTCAAATTCTGTGGTGGCTCTAACTTGGAAATCACCTCAATCTTAGCCGGGTCAACCTCCATACCATGTTTGGAGATGACATGGCCCAATACAATTCCATTAGTCACCATAAAGTGACTCTTCTCCCACGAGAGCACTAGGTTTACCTCGCAGCAACGTTGAAGAACTCGGTCGAAATGTGCAAGACATGTATCAAAACTATCCCCATAGACCGAGAAATCGTCCATGAAGACTTCAAGAAAATTACCCACCATGTCGGCAAAAACGGCCAACATACACCTTTGAAATGTAGCGGGGGCGTTACACAATCCAAAGGGCATCCGTCTAAAGGCGTAAGTGCCAAACGGACAAGTGAAAGTAGTTTTCTCTTGATCCTCAGGAGCGATAGCAACTTGGTTGTATCCCGAGTACCCATCCGAGAAGCAAAAGAACTCTTTCCCTGCCAACCTCTCAATAATCTGATCAATAAAGGGCAGTGGAAAGTGATCCTTCTTGGTAGCTGAGTTCAGGCGTAGGTAATCTACACAGACACGCCATGAAGTAGGTACCCGGGTCGGAATCTCCTCACCGCGGTCATTCTTCACGATCGTAATCCCAGATTTCTTTGGGACTACATGTAAAGGGCTGACCCATTTGGAATCTGAAATGGGATATATAAAGCCAGCATCACACCATTTCTTGATCTCCTTCATGACAACCTCCCTTAGGTTTGGATTTAGACGGCGCTAACATTCACGGGAGGGTTTACAGTCATCCTCTAGGTATATATGATGCGTGCACAACGCTGGATTGATCCCACGGAGATCCGAGATATTCCATCCTATGGCCTTGCGGTTTCTCTCAAGAACCTCTAACACGCGAGATTCTTGTTCAGCGGTCAACTGCGAGCTGAGGATGACTGGAAACATTTGGGGGGGACCCGCAAGGAAGGCATATTTCAACGTTGATGGTAAAACCTTGAGCTCAGGTGGAGTCTGAATCGGCTCTGTAATAACCTCTGCTACTGTACTAGTAGGCGGTATGTGATCTGTGCTCCGTATACTATCCACCTTGGCTATCGACGGCTTGGTAAGTAGAATATCTGATAACTCTGTTAGGAATGATCTCTGCTCAGCAAGGAATGGTTCATCAGGATGTTCAATACTCTTATCAATGAATGGCTCAGATATCTCAGCAATAATCTCAGAAATATGTCTCTCATCTGTGCATAAATCAGGGAATTCAACAAATGGCTCAGATATCTGAATCTCAGAACTTTGTTCAAACTGCACATTGGTAACTGTCTCAACTGAACCACCAAGGGAACTCATGTCGACTGTGCTTTCCAGAGAGTCCTTTTGTGAAAGGAACTCCTGGGTATCTATAAAGTCCGTGAAAAGATCTGTCTCTCTGAATTCAGCAAGAAAATCACAGTCATCTGTCTCTGATATCACTTTCTCTGTATCATCTGCTGCTAGTGAAGGTGTTGGTCTAGGATCAGAGATCGTCTCAATTTTCACCTTGTCACTACGAGAGTGAAAGATGATCTCTCCAGTACCATAATCAACTGCTGCTTCGACCGTTCAGAGGAACGGTCGACCTAGTATGATCGGGGTATGGAGTAACGGTGCAGGTGTGTCCATATCCATGACAACAAAATCAACAGGGAATTTCATTCCCTGCACCGTTACAATAATGTCCTCTAAAATACCTCTTGGCCTCTTAATCGATCTATCAGCAAACTGAAGGATCATTCTGGTTGTTTTAAGAGGTCCTAACTGGAATTCAGTTAATAAAGAGGAAGGCATGAGATTAATGGAGGAACCGCTATCGAGAAGAGTACGATCAAATTCTTGATCAAAGATATGGCAACGGATGTGAGGTGCTCCCTTGTCTTTCTTTTTAGGCGGAAGGTTACTGATGGCATGAACTGTGGCCATGGTTAGGATGTGTTTCTCTGTTTCCTTTCGTCTGTTCTTCCTTGGTTGACGCTTTTGGGTACATGCCTCTTTCATTCCCTTTTTTACTGTAGGCATGTATTCCATGGCCTTAAGGAGTGGCATCTTTAAAAAGATGTTCTGTAAGATCTCAACCACTCTAGGATCAAATAGTGCTGTTTTTAATTTTTGAATTTTTTTAGCTTTGAGAGCTGAAGGAAATGGCACAGAATCAGAATAAACATGCATACGTTCATTTCCTTTATTCAAACGAGAATCATCGTGTACAAGAGGACAACTAGAATCAGTCTGTATAGTGTTGTCCAATCTAGGTGAAGGAAAAACAGAATCTAAAACAGAACGGGATGCCGCTACTGGTGAAGAGGAAGAATCTGCGACTGGTATATTCTCCCTTGCTGCTGGTGATCTGCATCTGCCTGGTGAAGGTGGTGGTGACGGCGGTAAAACTCCAGATGTGGGTGCTGCTACACTAAGCCTCTCTACTGCTGGTGAAGGAGATGATGTAGAAGATGGTGCTCTATCAGTGGATCGATCTCCCAACCCCAACTGATGCATACGAGGCTGCAAACTCCTACCGCTCCTGAGATGAATGGCGTCAGATAAACATGTAAAATCAAGGGACATACCTGTCTCAGGGGTGGGTGGGTCATTGGCTACCTGCTCCTTGCATCTGAAGTTGTTGGGGTTGGCTTCAACCTGTGCTGGAATCAGTGCCTTGGTGGTGGTCAGGTCATCAATCCGCTGAGTCAGTTCATTAATGTTCTTCATAAGCAGTGTAAGCTGGTCTAGTGCTGGATTGGCTGAAGGGGCCTCAGGTTGCTCATTGACTGGATGTCGCTGAGGCTGATAGTACGGAGGCTGCTGGAACCCATACGGATTCCGATAATAAAGAGGAGGAGGGGGAGAATATTGTCCATAATATGCAGTCTGCTGCTGGTGAGGATGAGGGAAATATGCAGACTGCTGCTGAGGCTGGCCTTGTCTCCAGTTCTGGAACTGAGGTGGAGACTGATATTGAGGCTGGAACTGCTGGTGCTGGTACTGCTGCTGTCTGCCTCCCTGAAACTGGTGGGCGGGTCTCTGACCCTGCTGTGAACCCAACTGGCCTTGCCCTGACGGACGGGGCTGGTTTCGCTCACGGTCGAACCAGATGCCATTCACCTCCTGAATACCAGGTGGAGGTGGAGACTGTTGCTCAGGAATGTAGGAAACTTCTTGTTGATACGGAACTATCTGCTGTGAATACTGCTGAACCTGATCAGGTGTCTGCACGTAGCAGACATGCTGAACTGTGGACGGTCCTCCGCTACTCTGCTTGGTTGAAGAAGTCTGCTCCCTAGTAGAGGTATTGGCTGCTGCATTCGTACTGTAGACTTCACTGATCGAATTGACAATAAGTTCCAGATGCTTTGTTATCTCATCCAGCTTATCCAGGTTCTTTGTCCTCTGCTCGATCACATGAAGCTTATCAAGTTCCTGGGATCGCTTTTCAATAATGTCTACTTTGGATAGGTGGTTTCCAATGATGGCCAGGTCGGTGCTATCCACCTTATCCACTTCTTTAGTTGCCGTCATGTTGATATCCTTGTGGGGTACTGCAGGGGTGGTGACGGGGTGCTTCTGAAAAGCATGTGAAGAAGAAAGAGCTGCTGAACTTTCCGCCATCTCCTCGAAAATTTGGTACAAGACATCCTCGTCCTTATTGAAGTGACTTCCCCCACAAGCGGCATCTACCAGCTTCTGATTCTCAACGCTTAATCCCCCAAAGAAATTTTGTACCAGGCTTGTCTTTGGAATATCATGATGGGGGCATTTCTCCGTCAGATCTTTGAATCGTTCCCATGCCTCGTGAATAGGCTCTTGGGGCATCTGGGAGAAATTAGCAATTAAAGATCGCATTTGGTTGAGTCGTCCAAGTGGATAATATTTGTTCAGAAATGCAGACCTCAACTCTTCCCAAGTGGTGACAACCTTCCCCAAGTGATTTAGCCAATAGAATGCTTTGCCCATCAGGCTGAATGAAAAGGCGGTCATCTGTACTACCTCTAATGGGACATTCGGGTAGTGTACTGTTCCACAAATGCGATCGAACTGCTGGAGGTGTATATAAGGTTCTTCACTAATATTTCCATGGAACATTGGGAGAAGAGGCAAAATAGTAGGCTTAAGCTCAAAATGCCCATGAACCGCAGGGATTTGTATCCACGAATTGGTCTGTCCTGCCCCTGGATTATAAGCATCTTTTAGTGTAGGCTTAGGCTCTGTAAGAGGTTCTTCTCTATTCCCACCTCCAGGATTTCTGTCATCCCCCTCTCTCCTATCTTCTCTTTCCTGTCTCAGCTCGAGAATCATGTCTCTCAATGCATTCTGGAAGTTAGTCTGCTCTGTGATCTGGGCTTGAATTGTCTGGATGGAGGCAAACATGGTGTTGTTGATCTCGTTCTGATCCGACATGGTTCCCTTTCCCTTTGGTGGCATCAAGTATTCGGTGTCTGACTCTGAAAATGTGCAGGATACTCGATTAGTGTTTGGAATTGATGGAGTCTCAGATATTATTTCGAGATTAAATCCAATCTCAAAAAGTGGATTTGTAAACAGTGAAGTGGAGAAAGAGGAATATTCAGGAAGTGAGTCTTCCCGAATAGAAGGTGAACGGCTCGGAGTGTAGAATGAGTTCGCAGAGTCCGAACAAGAAATACTCCGGTCCGACATCTTCGAAACAATAGGCAGGATACGAGAGCACGAGGTTCAATGCAAGAGTGAAAGTGAATGAAGGCGCAAATTGCGCAGAAGGATCTTTACTGCTAGCAAGCAAACACAATACAAACCCCCAGTTCACCAACTCAACTCAATTGTGAAGACCGTGAAGGCTCGGTCAATTATCTTGTCTATTTTGGAGTTAGGTGATAATCACAGAAGTTGTACAAACACTTAGGCTGAATTATGGGATTTGGGCACTAACCTTAGTGTGTACGCGAGCAAGTTAAAACGAATACAATGTGGGGGTTACTCTCCCCAAAACAATGATTTTTCCTTATGTTTATTTTAGGTCGAGTTTTCTTTAGCAGTCCCAAATTTTAGGCAGTTATCACTTGGTTTAAGTATATTCAATGAATCGTCTACCGAGTGTCCAAATTCCTTTTAATTTATGTGAGTGAAAACAAGGAAGGAGATCGGCAATGCCAATGCGCGATGAAAAATGATGATGCATGCAGGGGTTAGAGATGCGTACCTTGTCGCCAGCACTCTACATGCAAGTGATCCGCACAGAATTTAAATACAGAAAATAAACTAATCTATATGCAAATGCAAGTGAACCGTCCTAGATGATAACATCTATTAACGGGCAAGAACGAGTTAATTTGACTAAGTCCAAATTACGCTCTACTCTATAGGCACAGAAATATCTTGCTTATGGTGTTTGGACCTAATTAATTACCTGGCTCAAGCAAATTAATTAAAGCAATCAAGAGGTAGCTCACGAAATCCGCGGGAAACAAAGAAAAATAAAGGCGATGAAAACAAAACCGGTGAGGTCCCCCAAGTGCACCGGCACTTGGCGAAACAGACCCCGCAACAAATGAATGTCCTTTTACAAAGTTCAAATGGAAAAGAAAAATCTCTCTCTCTCTTTCTCTCTCTCTCTCTCTCTCTCTCTTTTCTCTTTCACTCTTCTTCTCTTTTTTCTCACGCTATCCTGCGGCTTGGTGAGGAATCAAGCCGCCTCCACGTCGCTTGGGTGCTTCGGCTCTCCTAGGATCGCCTCCTTCGCTCCGCGGGCCCTCGCAAGAAAAAGAAAAGAAAATATGTAAGAAATACAATTATCAAATATGAGAGAAAAGAAAAAAAATGAAATAAAATGAATGCAGTGATATGAACAATGGAATGAATGGCAAAAATGTAAACAGGTATTTACAACCAAGAATAGCAGGTCAAAAGAGAAACCTAACTACCCTCGCCGTGCCTCCCCGGCAACGGTGCCATTTTGTTAAACGAGATTTTCTAGGGAATTTTGAATTTTTTCTTTTTATCTCCGGCAACGGCAAAATTTTGTTTAGCAAGGAATTTATTGCCGGAAATTAATTGATGAATAGGTCGTTGCTTATATCCCAATACCCGCTTCAACAAAAGATTATTTTTTATATATTTTTAAATTTTTTTGCTACTTATTAACCTGTATAGCAGACAGGGTCGAACTCAGGGAGGCTACAATTCCCGAGGGTTATTCAATTAATCAGAAACTAATTAAAAGAAAACAGGAATCTCAAAGGACAACTATCCTTGGTTTTTGTGATTTTTATCTTTTTAGTTTTTATTTTATTTTTTTTATTTCTAATTTTTTTATATTTTCTGATTTTTAATTTTTTATGATTTTGATTTTGCAAATTTTTTTATTTTCAAAAATAATACGATGCAATATAAACATGGTAAAGAATATACACACACCAACTCTTTTTGCAATTTTCAATTATACTAAAATGATCAGAAAAATTCAAAGAAAATATTTTTGTGTTTTGAAAGTTTTGAAATGTTTTTGAGAATTTTTGTAGACTTTTCAGATATTTTTTTTAAAAAATCAAACAGTGAGGAAATTGGAAAATGTGGACAGCCTGGAGTAATTTGCAATTTAAAACTCTTTTAAATGCCAAAACTCCTGGCTACTATTTTTAAGGCAAACTAGAAGAAAATATCTACAAACAGAAACTGAAATCATAATTTTTGGATTTTTGTAGAATGTTTTATGATTTTTAGAAGATTTTTTGATATTTTTCAAATTTTTTGGGTTTTATAAATAATTAATGCGTGAAAATTGGTCAGAAATTAAAAGACAATGAAATACAACTACTCTAATTTTTTTAGAATTTTTGGATCTATTTTCGAATTTTTATGAATTTTCGAATTTCAAACAATGAAAAGACACTGTTTTTGATTTTTTAATAATATCAAATGAAGTCAAAATGCTACGAAAATTTTATGCTAGGAAGAATAGCACATCAGGAGTATAACACAATTTTCTCAAAATTTTTGAAGCAGGAGAAACATTTATTTCAATCAAAATCACGAGAAAATTCAATGTTCTGCAGTTCAGGGGTGAAATTGTAAATACTGCAAAAGTTGTGGACAGAATTGTAAAGACTCAATGTTTTGACCACAGATAAATAATAAAAATAAATGACAGGGGAAAAAGCGCAAATTTACCAATTCACCATGTGCACATCATGTGCTAGAGTCTGACAGGGGTCGTTCTGCAAATCTGAGTTCTTCCGAGGGCTTTGATGTAATTGACCCCTTTTTTTTAATTAACTCAATCCAAAAGGGAGCCCTAGGGTTCCCTTCGTTCTTTGCAATCTCAAAGGGACAAGAGGGCACGGCCGCCCCTTTTTCTTCCACGCGGGGGCGGTGGCAGCTGAGGGTGCGGGGCGGCTACGACAGCCTCGCGCGGCGGTGGAGAAGATGCGGCTGGCGGGCCGCCGCGTTTGGTGAAGAAGACGCGCGCGTGGGCGGCGCTGGCTTCAAGGCGGTGGAGGTTGCAAATGGAGCGGCTGCGCCGCTGCGGAGTCTGGAGGAGCGCCGCGCGCGCCCGCGCGCACAGCTGTGGTGGCTGTGGAGGGTGCGGGCGGCTCTGGAAGGCAGTGCGGTCGGCGGCTTCAGGCGGGCAACGCGGCCAAGCGTGATGGAGGGAGGTGCACTGCGCTCACGCCGCGCGCGGAGTCAAAGGGGCGGGAGCGGCGCCGCGCTCCGCCACGCGGGCTGCGGTGGCGCGGGGCGGCGCTGGCTTCAGAGGCAGAGGCCGGCGAGGGTGCCGCCTCCTCTTCTTCCAGCAAGGCACGGCGGCGGCTGGGCGATGGGGCTTTTGGGCGGCGGGGGTTTGCGACCCCGCTGCCTGCTGCGATTTTTTCTTTGTTTTTCTTTGTTTTTTTTATTTTTTAATGTAAACAGTAAAAAAAATGTCAGAAGGAAAAGCTTTTTTTTATTATTTTTCTAAATCCGAAAAACTGAAAATTAGAAAGGATAAGGAACTTTTTTATTTTTTTATTTTTGTTTTTATTAACCTGCAAAACAAATGTTAGAAAGAATAGAGATTTTTTTTCTATTTTTATTTTTTTTATTTATCCTGCAAAACAATCGCTAGAGATAAAAAAAATGAAATTTTTTATTTATCTACAAATCGAGACGTGAATGGGGATTCGGCGAACGATGAGGGATTCGAATCCGATCTCCGGCCACCGTACGCGGCCGGAGTTGAGAGATCGTGGACGGTAGAAAATAGAATGTGGAGAGATTGCGAAGATGAGATGGAAAATTCGAGTCGGTGGCGAATGAAAATCGTGGTGGATTTTCTTAAGATCTAGAAGAACAAAAATTGCGACAAAATAAAAAGCGATTAAAATAAGATAAAAATGCAAAGAAAAATTTGGATCTCACCTTAGGAGCAAAAAATGGACCGTGATCGCCTCGGCAAGGCCGACTCGCTGTCACCGGGCGGCTCGGAGGCTAGGCACAATTCTCGACGAAATTTCTCTCGGAGATCGGGCTCCTCTCTCTAAAGATTGATCAAGTTGGAATGTGGGAGATGGAGCCATATAAATAGAAGAGATGAAATTTGAAGTTTTTTTGAAGAGATAATGGAGATGAAAATTAAAATGAATTTTTGAATTTTTTGGTGGGAGGTAGATGAAATTTGAAAAAGAAAATAAAAGAGAGATAAAACTAATTACAAAATTATCTATTTTTTTTTAATTTTCGTCACTTATTTAATTTGAATTAAAAAATATTATTTTTTTATTTTTTATGAAGGTTAATTAAAAATAGCAACTATATACATATACTACATACATATGTGACACTATATACAAGGGTAAATGATGAAATTGGCCTTTTTTTGTGTTTTAAAAAATTATTATTTTTTTAATTTTTATTTTTATTTTTATTTTAAAGAATTAGTGAGAATAATTTACAAATATATACAAATACAATATGCGCAAAATACATGGGAAAATTGCACAAACCACCCCAGAAAACCGACTTTTCAACCGTAACTCCAAAAATTATGAAAATACAGCCATTTTAAAGATAATTTAATTTCGAGTTCAATGGAACTGAGATTGAATCAATTTAAGCTCATATGGAGTCGGAATTGGTCTTTCAATTAGTGCTTAGTGGCTTTTTCCAAGTGTGGCTACTTTTATTCTGTACAAGATTTAATTGTGCAATCAATTTTAGTACGTAGAACACATTTTTATTTACAACTTTGATTTTGAATGTTATTTGATTTGAGGACAATTAAGGTACAAATAAATTAATGTCAGTTTTATACAGATATATACAAAATGAGTGAGAACACATTTTTTTTTTGGTTTTTCTGGTTAAAGACCCTATCTCCCCCTAATTTATTCCTGGTCGATCAGGTCAAGTCTTGACCTTCTCTCGGGGTTCGGGTCAGCCTGTATACAGTCTTCCTTTTTTTTATTACTTTTCTTTATTTTTCTCTTTTTTTAATTCCTTTTCTTAATTTTTCCTTTCTTTCTTTCTTTATTTATTTTAGGTTAAAATTAGTCAGAAATGTGCAATATTTACACAGATGCAAGTTAGTAAGAATATGGAGTTAGCGTTATATGCAGGTGTTTTATAAGGGATTTTAAGCTAAAATAAATGAATAAAGATGACGAATCGCAGATTCATCACATATCAAGTGGATCACCAAACTTGTGGATAAATAAAATTGTTATTGTTATTTTCTTTAAATTTATATTTGATTATATTGCTTACTTTGAAAATATTGCTTTTAAATTATGCACTATATAAATGTAGATGATCCGGATACATTTTTTATAGGCAGAATGAGCCAGAGGATGAGAATGAGGACATAGCCCATGTGGGTAGTAACTACTCCCAGCTTGCTCCCGGTATCCCTAGTGAGGTACAATGGGATGGGCGCCTCTGAGACTCTACCTAAGATAGATGGCACTCAACGCATCCTGATATGGATGTCTCGTAATCGTCAGGTGAAAATAAGTAAAAGCATGTATTTTCTCATAGAAATTGCATGAAGCTATAAATTCTTTCATATACAAAGTCATGAGGGTCGTGCCTAATGTTATAAATTATGAAAGATAAATATGGGAGAAAGAATAAGGGTTATTTGGTCTCTAGGTGGGAAGGCATTGTGGGAATACAATGGTACCTTTTTTAGCAAATTGGGGCTCACTACATGGATGCATATTCCCATGACGACAACCGATTTTAGAAAAGTCCAACAATCACTTAAGGATGCTATCATCTTTGACTTGAAAGTATGTATATAACTAGAAATATTAATGAAATTTCTATTTGTTTAAGTAATCAAGTTTTACTCATGATATGCAGAATGTAATTGATTGGGGTATCGATATGTGATAGATGAAGGGATTTTACAGAGAGCAGTCCAAATCCCTTGAGATGTACATGACTAAGGAAAGGAGGTTAGGTGCATCAAGTACATCAAGACTTTATAATTGTGTTGGTTAGATAATCAATATATTATCATTTATTTATGAACCTATTGAGGCATTCCGATCAGTTCCTAACTACGGCTGAAGTGAGAGCCAATCGTCCTGAAGATTGGTATCCTTCTTAATGGGATGCAGCTTGTACATATTAGGATAGTAACGAGTTCAGGGTAATGATTATTTGCAAATATCATTATCTTAATTACTTATTCACTTTATTTTAAAATTTACTTGTGAATGCATAATATATCCAAGAAGAACAAGACCAACAAGAGTAAAGCTCTTAGTACTACACATAAATTGGGTAGGACAAGATTGGATCAATTAAAACACAATCATGTAAACTCATCCATGTTGTAAAATATATATCTTATGATATATGTTGATATATTGTATTTTTTACGTCTGAGGCTGGAGACAGTGTGGATCAGGTAAGATTGTTTGATATTACTCAGTAGATGACTAACAAAGAGGGTAATGGGACCTTCACACATGAGAGATATGTAGAGGCGCATGTAAGCTATATAATAACTTTATTTTAACTAATGAAGCATGTGTTTTATCTAATAAACATATCAAAATGTATGGTCTCATGATTGACTTCCTCTAGACCCAATTAGGTCCAACTCAGGGAACTCTAGAAGAGTTAAATGAGGTGGCATTTCGACATATGTATCCGCCTGCTTCACAACATCTGATCGGTTCTGCTTGGTGGTGCACCTTCCACAAGATGAGTTTCTATGGGATAAGCGATGGTGGACCGTCGTCTATGCAGTTTGAACAATTGAAATATAGGATTGAGGTCCTGACCCGAGAGGTGGAGAGGTCGCATGAGAGGAGGCATCAATTGTGAGATACATTCCTGTAGATCACACAAATAATGTATCGACTTCATAGGCTGATCGAAGAGTTGTATGGATGGGCTCCAGTTCCTTCACACTATGATTGTGATGGAAATAATCCACCTACAGATGATGATGCTCATCACATGTAGTTTTTGAATGTTTGTCATTGACGAGCGCAAGAACACGAGGTCATACTAATCCTAATAAGGCTAGATCTATAGTCGATGGGTTGACCACTCAAATAGTTCAATCAACAATTAACCAACAATGGAATTCAGTGATTAAAATGTGTGAGCTAAAATTTATACTCAGAATAGATATGTGTATATGTATAAGTAGTCGAAGGGTTGAACAAATGGACAGTAGGGAGTAGAATGCAAAATTATTATTAAATAATTAACAATATTTTTTATGTTTTTGGTTTGTATCTTTTTATGATTTTTCTTTTTGCAATTTTTGTGAGTTTTGAATACTTACTTTTTATCAAATTTTAGAATTTATATAATTTTTAAGTTTTCATTTTGCAAATTTTTTATTTTGAATTTTGAAAATAAAGTAGATAATATATATACTATATAGATAAAAATGCAAGAATTTTATTTTTTGGATTTTTAATTTAGATAAATGCAGTCAAAATAAAAGGAATCAAATATATTTGTGTTGGAGATATTTTTCCTTGTTTTTAATGATTTTAGGAAATTTCTATAATTCTCATAGATTTTTAAATATAGAAATAAGTTAGAACAATGAATATGATAAAATGTGGCTTTATTTAGGGTATAACAAATATATTTATATATATAGGGAAAAATGGGGCCGCCCCGCCCCATTTTTCATCAAATTTTTTTATTTTTTTTAAAAATATCACCATGTATCTTCATCTATATATCTCTATATGCCATTCGAATTTCGTCAGAAACAAAGATTCTTACGGCCTCCATCGAGATGGTGTCGATTTAAAAAATCATGTTACCGTTAAAAAATGATTGTCTGGATGGAGGTCATAAGAGTCTCTGTTTCTGATAAAATTCAAATGGCAAATAGGAGGGACATAGGGATGAATATAAATGGCTATATTTTTTAAGAAAGAATAAAAAAAATGCCGAAATAAGCGCGTGGGCAGCCATGTTGGCTGCCCCCTAGGGGCAGCCCCATTTAACCCACATGTGTGTGTGTGTGTGTGTGTTTGTATGTGATAAAATAACTCAAAACATATTTTAATATATAGTATATATCACAAAGAAAAAACAAAAATAGAAAACAATATTTTTGAAATTTTCTAGTATTTTCAGGGTTTTATAATTTTTTGGAGTTTTATTTGATGTTTTGCAAAAATATTTGGCTAGAAGATGAAATATACTAGCTGGGACCTATTTGTAATTTCTAGAGATATTCTAAGCATTTAATAACATATTAAATAAATCTAGGAGCATACATGCAATATTTGTAATTAAATATAAAGAAATACCTGCTTGACAGTGGTATAAATTCAAATAGACAAAACTCTAAGTCAGTGTATGTAATTTAACCTAAAATATTATAATGATATTAAAAAATTTATGACAAAATCTAAATAACTAATCCAGGAAGGGGTTCTACGCAAACCTCACATGGAGAGCCATATGAGATGACCTATCACTAGACCTAAGTGTAACAAAAAGAAAGTGTGAGGGTTTTATTACAAATATTACAAATGTTTTACATTGTGGTTGAAAGTTTAAAAAATAAAAATAAATTACAAAAGGCACACCTATGATGGTTTGTTGATGAATCGTTGAGATTAGATCTCAACCCCGATCTGATAGACATAGTGCTCCTTGATCCGATGGTTGTTGTGCAATGCAGGCTTCTGCATAAATCTGATAGTGGGGAGATAAGGTCCAAGAACATGGAATAACGTCCCCAAATCTTAGCATCGAACGGCAATCCTTTGTTCTCCGGTGATGGTTCAGCCCGGCAATGGTCTCAAAAGTTACCTGGAAGCATTCTGAGTAAGCTAAAGGTGCACAAATGGTCCAGGCCTCGCTGGAAGAGGCTTGGAGGTCCGTCATGGCTAGAGCACCTAGTACTACTTGCAAATCTACGATTTTTCCTCCAGCTGGATGTCTTTCAGCTTGAGACCTGCTCAAAAAATGTTTAGGAATCGAGAAAATGGGCAGAAAGTACTACGAATGGAGTGGGTAGTTGACCTCCGGCATTGGGTGGAGAAAGAAGGTTGTAGACTTGATCTACTTAAGATTGATGGGGTTTGATGGATAAAGTAGCTGGAGATTGTGATAGGGGAGATCAGGGGGTGACAATATGTGTTGGAACAGGGGTGCTTACGATGAACTAGTGGCCGGATCCTAGAGCCACTACGATTTTTTTATTTTTAAGCTAAAACAGATTAAATTAGATACCCATTCTAAGCTATTGGCTACTCTAGGGAATGAAAGAACTAAACATAGAGTGCTCACCTAGTCAGAGAACCTAGGAGCTGAAGAACTATCAGAGGTGCTCCAACAATGGGTTGAATTATGTCTTAAGTCCTTCTCCATGCCTCGGATTGATGACGGAGCTTCTCATGTCACAAGAGCTCTTACTCTAGGTTATAATTCATGGATTAATGGCTAGAACGGATTGGGAATCAAAATTAGGAGGAGAATAGGTTACATACATGCTGACTGGATGCCCTCCTTCTCATAGGGTTTTACGCGATTCAAAGATTGACCAAGGATGCAAATTGATCTGCGTGAAATGCACATCTTAGATGAAGAATTTTGGTGAAGGAATTGGGGGTAGAAAAGATATGAATTAGGCTAGGAATTTTGGCGAAGAAATGGAAATAACAAGTCTAAGACCGGTTCAAAGTGGGGGAGGGGCAATTAACCTAGGTCAACTATCACCGCCTCGTCATTGGTTCACGTTGGACACTCGTAGGCAAAACATGGTAAAAATAAAAATAAATGGGAAATAAAATAGTAATGAATTTTATAAAATAATTCTGAAAACATGAAAGTTTTTTCTTATTTTATGTATCATTTTTATGCAATTTTTATTTATTTTTATCTACTTATTTATTATGTGTTAATTTTTACGTATACAATTAAATGTATATATACCTATGTTTTGTATATATTCATTTAATTTATATTATATATATTTTTATATTTATGTATTTTATATATTTACAGTTTTATTTATTATGTATTTACATATTTTTATTTTATTTTATTATCTCATTTATGCAAGTAAATAATTACATATATATATATATATGTATTATAGGTATAGCATATCGATGTATTATGCTTTATTTTTTTTATTTTACTTTTATTTTAGATGTTTTAATTTATGTTTATAATTTAAATATATTTTAAAATCAATTATTTGAAATTATAAAAAAGAGTCAAATCATATAAAATTATGCACAGGTGCTCTTGGACAATGGTATACGGAAAATCGACTTTTTTATCTTAACCACCTTCATTAGATAGATAATTTAATTTGAAATAGAATTAAAGTTAGATTGATGGATTTTGAGTACATATGGAGGAGATATAGATCAATGAAGTTTTATTTGCAGCTTTTCAAACTATGTGTACATGGTACACCATGTTTGATTTTTATTAGACAAAATTTTTATAATTTCTAATCATTATTATCTACATGTTTCATGTTGAAAATATTTGAATTTGTAGTGTGTATATGAGTGAATAAAATAGTGTAAATATGGCTATATATGGTGTATTGAACACCTAGGGTTTCTAGTTTTATGTGTTTTTTGAATATATTATTTTGCCCTTATCTACCCCTACTTTATTCCTTATCGACCTTGTCAATATTGACTTGGTCATGGGATTTAGGGCCAGTCAATATTTACAATACTTTATTTTCATTTTTATTTTTTACTTTTTTTATTTATATTTAAATATAGTATAAATGTATTATTTATAAACAATAGTTAGTTGATAATTTGTACAAGTTAGATATATTTACATGTAATTGCCTAGTGATTTAAAGATAAAATAAAGGATTATAGGTAAATGTATTGGTATTTCATCAGTCAAGTAGCTAAGAATATGTTTAGTCTAACATGTAACATATATATGATGTAAAGTTTTTTTCATGGATTTGAAACTATAATGTATTTGCATCATTTCAACTACGAGTCTATGATATGCATTGCTATGGTGTATTTAAAATTTACAACGATATCCATCTTTAATCTAGGATGTGTTTGAATCTGCTACGTGTTTGAATCTTGGGGGATGATGCACTATTATCTAAGAATTTTCATGTATGATATCAATAGCAACAACAACAACTGAACAACATTAGGTGTTGCAAAATTTATACAGTAATTATTATTAGTGGTCATGTAACCACTGATTATATAATAGTGTCAATCATTATCGATAGATTCTATGGCCATCGCTATTATTTTCTCGATGATGGTTCATGCGTCTAGAAAAAACTTATTCTCAGGAATTAGTCATCTGTAGTTGCCTGCAATTTTGGTCGTTGATGGTCAACCACCACAACTGCCTTTTGTAGCACAAGCTTTTTCGACGATTCATTTGCGATGGACATATCTCTTTACCAGTAGTATTCGACTATCGATTAAAGTACTTATTTCAGTAGTGGATCCTCATCCCACTTCTTGTTGTACATACGAGCATTCTCTATCTGAGGGTTCTCATACTTCAAAAATGAGAGCACATACACTATAGACTTTGTCTCAAATACAGATTCCAAATTATGGATCCAATCTGAATAATTTAGACCGCTCAACTAATTGATCTTGTATAGATTGTTAAATGGGTTGAGATATTTCATTTGAATTTAAGATAAACAGAATATAGTCTAAGAAATCATGATTAAGAAGATTAAACAATAAATATTTTTAAATAAAGACGTTTTCATATTTTTTATACTTTGAACGTATTTCCCTTGTAATCTATCAATCATGAATCATGCTAACCCAATGGCCTCACTATGAGATCTGAGTCTCCTTTCCATTTTCATCGCACCCCAATAATATGAGAAAATACAACTACAATGAAAGAAGCAAGAACTCTTTCTGCCTTACAAGTCCAACTTGTATTCTCCATTCAGTCTTCAACACCCACATACCCCACATATATGGAGTTAGCATGTTGTTGATTAAACCAACTGTCAATAAGTAAAATATAAATTATGCTATATGCAGTTCAATGTCACCCGATAATATAAGGAACAACATTGGGGTCACTACGCATACAACCCATCTCTTTCGAGAAACAAAGAATCTGATCCATGTGAATTTGTATTCGGGAGTCATAACTACGCATAAGTGTCTCTAAAAATACAACCATGGCGACAATGTTCTCTGCAATGACTAAAGACCATGGATTTCATCATATGACAGTCCATATTTTGTTCAAATAAATGATTAATCATTTCGAATCATATTCTCTTCAATAATCTAATAAGGGATATATCTATGACATATGCTTATTGTCTTAGTTTTAATCGAATGAAATTATGATAATCAAAGAATCCAAGCATTTCAATCTTTATGCACTTGATGTTATCATGTAGCATACTGCCTCACTTAGTAAAATTTATTATTCTAATTTTAGTTCATAATGTACGACATGTCTTCTCATACAACCCTTCCTTGAAATGGATCCAGCTATGACATGCTGATAATGCTATCAGGGACTGCCTCCACTGAAAGTGTTGCGTAGGGTGGCAATTAGTTAACCCATTAGCATGTCCAGGCCTAGACACTTTCACCGTTCCAATTCAAGACAACACAATTGGTACATGAAGTAATAAGAGGGTTATATCGATCTTTCGATAGTATACGATATTATATAGTAATACTCAGAGATTTAGGAATTTAAAATTCTTTTAAGTTCCTTAATATCTAGTGCAATAATCTAAACAATTCACAAAATCAATCCAACCGACTTCACAATTTCTAATTGCATTTCAAGAATTTAAGGGCTTAAATAATTTGAGGAAATATGAAAAAATACTTTCTAAATTATACCATATCTCCAAATTAAACAAACAATTAAATCTAATTCTAATTTTCAAGTTGCGATCATCATACTTAAAATTATAAAACATCATACAACTTGGACTAAAAATTCATTGTGACAATAAATATTTCCAAAAATAGTTGGTCCAACTCTTGATTTAAATATATCAAATATATTTCTATTGATTTTGAGTCAGAAAATATGTGCAAAAGGTCTATTAAATAATGGGATCCTCTTCCTACTCCATCTATGGAGAAATCTAATTTTTCAAGGTCGCACGGTCAGTATCACATGAAAATTTTTGTCACTTATTGGGTAAGAGATTTATAATTTATTATTAAGTATTTTTTATAATAGTTTATGACCCAAACATAGTATCCAAAAAATATAATTTTAATTCTATTATGTTTGATGGAAATCGAAGTCTGCAATCATTTTTAACATGTGAATCTTCTCCCAAATGTCACCAATTATTGATGTATCTTTTTGGGCATGAGGCCAGGCCTTCTAGGCCTCATATATATCCCCAAAAAAAGTTTAAAATAGGGGAGAAAATCAAATTTTCAATAATCATTGAATCATTCAAATCGTTAAAACTATCGCAAGACAATGTAACCAATGATGGGGATAATCTAACAAATTGTTTATCGGACTTCGGACTTTGATGCAATACAAATCCTTTAAATTAAGAATCAGATACCAGTTGAAGGTATTAAATAATATTATTATTTCTTGTGCATCATAAAAACATGGAAAAATAGCAAACTATTTGCTTGGAACATTGTATGTTCATCGTATGAACAAGACATTTTAGCGTAACTTTTGTACTTTGTGAAATCATTAATTTAGGAAAACAATTTTCTTAACATGATCTATAATATTTTAATGAATATTGAGTTGAGATGAGAATTACCTCTTGAAGCATGAATCTCTAAAGCAAGAGACCTCCTGATGACTGGTTCTGAACACTCGGGTAAAAGGTCGTCAAAGGTCGTTGCTACCCAAGCAATCAGACTCGGTCAATCCAGAAAAAGAGACCACCGAATGAGATAAAAATCAATCGAAAATCCAATAGCGGTCTTGCTATTATTTTAACCTGGTATAGCGACCAGGGTCGAACACAAGGAGCACGTAATGGCCTTACGGCCTACAAAGTAGTTAAAAATAAACTAAAATAAAATAAAAGGTGTTTTTGGTGGATTTTCAGTCTTTTTATATTTTTTTGGATTTTTAATTAATTAAGAAAATAAAGAAAACAAGAAAACAAGACAATTCAACAATTTATTTAATGCATCAAAAATCAAGCAAAAATTCAAATAAAAATGTTTTTCTGTGTTTTAAAATTTTTACTGTTTTTAGTGAATTTTTGGGATTTTTCTGATTTTTATTTAATTTTCTAAAAATTAAACAAGGTAAGAAATTAAGGACACTGTCCAGTCAGGAGAAAAAGACCAATTTAAAATGCAAAAGGGCCTATTTATCTCCTGGAGGTATTTTTCCTATAAACTAGAAATTTAAGGAAAATTTGAGCACTGGATTTATGATTTTTGGATTTTTAGATTAATTATTAGAATTTTTATAAATTTTTAGGTATTTTGTAATTTTTATGAGTTTTATATAATGCAAAATGGCCAAAATTGGCCAGAAAATCAAACACAATAAAATAAACAGTAACTATTTTTTTTGTAATTTTTAGATAGGTTTTAATATTTTTTTGTGATTTTCCAAATCAAACTGTAACGAAAATGGTTGTTTTTAATTTTTTAAAAATATCAAATCAAAACAAAAATGCCTCCAAAAATTCTAGAAAATTTTACAACATGGCAGGAGCCATGTATCCAATTTTCATTGGATTCGGAGTTGATTTGCTATTTTATTAAAAAATAAAACCTAGGTATAGTGCATAGGGACCTAACTGCAATTATAATAAAGTTTTGGGCCCCCTGGAGAACAAGCTTGGAAACTATAGGGTAAGGAATGCAAAATACCCCCCGGGCCACGCACGATGCACGTGACTCAGGCCTGGGGGGACCTGATTGTCATTCCTATTTATAAAAGTATAAAAAGTAACAAGCCAAAAACGCGGGGCAAATAATGCAAAAACACCAAATATCACGTGTCGAAGCACGTGTTCACAACTGGCAGGGGTATCAATGCAAATTAGATAAACAGTGGGGTCCTTAGTGCAATTTTTACAAAAATAAAATAACTAAACTGCGTACTTACAGGACTAAAGACTAAATGCAAAATGTAGAGGGGCCTAAGAACAATTACCCCTTATTAAAATCTCGAGGGCTGGATGCGCGACGCATGGCAGATCGGACGAGTGGAATGGCGCGCCGCACACTAAAGGAGCCCTCGGCACGATCCGATGGCTGGAATGCTCCCACGTGGAAGATCAGACGGCTGCAAGGCGTCGTGGGTCTGTGAAGGTGGGCCTCGCTCGGATCGGACGGATGAGGTTCAACCACGTGCTGGATCTGACGGTGGGGAGACGTCGTGGCTAAACCTCAGCCATCGGACGGTGGTGATCAAACCTCAAGGATCTGGCGGTCAGGGCTGCTCCGTGAATGAACGAACGGGATCAGATCTGGAGCGTCGAGGCTGATCTGACGGTCGAGGAAGATGGGTGAAGAACTCTCGGCCTGTGAGCTTCGCCGGCCCGATACACGTGCTGAGATCCTCCCCTGCTGCTCCTGTGGTGCGGAAAGACTCCGCCGTGAAGCTCCACAGCTGATGCGATGCTCCGATGAAGGCGGGGAGCTCCGGAGAGCTCCGACGACGCGGAAGACCTGGAGCGCCTGTGCTCTGAAGTCTAGACCTCCAGATGAGGTCGAATAAGCCTGATACCTGCACAAGAAGAAAGAGGGGTCGAGGGAAAACTGCCTCGACCCGTCAGAGCGGGAAATGGATGGCTGGTGCGTCGGTATGGCGGCTCTCCGGCGAGCGGTGGAGGGTGAGAGACGATATCCCTGCTCTGGGGTGAGCCAGGGGGAATGGAAGGTCGGAGAATGTGGAGAGGAGTCTGGTGGACGTGAAGCGAAGGTCGGATGGGTGAATGGGCGACCGGAGACTAAGGGCGGAGGCGGCGGAGCTACACTACTGAAAACGGAAATTTCCTAATCTAAGCTAATCTACGAGCTAAGAAGGCTACCTAGCGGGTGCTGTCGACTAGGCTGAAGCTCAGCGAGCTCCTGGGTCATTTCTTGCAAGGGGGTGTCGTGTCCCCGAGGCTGGGCGCGCTCGCAGCAGCGCACGACGGTGAAAACCACCGGATCAGTGGCTCCTGGCTTCCCGGGCCTCGCTGCTACTCCGGCAGGAACGGCTGTCACCCAGGCTCGCCAGAGGAGGTCACAGGCGACGAGGGGGAGGTCCAAAGATAGAGGAAAAGGTCGCCGGAGACGAAGTTTTATATGCTCAGGGATCCGAGAAGAAAGGGATCGGGTGAGTCGCTCGTGCCTCGGATCCCTAAGATCCACCTCGGGCGTGGGTCATGGATGTTCAAGGAACAATCGGAGCCCGGGGTTAAGGTGTTTGGTTGTCGGATCGAATGGGAAATAATTGGAGAAGTCGGGTCGTCAATCAGATCCGCAAGAGCAGAGGGTCCGCGGGGGAAGTTGACCGGGGTCAACAAACCCCCGTGGACCAATCAGAATCCACCAAGGCCAATTTATTTGTTTATTTATTTTAAAATAAAAAATGATCGAATTAATAAAAACTTAAAACATGAAAAATATTTAATTTATTTTTTTCTATTTTTTTTCTGATTTTTAATTAATTTTTCAAAATAAAATTAAGGTATTTACATAATAGGGCTATATATAGGTATATGTACACTATAGGATTTTTATTTTTGATTTTTAATTTATTATTTTTATACATTTTTATCCCCATTTTATATTTTATTTATTTATATCATAAAATTAGGAATAAAAAGATATTTTTATTTTATTTTTATTATTTATATACAAGGGCAAAATAAATAGATATGTACATATATATACAAGGTATATTTACAATGTATTTTTGGTTTTTAATTTTGTTCTTTTTATTTTGTTTTTGTTTTAATTGTTTTTATTTTATTTATTTACACCATAAAATATAGAATATTTACAAATTTTATGGAATTTAATTTTATTTATTTATAAGGTAAAATAAATCTAAGTGAGTGGGCTATATACATGGTGAATGTACACAAGTGATGTTTTTGTTTTCTTTTTAATTTTTCTATTTTTATCTTGATTTTATATTTATAAATATATACAAGTATTTACAATCCCATTTTCTTCTATTTTTGGAGGAAAATACTTTTATTATATTTACAGGTATATTTACACACATGAGCCCCTATCTCCCTCTACTTTGGCTTTTATGCGGTCAGGCCCATGCTGAGCCCTCCCTTGGGTTAGGTTGATCAATATTTATTCTAAATATTTCCCTCTTTTTCTTTTTGATCTTTATTCTTTTATTTTTGCACAAAAACATGCTAATTATTACTATTTACACCATGCATGCTTTTGGTAATTATTTATATTTATAGATATATACATGCATTTGCAAAGGTTTTTGTAGCTAATATATAAGAATAAAGAGTGATGAATGAGTATTCATCACCCCCCTATACTTAACTTTGCTAGTCCCTTAGCAAACACTTATTTGAAAAAGAAGTGAAAAAGAAATAAAGAAAAAGAAAAAGAGAATGTACATGGATCAAGGTTGATTATTAAACTTGCCTTCATTAAATTAAGGTATGGAGCTCGATCAGATCTTTGGATTATTAATGTGTCGGAACCTTATTTGGACTTAAGTTTTAAAACTCAACAGCCTCTAAGTTCCACCAATCTATAACCAAGACTCCTCAATGCTCCAGGTCAGAACAAGTCATCAATCACAAACCCTGAAGACCATGAATCTTTCCTTGTCCTGTGAATGTGAGGTCTAAGCTCTCCACCTCAGAAATGGCAACTTGACAACCTCTCCAACAAGGTAACTCTATGACCTCAATCTGGCCACTCTTTCCTCGAGGAGCGGGGTATTCCCTTCTAAGTTCAAGTTCAACCGGCTGAGAAGAGGAGGAAGAAGAGAATGGACCATGGCCAGTGTAGCCATGTATCCTTGGGAGCTTGACCAGTGTAGCCAAGTCTCCCTGCTGCAAGCTACATAAGGTGGAACATGAAACTCAAGCTTTGCTTATTGCACTATATATACATACTCCGGTGGGATTATCATTTTCTCTCAGACCCACCACTTTTTTAGAGTTATTTTCTTTTTGCATTTTTTTTCAAGTGCATCTATACAACATATACATGTGCAGCATATATACAAGGAGTTTTTCTTCTTGAGCCAGTAGACTATCCCTCTTTTGAAGCTTTATTGCAACCCACAACTCCCGTCGTTAGACCTCATGGCAACCAGACCAAGTTGAGACGCACTTCCTTCACTAAAAGAAGAAGAGAGGTGAAACCGAGTACTCATCAAGTGCGGCATCCTCCCGCAGATAACCCTCGGGGAGAGATGCAAGATCAGAAGTGACAAGAAGAGGATCAGGATCTAGATGGGCATCTGCACTGCTATCAAGTATCCACTCGGTGCACCAGGCTGCATCATCATCGGAGGTGTCGCTCTCGGCAATCATGAAGTAGGAGAAGGTACTAGTCAACACCGCGGAAGCTGGCAAAGTGTCTGTGGCTGATCCTCGCTCTACTGCTATGCTGGCTGTCAGCTGGTCCTCAGGAAGTGTGTCTGTCTCAACAAAGTGGAGGACACAAGGCTCGAAGACGGGGCCCTCTGTGTTTGTACTCTCAAAGTGGTGTCCCTCATCAAGCTGTGGCCGCTGGGCTGAGTCCTGGTAGCTGTCTGTATCCAAGAAGTATCTCTGCAGAAAGGACGTTGTCTGCTCCAGGACTGGAATCTGAAGTGTCTGAATCAATGTCTGCAAAAGCAGAGGCTCCTCCAGTTCCTGGAATATCAGAAGATCTGATATCCAAGACCCGTCGACTGGAAACTGTGGGGCTGCCTCGAACTCCAGTTGGAAAACCAACGGGAACTCAAGTAGACTCTGGGTCCGAACCTCTGCTATCGCAGTCACCTCCTCAGTCAGTGGTGTTGTCTCATCCAAATCCTCGGGCTGGTGTATAGAAACTGACTCATCATGTAAAGTGACACACCACACTGGTACTGCATCGTTCGCATGTGTTGTCCCGACTATGGCATCTCGCGAAGAAGATATCTGTGAAAGTAAACTCGAGACGATGTCTAGGAAGTGAATGTCGGAACTGCGGTGTGAACCGCCACATGTGGTAATCACCAGTGCAAGCTGCTCTGCGGTCATCCCCCGCATGGAGATCTCTATCAAATCTGTAAGTGGAAGTCCGTGCTCAGGAAATCTCCTCAAGAGGTCAAGAAACCTCGGCCATGCCTCGTGCAATGGCTCCTGGGGATCTACTGAGAAGTCGGTGATCAAAGACCGCATGGAATCTGCTCTACGTAGAGGGAAGTATCTCTGTAGAAACTCTCGGCGTAACTCTCCCCACGTCTTGAATGTCCTCCCCAAGCGTCGGTGCCATCTCATGGCTCTGTCCTGAAGCGTGAAGGGGAAGGTCATGCTCATCAGCTCCTCTGCAGTGACGTCTGAATATCTCTGTGCTCTACAAAACTCCTCGAAAGCGGACAGGTGAAGATAAGGCTCCTCGTGCGCCTCTCTTGAAAATGTCGGCAGTCGCTGAATGTAATCCAAATCCAAGACGAATGGACCAAGTGTAGAAGCTGACTGAGCTCCATGTGCTATCTGCTCCTCCATCCTTCCGAATAGGATATGTCTGTTGATCTCCACTGCTCTCTCTGATCACCAACGGAGTGCGCTCTCAACTCAGCAACAGCATCGTCCGGGTCTCGCCTCTGCTCTATCAGTATCCTCGGACATCTCGCGCAGCATGCCCAGAGTAGTGAGATGAAAGGGAGGGAGGGAGCGGGAGGCTGGTCAGAGATCCGACCTCCCTAGAAGGTGGACTGGACTGATGGTCATATAGCGAAGAATAAGCCGCAAGAGTTGGCTCGAAGTGAGGGGGATCCATCATCCAGGGGTAAAGGAGAAGAAGAGAAGAGGAATGAAGGGAGGGAGGGTGGAAGAGAAGAAGATGGGGAAAGACGGAAGGGATCTGGAAATCACACAAGATGAACAAGCAAACCCCCGATTCACCTACGCACACAAAGCTGAAGACCGAAAGGGATCGGTCATTTATCTTGTCGATTTTATTTTAGGTGATCATCCAGTCTATCAGAGTGATTACGTGAGCTAAATAGGTATCTAGATATTCCTCAACCGACTGTCACGTACTGAAAGCCGGTAATCAGTCAAGAAAAACCGGAGGCTCTATCCTAATGTGCGTGTCACTCTCTCGCTCATCCAAACCAAACAAGGAGGGGGTTACTCTGCCCAAGACAGATTTTTAGTGAAGTGTCTTTTAGGTCAAGTGTGATTAGCAGTCTCGATTTTATTGTTTTTGTTTTTAGATGTTTTTCAATAAAAAGAAATGCCTAACGAATTTTTCGGTTCTCCTGATTATTAAGTCAAAAACAGGGGGAGAAGACGAAAAAGTCGATGCGCGATGAAATCAATGATGCATGCAAAGATAGAAATGCGTACCTGTCTCCAGCACTCTACATGCAAAATGATCCACGCAAAAATGTAAAGGCAGAAAGTAAACTACCTATATGGTGCAGCGATGAAAACCGAGTCCTAAACAGGCAATTCTACTCGAAGAACCATCAAACTGGTCACCGATCCTTCAAGACAAAGGTCTGGTCTCGGTCTACCCCTCCTCCTCCCGACACATCGGGTTCAGGAGCAGTGCTTGGCAGGGCAGGCTACGGCACGTAGGCTACGAAGGGGATGAGTCAGTTATTTTTATTAATGAATTATTAGTAGGTCCAATTAATTGCACTATAGGAACCAGGCAGATAATTAGGTGTGGGGATCCTACTAATTACGGCACAGTCAAGCAGAAAATCCTAAGTCTAGGGGCTCGATAAAAACCACGTAAAATCGTAAAAGGCAGCGAAAAACCAAAAGCCGCGAGAAAAGCTGCGAAAAACAAAAGGATCCCCCGAGCACACCGGTGCTCGGCAAAACAGACCCGCTAGTCAAACCAAGTCCACAGTCTGAGTGTCCCTGTATTATTACAAATAATAAAATGAAATGAAAATAAAAAGCTAAACTAATCCTCGCCCGCTCGTCTACTCTCTCACGCTCTCCTGCGGCTCCGTGCAGAAGGGAGCCGCCTCCAAGTCACGCGGTTGCGCCGGCTTCTCGAAAGCTGCCGCCTCGATCCTCGGGCCCTCACAAGAAAGAAGACAAGTGTCAAACCAACAATAATATGATCAAATATGAACAAGAAATAAAAGACAAGGGTATATGTGCAAAAATGCAAAATAAAATAAACACTCAAAATCAAGGAAAAACAAAAATAAAATAAAATAAAATAAAATAAAACAAAATAAAACAAAAAAAAATAAAAAACAAAAAGCCGCGAAAAGCCGCGGACTCCGAAAGAGCCGCGGAAAGCTGCGAAAAAGGAAATAAAAATAAAAAGAAAACTAATAAACCGTGCTCCCTGGCAACGACGCCATTCTGATAACTGGTTCTGAACACTCGGGTAAAAGGTCGTCAAAGGTCGTTGCGACCCAAGCAATCAGACTCGGTCAATCCAGAAAAAGAGACCACCAAATAAGATAAAAATCAATCGAAAATCCAATAGCGGTCTTGCTATTATTTTAACCTGGTATAGCGACCAGGGTCGAACACAAGGAGCACGTAATGGCCTTACGGCCTACGAAGTAGTAAAAAATAAACTAAAATAAAATAAAAGGTGTTTTTGGTGGATTTTTAGTCTTTTTATATTTTTTGGATTTTTAATTAATTAAGAAAATAAAGAAAACAAGAAAATAAGACAATTCAACAATTTATTTAATGCATCAAAAATCAAGCAAAAATTCAAATAAAAATGTTTTTGTGTGTTTTAAAATTTTTACTGTTTTAGTGAATTTTTGGGATTTTTGTGATTTTTATTTAATTTTCTAAAAATCAAACAAGGTAAGAAAATGAAGACACTATCCAGTCAGGAGAAAAAGACCAATTTAAAATGCAAAAGTGTTTATTTAGCTCCTGGAGGTATTTTTCCTATAAACTAGAACGCTTAAGGAAGATTTGGCACTGGATTTATGATTTTTGGATTTTTAGATCAATTATTAGAATTTTTATAAGTTTTTAGGTATTTTGTGATTTTTATGAGTTTTATATAATGAAAAATGGCCAAAATTGGCCAGAAAATCAAACACAACAAAAGAAACAGTAGCTAATTTTTTTGTAATTTTTAGAAAGGTTTTAATATTTTTTTGTGATTTTCCAAATCAAACAGTAACGAAAATGGAAGCTTTTGATTTTTTAAAAATATCAAATCAAAACAAAAATGTCTCCAAAAATTCCAGAAAATTTTACAACATGGCAGGAGCCATGTGTCCAATTTTCATTGGATTCAGAGTTGATTTGCTATTTTATTAAAAATAAAACCTAGGTACAGTGCACAGGGACCTAACTGCAATTATAATAAAGTTTTGGGCCCCCTGGAGAACAAGCTTGGAAACTATAGGGTAAGGAATTAAAAATACCCTCGGGGCTACGCACGATGCACGTGACTCAGGCTTGGGGGACCTGATTGTCATTCCTATTTATAAAAGTATAAAAAGTAACAAGCCAAAAATGCGGGGCAAATAATGCAAAAACACCAAATATCACGTGTTGAAGCACGTGTTCACAACTAGCAGGGGTATCAATGCAAATTAGATAAACAGTAGGGTCCTTAGTGCAATTTTTACAAAAATAAAAGAACTAAACTACGTACTTACAAGACTAAAGACTAAATGCAAAAAGTAGAGGGGCCTAAGAACAATTACCCCTTATTAAAATCTCGAGGGCTGGATGCGCGACGCGTGGCAGATCGGACGGGTGGAATGGCGCGCCGCACACTAAAGGAGCCCTCGGCGCGATCCGATGGCTGGAATGCTCCCACATGGAAGATCAGACAGCTGCAAGGCGTCGTGGGTCTGTGAAGGTGGGCCTTGCTCAGATCGGACGGATGAGGTTCAGCCACGTGCTGGATCTGACGGTGGGGAGACGTCGTGGCTAAACCTCAGCCATCGGACGGTGGTGATCAAACCTCAAGGATCTGGCGGTCAGGGCTGCTCCGTGAATGAACGAACGGGACCAGATCTGGAGCGTCGAGGTTGATCTGACGGTCGGGGAAGATGGTGGAAGAACTGTCGGCCGGCGAGCTTCGCCGGCTCGATATACGCGCTGAGATCCTCCCCTGCTGCTCATGTGGTGCGGAAAGGCTCCGCCGTGAAGCTCCGTAGCTGATGCGATGCTCCGATGAAGGCGGGGAGCTCCGGAGAGCTCCGACGATGCGGAAGACCTGGAGCGCCTGTGCTCTGAAGTCTCGACCTCCAGATGAGGTCGAACATGCCTGATACCTGCACAAGAAGAAAGAGGGGTCAAGGGCAAACTGCCTCGATCCGTCAGAGCGGGAAATGGATGGCTGGTGCGTCGGTATGGCGGCTCTCCGGCGAGCGGCGGAGGGTGAGAGCCGATATCCCTGCTCCGGGGCGAGCCAGGGGAAATGGAAGGTCGGAGAAGGTGGAGAGGAGTCTGGTGGACGTGAAGCGAAGGTCGGATGGGTGAATGGGCGACCGAAGACTAAGGGCGGAGGCGGCGGAGCTACACTACTGAAAATGGAAATTTCCTAATCTAAGCTAATCTACGAGCTAAGAAGGCTACCTGGCGGGTGCTGTCGACTAGGCTGAAGCTCAGCGAGCTCTTGGGTCATTGCCTGCAAGGGGGCGTCGTCTCCCCGAGGCTGGGCGCGCTCGCGACGGCGCACGGCGGTGAAAACCACCGGATCAGTGGCTCCCGGCTTCCCGGGCCTCGCTGCTACTCCGGCAGGCACGGCTGTCACTCAGGCTCACTAGAGGAGGTCACAGGCGACGAGGGGGAGGTCCAAAGATAGAGGAATAGGTCGCCGGAGACGAAATTTTATATGCTCAGGGATCCGAGAAGAAAGGGATTGGGTGAGTCGCTCGTGCCTCGGATCCCTAAGATCCACCCCGGGCGTGGGTCATGGATGTTCAAGGATCAATCGGAGCCCGGGGTTAAGGTGTTTGGTTGTCGAATCGAATGGGAAATAATTGGAGAAGTCGGGTCGTCAATCAGATCCGCAAGAACAGAGGGTCCGCGGGGGAAGTTGACTGGGGTCAACAAACCCCCGTGGACCAATCAGAATCCACCAAGGCCAATTTATTTGTTTATTTATTTTAAAATAGAAAATGATCGAATTAATAAAAACTTAAAACATGAAAAATATTTATTTTATTTATTTCTATTTTTTTGTGATTTTTAATTAATTTTTCAAAATAAAATTAAGGTTTTTACATAATAGGGCTATATATAGGTATATGTACACTATAGGATTTTTATTTTTGATTTTTAATTTGTTATTTTTGTACATTTTTATCCCCTTTTTATATTTTATTTATTTATATCATAAATTTAGGAATAAAAAGATATTTTTATTTTATTTTTATTATTTATATACTAGGGTAAAATAAATAGATATGTACATATATATACAAGGTATATTTACAATGTATTTTTGGTTTTTAATTTTGTTCTTTTTATTTTGTTTTTGTTTTAATTTTTTTTTTCTATTTATTTACACCATAAAATATAGAATATTTACAAATTTTATGGAATTTAATTTTATTTATTTATAAGGTAAAATAAATCAAAGTGATGTTTATGTTTTCTTTTTAATTTTTCTATTTTTATCTTGATTTTTTATTTATAAATATGTATTTACAAGCCAATTTTCTTCTATTTTTGGAGGAAAATACTTTTATTATATTTACAGGTATATTTACACACATGAGCCCCTATCTTCCTCTACTTTGGCTTTTATGCGGTCAGGCCCATGTTGAGCCTTCCTTGGGTTAGGTTGCTCAATATTTATTCTAAATATTTCCCTCTTTTTCTTTTTGATCTTTATTCTTTTATTTTTGCACAAAAACATGCTAATTATTACTATTTACACCATGCATGCTTTCGGTAATTATTTATATTTACAGATATAGACATGCATTTGCAAAGGTTTTTGTAGATAAAATATAAGAATAAAGAGTGATGAATGAGTATTCATCACCTCCCGAATCAAGTCGGGTCTGAGCTTATCTCTCATAGGCATGATGATGATTCATGTAGCTTCCCACGAACTTCAATATCTTCTTCTTCTTCTTGAAGTTGTCCACCTAAGGATGACACCAAGAAGATCTAAAAAACTTGATTTATCTCACGAAATTGAGTCCTCTTTCACGGACATGAAGCATGACGTAGAAGATGTTCTTCTCTCTCGTTGGGCCATGCCTATGAAGAGAAGACGGAGGCTTGAAGGTGGACATGTAGGGCTATAGAGAGAGTGGAGAACGTGTGATAGAGTGTATTCTACACTTATCTCTCAATGATCAAGGTGATAAATCCATGATTTATCATCATATTATATATTTAATATCCTTCCTACTTAAATTAATCAATAAGATTCATTACTAATTTATTAACATTAACAATTAACTCTTTGTATATAATTAACCAAAATTATTTGTACATAAATAAACCTAATTGTAGTCCTTTATTTTATGTGTTTTTCATAATATCAAAAAATCCTTAAACATTAGAGAGATATTGTACATATTTGTTTTGATATTATTTATAAATTAAAAACTCAAAAAGTCACAAAAGGAATTAAAAAAAGGTATTTTAAATATTAAAAAAATACTTACAAAAAGAATATTATGTATGTGTGATGTATTCTTATATTGAGTTCTGTATGAAACTTTTCGATACTGAAAAGATCTACAACTTTCATGTTACACTTTTTAATTTGATCTTATTTTATCTTTTATTTTGATTTAATTTGAGTTTTTTCATCTCTTTTAATTTTGATTGGGACATGTGGAACAAGTCTTACAACTACGTGACCCAGCCCCATTCAAACCCTCACCTCTTTTTATATGTTGTCTAATCTGTTAGATCAGCCAGCTAAGCTTACATAAGCCCTTCCTTATCCACAATCGCACAATCCTCCTTAATCAAGTGCATCATAGCCTCCTTCTTCCACCAAGATCACAACCGTCTAATCAAAAGATGAAACGATTGCTGCTCATCGTTCCCTACGCAACCCCTCATTCCACTCCATCATCAAGTGCCAAACCACCCAACTTCTCTCCATTTCGCCAACTCCTCCAAACAACCTCTCAACTAACTGACAGTGCCTCGTCATGGCCATAACCTCTATTCTTCACGCTAACCTCCTAACTACCCAGAACCCTAACTCCTATAACATCTTACCGTGGTTGAAACCACTGCATGGGAATATAAACTATGCCCATCTTCTTCATCAAATACCCCTTCACGGATGAGATTTTGACCTATCTACCGTTATGTGAGCATAGCCTTAGTTGTTCATCTCCCATTGACGGAGAGGAGATGTTTTGTGTAGCGTCGATGATGTTCCACTCCGACGATGACCCATGATGATGATGCCATGACTATGGACTTAAATGCAGTTGTATGAGCTTTCTCTTATGGCAGAGGAGATGAAGCGTAAACCCGAGGGTTGAATTGATCCACAAGCCCAGGCTCCTTCCTCCATTCGTACTTTACTTTCAATATATAGTAATGTAGGTTTCATTTCCTTTGATATTTCTTTGAATTTTTAAGTCTTGTACATACAACATTTCCCAAAACCAACCACCTATTGACCTTTATCGTGCATCTGTGATGCACGCGGGACGTTTCCCTCGCCATTTCCCATTCTTCATCTCTCATGTTGCCTCGCCCCCTCTCTTCTTTTGATTTGGAAGAGGAACCCATCCGATCCTTAGTGAATAGACATTTATATGAATTTATTCTTCTATTTTACATTTAAATTATTAAAACACAAGTAAATAGAGCTAACTTGTACATATTAGCATTCTTTATTCATCTAAAATACTATATAAATATATGTATTTAAATCCAAAATAAAAGAATAATGAAAAGAAAAAGAAATAAATGAAGTATTAGATATTGTATAACCCTAAACTCCGATACTAAGTCAATGTTGACTTGGTCAACAAGGAATAATTATTTTGCAGTTTATACACTTCAAATAATAAAACGGTCTACGTGAAACTTGTACATAAAATTATATCAAAAAATTTAAAAATAATTCCCAAGAAAATAATACATTGTGCAACTAGGACACATAGATGAAAAAGCTGTAAATCAAACTTCACATACCAATATCTTCTCCACACAATCTTAAAATTCATCAAACTAACCTCCATTGTAATCTAAATTAAATTATATATTTAATTAAGGTGATTTCATTAAAATAGAGTTAAGAAGCAAAATCTGCCTTTTGAGGTCTTATAGAAAGACTAAGATGTAGTTCCTAATGTCTGGTCTTAGAGAGCATGTGTTGTTTGACAAATCAGATCGGTAATCAGTTTATTGATGCCTCTCTCGTCTCTCGAACTCGAACCAATAAATCAAATCAACAACCAACCCACAATATATGAAATAAAACCTTAGTGTGCATGGTAAAATTTAGTATACCCTATTAAGTGTGCATATAGTCAGCAAGTGTAGGGGGTCGAATCAGTGAGAGAAAAATGAGGATATGTATAACTTTTATTAATTAGTAAGAAATAATAATTTCTATTATTTTTAAATATTTGCATTTTTTTATTTTTCGGTTTTTAATTATAATTAATTTATAAGGATTCTTAAATGTTTATTTTTTGTATATTTATATTTTACATTTTTATTTTCTTTTTAATTTTGAAAATTTTTTATTTTCTTTTTTTAAATATAATATATATATATGATAGTAATGATAAAACAAATATTATAAATAATATATAGAGTATATAATGAATATATACAAAAGAACAATCCTTATTTTGAAAGTTTAAAATATAAAATGAACTCAAAATTTTCCAAAAAAGGTTTTTTATGGTTTTTAATATTTTTATCTATTTTTGGGAATTTTAGGATTTCTTTGATATCTTTTTCTAAAGTAATAAAATGTACAAAATAGTGAGTAATATAATATAGCCGAATGATTTGGGTCTTTAAAAATAATTAATAAGTTCAAAAATACCAAAACTATTTTTAATATATATTATATATAATACAAAAAATACAAAATAGAAATCAATATGTTTAAGTTTTAAGAGATTCTACTAATTTTTATATTGTGTTTAGGGTATTGTGATTTTTATTGTTATCTTAATATATTTTTGTGATTATTGTTCTACATGTAGAATATATAATAATACATAGACTCTAGTTTTTTGCAATTTTTAAAGATGAATTTATAATGTTTTTGGATATTAATATGCAAACATGTAATAAATTACCCTTTTTACTTTTAGAAAATAGGGAAATACACTAAAATGCCAATCAATTATTAGCCATGTATAAAGCATGTCGAGAGGCATCTAATGTAATTTTTCCATTATTTATATAGGACATGAGCTATTTAATAAAAATACAAACACATAAAAGTAAAATACATCAGTCTAGGGACTAATTTGCATATATATAAAAGTTTTAAGTTATTACAGAATCAGTCCACAAAGGTATAAGGATATAGATTAAATAAACACAATACCTCATGTATGACATACCACGTGAGGTGAAACGATATATGTGTAAATATTAGAGAGTGTGGGGCCCAAGATGCAAAAATACCAAATTAATTCATACTAATGCAAACATAAAAAGATTACTAGTTATTTTACAAAAATCAGAAGGGTCGAAGTGATAATACCCCTTCAATGTGCGTAATCGGACGGATGAGGTGCAAAACTTAACGTGATCATGTGGTTGAGCTTGCTCAATACTGGTTCGACGATAAAAGTATGGATCAGATCATAACTTGATCTAACAGTTGGTATGGTTGTAGATCTAATGAACGCTGCACCACATGGCGTTTGTTCTTAATCGAACGAAGGAGATAGGAGGAGAAAAAATAGGGATGAATCGTCACCTTTCGAGCTTCAATATGAAGTAGCTATTGAACTCGATAGTCTTTCCAACATCTGAATGGTCCCGCAACTCCTTGTGATCATTACGTGCTCGCAAGAGTGATCAAATAGCTACGGGACTCATCGTAGGAGGCTTGGAGGTCGAGTGTTCTTCACGGACCAGGGGATGAGGTTCCTCACTTGATTTCCCATCCAGGTGGTTCCGCTGGAGCTCGAACCTTCAGGGGCACATGACAAGAATCCTCGAACTAAAATTAAAGCTTGACATCACAGAAATTGAGAGGGTAGAGAGTTGTAGATGCACTATGGAGGAAGAAGCGCAGATCGAGCTTGAACCTCACAGGATCGAGAGGGGCCGAATTGGAGGTGATGACAGGTCGAAGAGCAGGCGTTTCGTAATGAAATCGGTGTTGAAGCTCGAAGCTACAGCTAACTAAAAATGGGAAATTAAACTATGCTGACGATTAATTGATTAAACTAACATCTAATCTAAGATGCAAGAATGAAATGCTAAAGAAAAAGCTAAAGTAGCTACTCAAACATGAGAGATTCATGGAGTAGAAGAAGCTCTGCCAAAAGGTGATGACTCTGCATTTCATCATCTTTATTCATTTATTTTAGCTTAAAATCCCTTATAAAACACATGTAACTATCAATAAATCCATTCTTTTGCTAACCAACATTCTTGTGTAAATATTGTATATTTATCACTATTTTAACCTAAAATAAATATAATATAGAAAATAAAGGAAAAATAAAGAAAATCACAGATAATATATATGTAATAGATACAGGGTGACTCATACCCTGAGATGAGGTCTAGGCCTTGATCAACAAGGATTATAGTAGGGGGAGATAAGTCCTAAAATACCAAAATTTCAGAAATAAACTATCACTTGTATATATTTATCATATGTACACTACTATATATAATACACATCCATTTCATTTATTATTCAAACCCAAATTCAACTCAAACACAATTGTTTTCTTCATGAAAATTGTGCATAAAAGTCTATTGTAAATAATAAAAATCATTACAAGAATAATCAAGGAATATTGTGTAAACTACAACACTCAGAAAAAGTTGTAAAGCTCAAATTGTAATATAAATATATTCTCAACCAAAACTCAAAATCTATCAAACTCACTTTCATTGTACTCTAAATTAAATAATCTTTAAAATGGAGATGGTTTCATAGAAATCACGGTTAAAGTGTGAAATGTCTTTATTTGGGGTGCTATTGTATATTATACCTATGTACAGTATGTACATGTTTGCTTATTTATTTTCTTGTACATATTTGTACACATTATATTTCTAATTAATTGTAAATATTGTATTTGACTAATATAAAATACAAATAAAAAGTATAAAATCAAAATCAATAAAAACAAAGTCATCCAAATATTGTATATATACCATTATGTATATGTTGTAAATACCTCTATTTATTTAACCTAATAAATCACTTTATTAAAATCAAATAAAAATTACTTTAAAATCCTTTTAAAATGTTTTAAATAAAGAAATTTTTAATTTATATGTATATTTGTAAAAATAAATAATTAATAATCATAATCTTGTATACATAGTTATGTATACCTATATATAACACACTTTAATTATTTTTACACATGTATATACCTTATATAATTAATTAAAATCACCATAATTAAGGTAATTAAATTACTAACAATTTTTAGTACATTATTTTTTATTTTAACTCAATTACTATTTTATTATTTTATTTTCCATTTTCCCTTTTTGTCGTTTAGCCTTATTTGTCCTTTTCGTGCGCGTGTCCATATTTGTCGTTCAAGGATTGTTGAACCCAGTTAAGTCCCAATTTCACTTGTCTATTCTGCTCATCTTGTTCACCACCATTCCTTCACAGATTTTTCACGCACCCATCAATCACTAACGCCAGCCAAGTCCTTCTCCAAAATTTCAGCCTATTCACTCTTCTTCCCTACCAGCACATTAGATCCATCATCTTTGCCTCAGATTACTCTCAATTTCAAAATTAAAAACACGCCAGAGTCAGTGAAATGATGATTTCCTAGAGGGTCGTACGGTCTCACAAGGCGAGATCATCATCGATGTGTTGACCACTCAAGAAAACCGCTAAATTCAATAATCATCCCACAACTAAATATCAAGCAATGAAATGTAAATGTGGAGTTAAAATTTATTATAACTCTACATAAGATATGTATATTGTGCAAGTATGTAGAGTGTCAAACACGGGGAGCAAAATAGATAGATTGGGTAATGAAGCACAAAAAGATGATTGTGATCCTTTGTCTATATGTCTTTTTATGGGTTTTTAATTTTTTAATTTTTTAATTTTTGTTTTATAATTTTTATTTTTTTAATTTCATACTTTTATATTTTATTTTCATGTTTTTATATTTTGTATTTTTGTAAATGTATATAAGATATATATATATAATAATATGCAATAAAGATATAAATAGTACTAAAAATAATCAAAAACTACAAAATTAATTATTTTTGGTTTTAGTGATTTTTCAAAAAATTTCGCTAATTTTTATAAAATTCTGAAGTAAAAAATACCCTAGATCAGGGTTAATTAAATAGGTTGAATTAAATGGAGATAAAAAATAGAAAGCAATTTAAAAATTTCTCTAAATTAACTTTAATACCTAGATAATAATATTAATAACATTCAGAAACAAAAAATATATTTTTTGGTGATTTTAGGGATTTTATATTTTCATAAGGGTTTTTAGGTCTTTTTAATTTTTATGGGTTGTTGGTCTATTGTTGTAAAAAAACAAAATTAATAGGAAAGTTTTGGAATTTTTCAAAAACCTTTTTATATTTTTTATGTAGATGGGATTAAAAGTCCTCTATTCGATTTTTAATAAATATAAAAAAATCTAAAGTTGCAAAATACAATTAGGGCATGAATCTAGAGGCAATCAAGAACCTACATGTATTTTTGGGGGGAATATTTTGAGCATTGTAGCTATTTAAAATAAATAGAGAAAACAAAAAAAACTACATTACTAGCAAGGGCATTTTTATAAATAGATAAAAGCACAATGGCCACTCTGCAAATTTCAAAAAAAAATGAACATAATTAAAACATTTCTTCGACTAAGCGAAATACACAAAAGTTATGTCTCCCTACAAAATATCTGCACCTCAAACACAGGTACGTGAGGTGACCTGGCCGAGGACCTATATGCAATTAAATAAAGCATAGGGGTCGAATCATATATGTTTAAAACTACTTAAAATTTTTACAGGATTATTTCATAAAATATAAAAACATGGTGGTTCAGGTGATATTTACCCCCACTAGCGAGGATCGAATGGTGGGGAGATGCTCACTTGACATGTGGCACACTCTTAATGCGTGATGCTGCTTTGCCTCCGACGGTCTAGATTAGCTTTTTCGGTTGAGATCAACAGTGAAGGAGCATCTCAATCGAACGACATCTGGCACATCTTGGACTCGACTCCTGATCGAACGGTGAAGGAGAACCCTAGAAGAACAGGGATGAACTGGAGTCGAGTCCTCCTTCGATCGCTCGAATCTCGTCCGTCTGACCTTCTGTTGGGATTCTGGCATTCTATATACATTCGTGCGGTTGATCCACATCAGAAGGATCTCCCAAATGGGTCCGGAGCTCATCGGTAGAGCCGTAGAGCTTCAAGGTTCCTGGTGCTGAATGTGGACCTCTTGTAGTGCTCAGATGCACTCTTCAGGACCAGCAAAGGCGCGCAACAACACAACAAGAAAAAGGATGAAAAGTCTTGGCCTTTATTGGTTGGTTTGTTAAGGTGTATGGGCGATCAAGGAAGGTATCCAAAGCTCAAGAGCTCATGTGAGATTTTAGGACCTAAACTAAGCTAACTTTGATTATTAACATGCAAACTAAAGAACGAAACGGAAACCTACAACTATTTACATTAAGACGCGACAAATTAATGAGTGAAAGAAGGGACCTCGATTGGATGGAATCTAGATGATGGAACCTCAACGGTCAGGTGGCTGGAGGTGGCTGGGCAGATCTACTCCTTGCTCCCTCCGTGCTGCGAATAGCGAAAAAGCACCTCCTGTCACGAGGGCTCGACCTAGGTAATGTCTGAGGGATTAAAACAAGGGAAAAACAAGCCAAAGACAAAAAATGGAGGTGGATTAAGTATTTATAGGCGTGGTGATGATGGGTATTCGAGGTGGAATCACGGGCGATGGTCAAAGGAATGGAAGGAGCAATGTACATGGCATGGAAGCTGGATGTACGAGGAGACTTTGTCATGAAGGGTCCCGTCATCCTCGAGTGATGTATCAATCATTAAAAATTCAAGAAATAGGAGTCAAACGATGACTGACAAAGGCTACAGGGTAGATCAGAGGAGTTGATCAAGGTCAACTCTCCCAGTCACCTGGTTGGTCCACGTGGACCAACCAGGAAAAAGCAACCAAAAAATATTTGTAATTTTTAAAATAAATAGTAAATTATTTTAGTATTTTTAAGTTATAAAAGGAAAAATTTTAATATATATAATGTATTTTATTATAATTTTTATTTATTTTTTAGAGGTATATATTTACAAGTTACTTTTTAGGGTGAATATATATGTATATTTATCTATGTTTTGTTCCCTTTTGTTTTTATTTTGTATTTTTGATTTTATTATTTTATTCTCTTATTTTATAAAATTATAAATTTATTTTAGATACTTAAATATATTTTTATTATATTTTTCTGATATATTTACACTTAAATAAATAGGTATATTAAATATATAGCAATAAGAATAGGTTTTTTACCTATGAAATATATATTGTTTTATTGTTTTATTTATGGTTTTATTTTAATTTGAATATGTACATATAATATAAATAATATTTACAAAATTATAAAAGCATAAAATAATAAAAATAATAAAGAATAAATAAAATGAATATTTTATTCAGGTATATAATAAAATAGGGGTCTAAAACCTAACTTTCAGATCTTAACTCCAAAAAATATGAAACCACCTTCATTAAATAACTTATTAAAAGTTATGTATAATTAAAGGCGATTTTGATATATTATAGATATGGGTCTGGGAAGTTGGGATTTTTGAATTTTATTTAGAGCATAATTTTTACTTTGTGTATCATTTTTGTAACTCAATTTTGTATTTTTCTATATTTTATTATCTACAACTTTCATGTTCGAAGTTTATTTATTTAAGGTATAAAAAATCAAAACTAAAATGGGTCCCAAAAATGAATAAATGAGGAATATATAAAAGGGATTTTTATTGAATAAATGACCATTATATCCCCCTACTTTATTCCTTATCGACCTAGTCATCGAGATGCCTAGGTCACGGGGTTTAGGGTCATAAAATATCTTCAATATTTTATTCATTTTCTTTTCCTTATTATATAATTTTGGCATTAAAAATAGTATTTTATATAGTATTTATACAACAAAGCATGAATGTTAATTTATGCAAATTAGAAGTATTTATATGCATTTACTAGGATTTTTAAGGCCAAAATGATAAAATAAAGGTGATGAAATAAAGATTCATCCCCCCTATACTTGCCTTTACTAGTCTATAGCAAATAGTTATGCAATAAGTGTAAAAAATAAAAACAAAGAAAAGAAAAAGAAAGACAATGGATTAAGTTTAGTTCTCAAACTTGTCTTCACGAAATCAAAGTTTGGATCTTAAGTCGGACATTTGGAATTTTAGTACAGTCGGAACCTTAATGGGAATTGGATTTGAAGTCCAACAACCTTCGAGAATCCCAAAATTATGCTCTTGTCTCCTCAATATCCAGGTCATGATACTTCAACTCATACACAAACCCTTATGACTATGAATCTGACACGTACATAGTATGTTATAGTGGCTCCCCCCAACTGAAAGGACAAAGGGACTGACTTCTCCAGCATAACAACCCAATGATTCCCCAATCCAACAACTCCTTCCTCGAGGAGCGGGGTATTCCCTTCTATGTTCAAGTGGCAATAAGCTCAAGAAGAGGTGGTGAAGAAGATAATGGACGGTAGCCAGTGTAGCTACTTTTACTAGGATGCAAGACCAGTGTAGTAAAGTCATCCCATTGTAGGCTCACATGATTTGACTTAGAAGCTCAAGCTTGCTTATTGCCTACACAAATATATGCATTCCGACAGACCTTTTATTTTCAATCAGGCATGCCCACTTTTTTGGAGTTTTTGCTTTTTTTAAATATTATATACAAAATCATTTACATAAGGAGTCTTTCCTCTTGATCCAGAAGACTAACCCTCTTCTGAAGCATTATTGCAACCCACACTCTCCTATCTTTAGACGTCACTACCATTGGACGGGTTGGGGTGCACTTCCCTCCCTATACGAGGATAAATGTTTCCACTTGTGTTTGTCTCATACTCGCAAATCCAATCCCCTTACCACTCCAACTGAGTTGAGCTAAGTGAATGGTGCAGGTGTCCAAGTTAGGTCATTACCAATAAGAGTCGTGTGCGTGCTCTGAAATACTCTACCTAGGCAATCAAGAATTCATTAAACAATGTCTCACAATTCTCAAAGATATAACTCACCTAGACCTGAAGTACCTCAATTTCAGTTCCTATAATGTTCATGTGATTAGGTAGATTTAAGGTCCAACAAAGCTCCAATCTTTGGATTTTACTTAGACTTGTTCAATTGTCAAACTCAATCAGAAAAATGTGAATGCTATGCAAATGCTATATACAATGCAATTAAAATATATTTGTGATGCAATTTTCAAGCTTTTGAAGTTTTTATAGATTTTTGAAAAAGATGCTGCAAATGCAATTTTTTTTGGTATTATTCAAAAAGTTTTTGCAAATGTTTTTGGTATTTTTCGTTTTGCAAATGTTTTTGTGATTTTTTAAAACAAATGATTTTTGGATAGAAACTAGGTACAAATATTTACATGGGATGCATCTTATATTTATAAGAGTTGGGTTTTTAAGAATTTAAAAGGGATAAGTGATCATTTTTATAGATATATTTATATAATTAATAATGAATTTTCGTGTGATGCATATATTCCTCAAACTTATTTGAAAATCATTTTACAAACAACTTTTTAAAATAGTCCAAATAATTTTTACAAATAATTTTTACAAATATTTTTAAATATTTACAAACATTTAAAGTCATATTGCAATGGTTTTTCAAAAAAGTATTTATAGAATTTTCAATATATTTTTGCAACCATTTTCCAAACAATTTGCAAATAGTTTTTCAAAAAATTTATACATACAAAGAAAATAAATTTTTACAAACCAAAACAATTTTACAGAGGTTGAAAATATTGAACAACATTTTCCAAATAGTTCTTAAAAGTTTTTTTTAAAAAGATTTTCAAATTATTTCTCAAACATTTTCCAAAAATATTTTTATCAGATTTATTAATCAGTAAATAAAAAAGAATTTGAGGAATAATATGCATCCTTTTATAAAGTGATTTTTTGTGAATTTTATATGTATATTATATGATATTTTAGTCGTAATTATTATAAAAAATACAAAAGTACGAGTTATGGCTGAAGTATCTACGTAGTATATACGACCCCCTATACTTAATTGAGCTATGTCCTCATAGATCAGAGAGAAAAAGCGAAGACATAACTCGTACTGAGTATAGAAAAGTAAAAAGAATAAACGAATACGGAATGAATGAACAAATGAGAAGTCAACTGCGCCCCCTATACTCAAATAATCATATGTATAGTAGACTGTACACAAAGCAGGGAGGGTCAAGGGTGGTAATGAATAGATCGTACTCGGGTTATCTCCCCCTATACGTAGGGTAAGATATCTCTAAGTATAAACATGAAAAGGAGATAGTGGAAAGGATAAAAGAATGACAGAAATTGGGGTGCACACCCCCTATACGTAGGACAAAGAACATCCTATGTATAGAAGACTGAAAAAAAGGGTTGACACCTTTTTGGTAGAAAAAGAAAAATGAAAAAGAAATGAAGAAAGAAGAAAAGAGAAATGAAGATAGAAGAAGATAGAAGAGAGGAATGAAGAATGTACGCATCACTCCCCCTACACTTAAGGTAAAAGAGCCCTAAGTGTAGGAAACAACAAGAGTGATGAAACGAAACAAAGAAAGAACACTCAGCTCATCCACCGCACCCTATACTTAGGACAAAGTACATCCTAATCCAGGAAAACAAGAGAATGGGATGGATGAGCGATACAGTAGATGGAAGGTGGTAAATAAAGCGAATATACAAGAGGATGGATATACACATGTCAAGAAGGTCGAAAGTGAACCTTCTAACGAGACTGCTGAGGTATAGATCTAACAAGATGCAAGTTGCTATTGGGGTCCTTTATAGACAAATGTCGATAAGGATCGACCTGGTGAAGATCCTCAGTGGTCCTAGTTGTGAAGGCACAGACGGGTCTATGGAAGAAGTGTGGCTAGGTCTGACATTGGGTGTCTCAAAGATGTCAAACTGAAAATGGACGAACTCATCATCGTAATAAGTAAGGTCAAGCTCGTCCTGCAAGGTCTCTCCTAGGTCAAATCCAAAAGGAACGAACTCATCTGTGGAAGTAGTTGAGTCATGTTAGTCCTCTATAGTCTCAACCGGATCATCATTCTCATCAAAAGGCCCAAATTCACGAATGAACTCAACAAGATCAAATTCGACCTTATCATTATCAACTGCCCTCTACTCAGTAGTGTCAATTGTGTAAATCTTGTTGATGTCATCAAGGTATCGCCAAGTACCAGAAGAAGGAACTCCAAGGTCTATGCTTTCTAAGTCGTTTTCTTGGAGAGGAATTCTCGGGTCTCGGTGGAATCCAACATAAACAAAAGTCTATGATAATCTCATCAAGGTTACAGTCCTCAAGGTCAGCCAAAATAGGTAAAGTCATATCAGATACAGGTCTCCGGTCGTCAGTAGGTGCATTAATGATCACCTCGCTTTCATCAACAAAATGGAAGCGAATCTCTCCTAATACATAGTCAATAACGACTCTCGCAGAGGCGAGAAAGGGTCGTCCTAGGAAGATTGGAGACTACTCCACAGTGGAGGTCTCCATGGGCAATACGAAAAAGTCAACTATGTAGTTCATGCCCTGAATCCAAATGACAGTGTTCTCAAGAATACCCTTCGACCTATTTATTGATCCAACAACAAATTGAATGATCATCCCAGTTTTCTTGAGAGGGCCTAAGTGAAGAGATTGTACCAACAATAAGGGTATGATGCTAATCGAAGCACCACCATCAAGGAGAGTGTGATCACGTGTGTAGTTAGAGATAGTGCAACTAATGAGTGGAGTAGCAGTGCTCCTTTTCCTGGAGATTGGACAGTGTGTGATGATGTCGACAGTGGCCATGGTCAAAATACGACGCTCATATCTTCTCCTTCACATCTCTTCTGGGGAAGAGGAGCAGATAAATGTGTCATGGCCTGGTGAAGTGTGGCTTGAATGATCTCATGAATAGTGGCCACCACTTCAGGTTCAGTCAATATTTTTTTGAATTTTTGGATATCCTACATATATGGGAGGAGATCGGAACCAACATATACACAAGGACGACGAAGAATAATCTTTATAGTGTTGTCCTTGGTGTCAAGGATGGGACATGGTATGAGCGAATGTATTGTCAAAGGCTCTAGCAGGTGGGCCCTCTCCTCACAGTATGAATCAGCCATGTCTATCCAGAAATCATTTTGGATTTTTGACTTTTTTTTCATTTTTGTATTTTGGGTGATTGCAAGCTCTAATGGAAATCCTCAAATGAATCCATGTCATCAGATCGTAATGCATAAATATGGCTCTTATTTAGGCAAGTGAGGTTGTCAATCCTCGAATTTGTATGCTCTATGAACTGGGTCAAGGTCTCAGGTGTGGATGACATCGGAGGTGACTCCAACAGGTCAGTCTCTGGTGGATGTGAAGGTGGAAAATGTGGAAGTGGTGGTGGGTAGAAACCCAAGGCCTGAAACTGTGGTTGAGGTGGATATGTACAAAAATCAGGAGCAAAATCGTCCGGGAAAAAAGGAGGTGGACCGGTTGGAGGGTACGAGTGATCCGCGAGGTTCGGATAACAAGTGCTCTAGTCGGCCATCTCAAACTAAATGTAAAATGATCAGGAGAACACGATGGTCTAATCAAGAGAAGTAAAGAAAAAGATGCAAATGCACAAAGCGATAGAGTATGCACACAAACAAACACAAACAAACTCACACAAATAAAACCCCTCAATTCACCTACTCAACTTGGTGAAGACCGCAAAGGTGCGTGATAAACCTAGGTTTCACCATATTAATTTCCATATATTAAACCCCTTGCTTAAATTAGTGTCATAAAAACCAGATAAATTATTGTGTATATCTGAGTCTTAGAATAAATTAAAAATATAAAAAAAGGAACAAAAACAAAATTGTAGTGTTTTTTTACCTTTAAAAACACTCACAAAAGTATTTCTCCCTCTATTTGACATCCTTTGCGTTTTTGGTCAACATGAATCTTGTAGATCTCATCGAGACCTACAACTTTCATGTATTGATTTTTTTCCGAATTCAGTCATTTTCTCCACCTTTTTCAAGTTTTTTTCTTCTGGAATAACCTGATTGGGCCACGTGGTTCTTTCTAGTTGAGCAACGTGGCCACT
This sequence comes from Ottelia alismoides, assembly GCA_037367405.1. Lineage (NCBI taxonomy): Eukaryota > Viridiplantae > Streptophyta > Magnoliopsida > Alismatales > Hydrocharitaceae > Ottelia > Ottelia alismoides. The sequence goes on along the minus strand of JAZKJV010004167.1, from coordinate 389,099 downwards.
TCTCTGCGTGTCACGTGCCCTTGCTCCTCCATCATCCGATCGTCTGCTTCCCCTTCAATCTCAGGCTCACGTTTCTGCTCCATCCTCAGCCCTCCAATCAAAGGCCAGATCTCATCTCGTTCGTCCACCTCCGCCTACTTATCCTTTCGTCAAGTGCCACCCCACAGTGCCATCCGATCGTCATCTGGAGCTTTAATCTCCACCGCACGTAAGCACTCCAACCGTAGGCCTTCGATCACCCTTCAGATCATCTAGACTGCTCATTTCATCCTGTAACCCTCTTGCCACATGTCACGTCCACATCCATTGATGGCATTCGGATGGATTTAATCAGCTGCTCAAGCGTGTCCATTTCTCAGCCGTTGGATCACGAGATCCAATGGCTGAGACTCCATCTTCTTACTCCTGCTCCCTTCTCTCCCACGATCTCCACTTAGCCAAACCACCAACCCCTTCCATTATCCCCATCTCCTCATCACTTCCCACCACTCCTAACCGTGCCCTATCAATCACCATTCATCCCTCTTCCTCGCAGGTATCTACACTCTCCACACCCCCCTTTCTTCTGCCCTGAACCTTACCTGCAAACCACGTACTCCGCCATCTTCGGGTCTAACTTTTCCCCGTCATATGAACCACCTCCGACCACCATCCTCTTCGTCCACTTGTACGCGGGTTGTGGTCCAGCTCCTCTCCACCTCCCTGTGATAGGGGGAGGCCGGATCGAGGTTGCGACAACGACCATAGCTCCGGTGAGACCCATAGCCATTGTAGGTTGTCTCCGGCCCTCAACTACCGGCGAGCTGCTCCTGATAGCAGACGGAGTCTAGAGAAGACCCGAGATTTGTATCGAAGCACAAGCCCAGGATCTGTGACCACCATAGCTCAAGATAAGTGCTCTCGATCTCTCTTTGCTTTTTCTTTGAATTTCTTCTATAGTATTAGGCTTCAGCTCGCACATTCTCCCTCCATTGGTAATCTCTTTAGCATCACCACGCATCACCCATCCATACACTCCCTTTCACTTACCTTCTCGCTCTTCCGCAACCCCAAACCGCTCCGCCTCCCTCTTCTCCAAGCTCGTTAGAGAAGACGACTAGGTCGCCACCTTCTTCGCCCCCACACGGCCCCCCATCTCATCCACTTTGCATCAAGCATGTGCTTCGGCTATTGGACTAACAATTGTAGGTATCATATGGTTCAATGGTCAGAGCTTCAGGCTATGCTCCAATCTCCATTAACAACTCCAACAGAGCATCTTTGACCAGAGAGTCCAACCACTCCAATGTCTTCTTTGAGTCGTGGACTTCTTCGCGAGGCTACCATGGACCATCTCTGACCATTAGACGACATGGTGAAGCACGACGGAGCACCAAGCATCTCGCCGAAGTCCCAAGATCACCGCCAGCCAGTGGTAGGAGAAGGAGACCTAGATTGTACAGGTGCTGTTATATGGCACCCATCTGGTGCTCAGTCAACGGCTTCTATTCAACCACGTCGCCTTCCCTGTGCATGAACAACCACAATCCGATCTACATGATCAGGTGATCCACAGGAGGCCACGTCCTCAACTCCGTCGAGCGTCAGCACCAGTCTACAGGTTTGGGGCACCCGAGCCTTAGCTGTGCCTCCCTAGCCTCGCCCTGAATCTGAGCCAGCACCCGAGCCTCCTGAGCCTTGCTCCAAGACTACGCCGACTGCCGAGCCTTACTTCACGTGCTTTGCCATGTGAGGGTTGGTAAAATTGCAGTGAGGCCCCGCCAGCTCCTCTATATTACAAACATGTCCTCATGTCATGTGAATAAAAGCACGATTGGGGCTAATTGCAACTGACCCCTTTCGATTTCTAATAATTGCAAATTAGTCCCTGGACATGTGGTAAAATTATAGGGAGGGCCTTGCGACTTATTTTATTTGTAGTTTGTCCTCCCAGGGACCTATTTGCAATGTTTTCTTTATTTATTTTGAAGTTTTTCTTTCATTTATGCCCTTAGACCCTTTTGTTAATATCTTGAGCATTCGAGCTCCATTTTAGTTGATTTTGGTCTCGTTTCGAAGCTTGTTTCAATGTCTTCCTAATGGCATGATTTATTTTATGATTTGATACTTAGACTCCAGCTGATTAAATGTATATATGTGGTGTTACACACCTAATGATTTTTATGCCATTAATTAACTTGTCAATGAAAATTGCTTTGTAAATGGATTCTGAAGTTGGTTGCAATTTGTTGCTCATTTGTTTTATCTAGTTAGGGCATTTTTGAATCATTGTAAAATTGCATCTCTTTGCATGATAAAAATCGAATAAAAATTGTCTGCATGTGTCTGCTTTAAATGTTTTTGTGAACTTTGTCTTGTATTGTCCTATTAATTTCTAATTCAACACTTAATCTGAATACTAGGCTTGCCTAAGTAAAATAAAATCGATTTCTTCGATTTCATCGGTAAATTCATTAGCGATTTTTGATGGATCCACTTCAAATTGACTGCAACAAGATTTCTAAATCTTAAATTGACATTATTAATAGGCTGAATTCGTGGTTTGTCAAATGGCGCCATTGTCGGGGACACGACTCACCTTTTGTGTAATTTAAATTTTTATTATTTGATTAAGTGTTAATTTCTAATTTATAGGTCTTGTTGTTGTTAGCCTTGCATTTTTTATAATTCTTTGATATGTATCTAATATAGCTTCTTATGGAAGGGTCTCTTGGTGATCAAGGAGGCAAGGAGCAGGAGCTCCTGCTACGAGGAGCCGTATAAGGAAATATTGGAGAAAAATCAAAGGAACAAAAAAATTTTCTCGCATTATTCATTAATGCATGTAATAGTCGTCTTTACAATGGTCTTCATTTGAAGAATCATGGTTGTAAATGAATAATGGTTTCTGTGGTTGTGTGGGGATCGCCCCACTTGAGTGTTGGCCTAGGATTAGGCACGTGGCTCTCCAAGTTATTTCACATTTTTATTCTATGTATTTGATCGTAGGTAGGACACACATTAATTTGAGACGCACATAGACACCGCTTCACTTAGCCAAAAATTAAATCAATTCTTCCCCGCTAATAGAAGCATGTTAGGTGTGGTTTTCATCGACTTGCTTACATTCAGTGACCAGTTTTAAATTCAGCCTCATTTTTCACGAATTTATTTCAAGGAACTATGAGTTTTCCCTTAGCATAGATCATGATTTTATCGCCTGCATTCGATTTTTCTCAACCTACCTTCCTGGATTGATCACCGAGGATTAATGGAAATTGAGAATGAGCGGTAGATGATGTTTGATTGATTTATGTTCTCATTAAAACAGTAATAACCTTAAAGCTAATAATTGGGACTATTAATGCTAGTTGACAAATAAAATGGAGTAAAATCACATTTTGGGATCGCAACACCCTTTTTTGCGTAGGATCATAGGATTTGACATATCATTAATCCTTGCGTAAACTAGAATGATTTTATCACCAATAAAATGACAAGATAATTAACCAAAACTTGTTGGTTTCACGTATGAGTTGGTGAATCAAAGGGTATTGTTTAATTGATTGAGCCTTGATTGTATGGGCACTCTCCCGTAGACCCTAGTTGCTCCATTCATCTTCGTAGATTCACTCCCTCATGTGTACATCCATCCTCACCTCTTTGTTCCCCTCCGGTCTCCCCAGCTTCATTTATCCATCCATTTACTTAGTCTATTCTCAGCCTAAAGGGGGAACCTGAGTCCCTGTAAAATTCTTACTCATTTCTCCTTCTTCCTGATACTTAGGTTATTTCTAACCTAAGTATAGGGGGCGTCATCCTCAGTTGATGTATCCTTTCCTATGTTTAAACTTGACCCATAGCAAAATTTAAGTATAGGGGGGTATACCAAGTATACAGTATATATATACTTTAAACATAACTCTATTTTTGAAAATATTGAAAAAAATTAAAAATTTTCTGGGCTAGAGTATACATGTTTTGAACTAAGTTGGACAAAATATTTTTGAAGTTTGAAAAAATTTCTCTACTATGTTACATTATTTTAAAGAAAAATATTATGAAAATGGTTTGATAAATGAGTTTTCCTTATTTTGAAAAATCATTTGAAAAATGTTTGAAAAATATTTTTCATGTGAAAATGTTTTGAAAATCTGTTCAAAATTCTTTTTCAAGAAGGTGTAAATGAGTCTAACTTGAGTATGTAAATATTGTTTAAAAATATGAAAATGAAAATGAAAAATGGGTGAAGGAGTTGGTTTAAATCCCTAACAATTTCACTTTCACATAGGATCAGTGATGTTCAAGAATACTTGGTTTACAAGGTCTTGTGATTTTATGTTATCCAGCCTTAGTTGTCAGGGTCTTGGACTTAATTATCCATATTTCCCTTGTTTGTCAGATTTGCATGCTATATTACATGCTTAGACTCTACCCTTAAGAATATGATCAGCACTTCACATACACGACTATAGTTATGCGAGGAGTTGAAATTTCACTTGAGGGTCTGGGATGAGGGATTCAAGTTTGGACTTTATCTAATGATGCTCGAGGATGGGATAAAATCATTGAAGGCTTCATGAAACCTGACTGTTAACATTTTTAGCCAGTATGAGAACGTGGTTCTTATGCTAATCTCTTGATATTTACCTAAGTGCCAGGGTGTGATAAAAAAATGTTGATCTGTGTGCACCAACTCTTGGTAAAATCAGTGGAGCTAACCAAAAACAAAGCAAAGAAATACAAATGTTTGAAAAGTTGTCATCTTACAAAGTCAAATATCAAAGAGCTTCCACCAAAGGCGAGCTCTCCCAAACATTTTAAAGTGTCCACTTGGATCACCGCTATTAGGACCAGGAGTCGGGTTTGCACCGAAAAAGGACTCTGCATTGTAAATGCTACAAGTCTGGGTGTAGAAGTTATAATAGATACTCAAAGAAAGGCATACCTTGGTGTATTCCCACAAAAACAAGTGCAGCCGACTCCAACTTCTCTCGACGGACGCACTGATCAACACCAAAAATATGCGTTTAGTTAATAAGGCACTCGAGAGAATCCTTGTTCCAATGAGAGGGAGATAAGAAATGACACAATCCTAAACCCTCCATCAACTGGCCATCCACCAACATTTTTAAGTCCGATAACTAAAGAGACGGTGGATTGATTGCAAAATTTGGTTTATTTTCTAGAGTTGAGGATTGGGTCCTTTGGAGAATTTCTTGGACTAGGACCTTGGGTGAAGTTGTCACTCTACTCTCGTGATCGCGGTGAACACTTAATTTCATATCCTTATTTTATACGTATACAGAGAGAGTCTGAAAAATTAGAGAAATTGGATTCCTCTTGATTAAGGTGAGGTTGAGATTTGAAATTTGGATCTCTAAAATTAGGGGTTCTTGAACAGAATAGATCTTGTACTCACATGCATAATCGGGGGTTAATCCAACTCATTGATGGTCGAGATGCTTGGGGACGAGCATAGTTTTAGTATAGGGGATGATGAACCTTGTTTTCATCATATTAATTTGCAGATATTAACCCCTTTGCTTAAATTAGTGTCAATAAAAACAAAATAAATTATAGTATATATATCTGAGTATTGGAATAAATTAAAAATACATAAAAAAGAACAAAATAAGAAATGTAGTGTTTTTATACCTTTAAAAACGCTCGCAAAAATATTTCTCCCTCTATTTGACCTTCGTTCGTTTTTTGTCAACATGAAACTTGTAGATATCATCGAGACCTACAACTTTCATATTTTGAGTTTTTCTAAATTCGGCTATTTTCTCTACTTTTTTGAGTTTTTCTTCTATAATAACCTGATTGGGCCACGTGACCCTTTCTGGTTGAGCCACGTGGCCCGCTTCACTGCATGCCACGCGCCCGCTCCTCCACCATCCGATCGTCCGCTTCCCCTTCAATCTCGAGCTCACGTTTCTGCTCCATTCTCAGCCCTCTGATCAAATCCCAGATCTCATCTCATTTGTCCGCCCCCACCTACTTCTCCTTTCGCCACGTACCACTCTTCAGCACCATATGATAGTCTTCTAGAGCTTTAATGTCCACCGCACGTAAGTGCTCCAACCGGAACCCTTCGATCGCCCTTCAGATCATCTAGACCTCCTGCTTCATCTCGCTACCCTCTCGCCACATGTCACGTCCACAGCTATCGATGGTGTTCAGATAGATTTAATCAGAGCCGCTGACGTGCGCCCATTTCTCAGCCATTGGATCGTGAGATCTAACAGCTGAGACTTCCTCTTCTTCCTCCATCTCCCTTCTCTCCCACGATCTCCACTTAGCCAAACCTCCACCCCCTTTCCATTATCCCCATCTCCTCATCACATCCCACAACTCACTAACCATGCCTCGTCAATGACTGTTCATCCCTCTTCCTCGCGGGTACCTACACTCTCCACGCCCCCCTTTTCTTCCGCCCTGAACCTCGCCCGCTAACCACGTCCTCTGCTATCATCGTGTCTAACATTCCCCCTTCATATACACCACCTCTGACCACCATCCTCTTAGTCCACATGTACGCAAGAAGTGGTCCAGCTCCTCTCACCGGATCGAGGTCGCAATAATGACCATAGCTCCAGTAAGACCCATCGCCATTGTAGGTTATGTCTCCGGCCCTCAACTGCCGGTGAGCTGCTCCGCATAGCCGACGTAGTCCAATGAAGACCCGAGCTTTGTCTGGAAGCTCAAACCTAGGCTCCGTGACCGTCATAGCTCCAGGTAAGTGCTCTTGATCTCTCTCTGCTTTTTCTTTCAATTTCTACTTTTTAATTAGGCTTCATCTCACACATTAACCCTCCATTGGTCATCTCTTTAGCTTCACAAAGCATAACCCATCATGTGCTCCCCTTCACTCACCTTCTCACTCTTTCGCAACCCCAAACCGCTCGGCCTCCCTATTCTCCAAGCTCGTCGGAGAAGACGACCGGGCTGCCACCTTCTTCACCCCCACACGGCCCCCCATCTCATCCACTTCGCGTCTTGCATGTGCTTCGACGATTGGACTAACAATTGCATGCATCCTATGGTTCAATGGCCGGAGCTACGGGCTATGCTCCGATCTCCATCAACACCTCCAATGGAGCATCTTTGACTGGTGAGTCCAGCCAATCCGATGTCTTCTTTGAGTCCTTGACTTCTTCACGAGGCTTCCATGGATCATCTCGGACCATCAGAAGACATGGTGGAGCATGGCAGAGCGCCAAGCTTCTCGTCGGAGTCCCAAGATCGCCGCCAGCCTGCGGTAGGAGAAGGAGACCCGGATCTTACATGTGTCGTTTGATGGCACCCTTCCGGTGCTCATTGAACAACCCCTATTCAGCCACATCGCCTTCCTGTGCATGAACATCCACCATCTGATCTCCTTGATTGGGTGGTCCACAGGAGGCCACGTCATCAACTTCAAGCGTCAACACCAGCCTGAAGGTTCAGGGCACCCGAGCCTCCGTTGAGCATCCCTAGCCTCACCCCGAATCTGAGCCAGTGCTTGAGCCTCGTGAGCCTTGCTCCACACCTACGTCGACCGTCGAGCCTGACCACACATGCTTTGTCATGTGAGGGTTAGGAAAATTGCAGAGAGTCCCCGCCAGCTTCTCTAAATTACAAACATGTCCTTATGTCATTTGAATACTACACGCATTTGGGGATAATTGCAAATGACTCCTTACGATTTTTAATAATTGCAAATTAGTCCCCGCATGTGGGTAAATTACATGTAAGGCCTCGTGACTTATTTTATTTGCAATTTAGTCTTCCCAGGGACCTATTTGCAATGTTTTCTCTATTTATTTTGAAGTTTTTCTTGTGTTTTTTTCCTGAACTATTTTGTTAATATCTTGAGCATCTGAGCTCTGTTTTAGTCGATTCTAGTCTCGTTTCAAAGTTTGTTTCATTGTCTTCCAAATGGAATGATTTAATTTCTGATTTGACACTTAGACTCTAGATGATTAAATCTAAATACGTAGTGTCACATACCTAATGATTTTTATGCCATTAATTAATTTGTCAATGACAATTGCTTTGTAAATGGATCCTGAAGTTGGTTGCAATTTGTTGCTCATTTGTTTTATCCAATCAGGGCATTTTTGCATCATTGTAAAATTGCATTTCTTTGCATGATAAAATTCAAATAAAAATCGTTTGCATGTGTCTACATTATATGTTTTTATGGATCTTGTCTTGTATTGCCCTATTAATTTCTAATTCAACACTTAATCTGAATACTAGGATTCTAGATAATCACTTAAGAGGCTCGTGTCCCTGTTTCGACCTTTGGCTTGCCTAAGTAAAATAAAATCGACCGCTTTGATTTCACCGACAAATTCATTAGCGATTTTTTATTGATCCAATTCAACCCGATTGTAACAAGATTTCTGAATGTTAATTTAACATTATTAAGCGGTTGAATTCGTGGTTCGTTAGTGCGGTCTTTTTATCTTGTCCGTTTTAGAGTTAGGTGAGAATGCAAAAAATGCACAAACACTTAGGTTAGCTTATGGGATTTGGGAGCTATCCTTAGCATGTACATGAGCAATGTAAAGAGAAGACATTGAGGGGATTACTCTCCCCAAGACAATGATTTTTCTTTTTGATTTATTTTAGGGTCAAGTAATTTTAGTTGTCCCAGTTTTATTTATTATCACTTTTTTTGGATTTTTAATAAGAATGCACGGATCGTATTGGTTAATCAATTTGTTTTGGCACCTAAGTGATCAAAATCAGAGAGGTAAAGTCGGAAAAAGAAAACGAGCGGCAAATCGATGATGTATGCTAAAGAGAAATGCTCACCTTGCCTCCGACTCTCTTCGTGCATGGATGCTAAGCAGAATTGAAACCTACCTATATGCAATGCATGCTGATGAAATTGCCCTAGATGAGAAACTACTATTATTGTGAAGCACAAAATGTCAATTACTCGAAAATGAGATCCAAAAGTTCGGTCTCTAAAGTGCATCGGTGTCCGCCACATCGGATCATGTAAGCATTGTATATCACTTCTCTTGATGCTCGATCTCTAGTCTAAATAATTGACAATTTATAATTTGACTAAGTCCAAACAAGACTATAGGAACATGCAATGTTATTAGGTGTTTGGCATTAATTCATCGTCAAGAAAATCCTACAACTAGGGCTCAATCACACAAAAGTATGAAAATTGAAAATCGGAAAACAAAATAAAAAATACAATGAAAACAACGACAAAAATGATGAGGCCCCCAAGGAACAATCGCTCGGGCACTGGACCTCATGAAGTGTAGTGGAGTGTCCTGAAAGTCATGTTTATTACAATTAATAAAGCCTCTCTAACTTCAAATAAAAATGTCCCAAATAAAATATATACACAAGATATTGTCTTTAAAATCTCCTCTAAGCTTCCTTTGCTACTTCCTCAGGGCATCTAGGTCGAAGAAGTGACACTACCTCACATGGGTGTGCAGGTGCTCCGAGTGAAGCACCTCCCTCAATTCGCAGTACCTTGCATCAATGTCAACAAAGAGAGGGGTGATTAGACAATTCAATAGTTATATAAAATAAATCAGAAAATAAATAACGTAAAAATACACACAAGGAAGACAAAGAAGTCACAATCAAATATAACCAATCTATGTGCAGTTGCTCCCCAGCAATGGCGCCATTTGAAAAGACGGTTTCCTAGGGGGTCGTACGGTGTATATGTCTTTTTTGGGTTTTAAATTTTTATATTTTTTATTTTTGTTTTATATTTTTGTATTTTGTTTTTAATTTTATATTTTTATATTTTCTATTTATTTTTAATTTTGTATTTATTTTTTTCTTTTAAATATATATAAGATATATATGTACACAATAATAGGCAATAAGGATATAAATATTACTAAAAATAACCAAAAATTACAGAATTAAATATTTTTGGGTTTCAAATATTTTTTCTATTTTTGTAATTTTCAGTATATTTTGCTAATTTTTATAAATTTTTGAAGTCATAAATACCCTCGATCAAAGTTTAATTAAACAGGTCGAATTAAAATGGAGATAAAAAGACGCAAATAATTTCAAAATTTGTCCAATATAATTTTAATACGTAGATAATAATCTAATAAAATTTTAAAAATAAAAAATATATTTTTGGGGGTTTCTAGGGATTTTCTATAATTTTATAAGAGTTTTTAGGACTATTTAATTTTTAAGAGTTTTCTTTTGTAATTTTTTATGGATTTTTGGTTTGGAGTTGTAAAATAACTAAATAAATAAGAAAACTATTTTTTTTGGAATTTTTTGAAAAAACATATATTTTTTATGTATTTAATACTGTAGACATGGATTAAAAGTGATCTATTTGATTTTTAATAAATATTGAAAGGGTCCAAACTTGCAAAATAAAATAAGGCATGAATTTGGAGGTAATCAGGAACTTACATGTATTTTTTTGGGAATTTTTAATATACTATTGCTATTTAAAATAAATAGAGAAAACAAAAAAGAAACTACATTACTAGTAGGGGCATTTTTGTAAATAGTTCAAAGTACGAGGGCCACTTTGCTAATTTCACAAAAAAATTGAACGTAATTAAAGAATTTCTGGGCTGAAGCTAAATACACAAAAGATACGAGGGTCCCCACCTAAAATGCCCGGACCTCAACGCACAAGCTCACGAGGTGACGTGGCCTAGGACCTATATGCAATTAAATAAAGTATAGGGGTCAAATCATACATGTTACAAAAAGTTAAAACTACTTAAAATTTTTATAGTATTATTTCATAAAATACAAAAATATGGGGGTTCGAGTGATATTTACCACCATTAGCGCAAATCGAACGGTAGGGAGCCACTCATTTGACATGTGGCATGCCCTTAGCATGCGATGCCACTACACCTCCAATGATCTAGATTAGATCTCTCGGCTGCGATCTACAGTGAAGGAGCATCTCAATCGGACAACGTCTTAAACATCTAGGACTTGGCTCATGATTGAATGGTGAGGGAGATCCCTAAAAGAATAGGGACGGACTAGAGCATGGGCCTCCTTCGATCGCTTGAATCTCATCCCTCCAACCTTCTGCTGGGATTTTGGTGTGCTTTATCCATTCGCGGGGTTGATCCACATAATAAGGAGCTCCCAAACGGGTTCGAGGCTCATCGGTAGAGCCCGGAGTTTCATGGTTCCTGGAGCTGAATATGAACCTCCGGCAGCGCTCATATACACTCCTCAGGACCTGCGAAGGCCGCAGCAACACGATAAGAAAATGGTGAGAAGACCTGGCTTTTACTGGGTGGTTGGTTAAGGTGGAAGGGCGATCAAAGAAGGTAGCCGGAGCTCGAGATCTCTGGCGAGGTTTTCGGACCAAAACTATGCTAACGTTGATGATTATCATGCAAACTAAAGAACAAAACGGAAACATATGACTATCTACACAAAAACTCGAAAATTAAAGAGGGAAAGAAGGGACCTCGACTTACTGGAAGCCAGGAGATGGAACCTCAATGGACAGGTGGTCAGAGGTGGTTGGCAGAGCTCCTCCTTGCTCCTTCAGTGATGTGAAGAGAGGCAAAGCACCTCCTATCATGAGGGCTCGACCTAGGTGCTCCATGAGGGATCTAAACAAGGGAAAAACCAAGCCAATGACAAAAAATGGATGTGGATGAAGTATTTACTAGCGTGGTGATTGGGGTATTTGAGATGGAATCATGAGCGATGGTCGAAGGAATGGAAGTAGCAATGTACATGGAGTGGAAGTTGGATGTACGAGGAGACTTTTTCATGAAGGGTCCCATCAACCTTGATTGATGTATAAGTCATGAAAAAAGTTGAGAAATAATAGTCAAACGATGTCTGGCAAAAGGCTACAGGTTGGGTTTGAGGAGTTGACGGAGGACTACTCTACCCGTAACCTGGTTGGTCCACGTGGACCATCCGAGAAAAATCAGCCTAAAAAATATTTGTAAATTCTAAAATAAATAGTAAATGATTTTAATATTTTTAAGTTATAAAATAAAAATGTTTATTATTTTAAAAAGTATTTTATTATGATTTTTATTTATTTTTTAGAGGTATATAATTACAAATTACTTTTTAGGGTGAATATATAGGTACATTTATCTATGTTTTGTGCCTTTTATTTTGTTTTTTATTTTGGTTTTATAATTTTTATTTTATTATTTTTATAAAATTATAAATTATTTTAGATACTTAAATAAATTTTTATATTTTTCTTCTGTATTATTTACACATAAATAAATAGGTATACTAAATATATTGGTATAAGTATATGTATTTTACCTATGTATTATAGATATACTATTTTAATATTTTATTTATGGTTTTATTTTAATTTGAATATGTACATTAAATATAAATAATATTTAAAAAAATATAAAAATATAACATAATAAAATAATAAAGAATAAATAAAATGAATATTTTATTCTGGTATTTTAAACAATAGGGGTCCAAAACCTAACTTTCACACCTTAACTCCAAAAAATATGAAACCCATACTATTTTATACAATAGGGGTTTAGGGTCATAAAATATCTTCAATATTTTATTCTTTTTCCTTTCTTTTATTTATTCTATAATTTTGGCATTAAAAACATTTTATGTTGTTTTTATATAAGAAAGCATGAATGTTAATTTATGCAAATTAGAGGTATTTACATGCATTTAGTAGTGTTTTTAAGGCAAAAACGATAGAATAAAGGTGATGAAATGGAGATTCGTTAGTCTGTTATCTATATATACCTCTTACCTCTTTAAAGTGTTTTAATCCATTTTTGGCTCCATTTCTCCTCGAGATCGAGTTTTGGAGCAGGCTTGAGGTTACAGCTTGAGTTTTCCATGATTAGGAGCATGATACGAAGGCTAAATACGTGATTCATGTGCTCATCTGACCCTCGTTGGCTTAGTTCTAACTCTCCACCAGTCGTCGCGAGTTGACGTGAAATCATTCATCCTCCATCGCAGGTTAATCATGGGGAGTTTTCATTTTAGTTTTATCTTTAATTTTTCTTTGATTTCAAATAATTGATTAGATCAGTCCCCATCTTCATCCAAGCTCTGATCTGCAAGATCGAAGCTCTCAGATCATCCACTTTCTTTCCTGACTCCATCTTCACATTTGCCACAGGCTTCTTCATCATCCTCCCACAACTTGACCACAAGATCTAGTCATATGAAGAGATTTCAATCATTAGGCTCACCTCCTCCACCTATGTTTGAACCTGACCCATCACTTCACCTTTTAGTTGTGTTTTTCCGCTAATAAAATCACCAGAGAGACCCTCTGAGCAACAAAATTTTTTTGCAGGTGGAAGGTGCACATTCGAATGTAAGAAGTAGGATCTAGAAGAGTTCTTTAAGCTTTCGTCCCCCAAAACTCCATATCTTCAAATAGATAGTCTTGCACCTTCAAATCATCTCAGATCGATAGGGGACCGTCGTAGTAAATATTAGAGACATGCAATAGGATATCCGAGTAGAGATTGAGTGATATTTGATCAATTGAAACTCAACTAAGCCATCCTTCAAACTAGTTCTTCAATGGCCATTCAACATTGTTGGATCAAGAAGGTTTAGCCCTGTTTGGCTTAGGAGCATCGGATTTGCCCCAAATTTCAACCATCAGATTGATCAATCAGATCAAATCCACACCATGCATATAAGCCAGCTTTTCAATTGTCAATCAGAGAATCACAACATCACATCCGTCTAAGGCACCACATAGATCAAAGGGTAAAATTTAGCCCTTACCCCTGTCGTGTTTATTTTACAAATAAGTCATGTAAGGATGTGTGTCTATCATTCGTTATTTGAATAATTTCACTTATTTCCATAGCATTTATTTTATTTGCATTATAGACCTGCTTGAACTATACATGTGCCTTGTAGTGATTTCTGTGTGAAAATTGCAATAAATACAAACACCTTTTATGTTATTGATTGGTCCCTAAAAGTATTTTATTTACATATGAATCAAATCCAACGTGACTCACGTACCTGTGTACGTACTGTTTTCGAAATTTTGCACTTCTAGCCCACACTTTTAACTATGTTATTATTTAGTCCATAAACAATAAATAATTACATCCATACACCTATGCATCTGCATATTATTTTTCATGTTAAAACTAAATTGAAAATAGCAAAACATTACTAAAAATTTCACAAAAATCATGTTAGCTCCCTGTTAATAAGATCGTTCATTTCTAATTTTTCTTTCACATTTTAATCATTTTATTTTCAATAATTCAGAAACTCCAAAAATATTCACTATCAACATTTAAAAATCAATAAAGAATATAAAAACTTTCTCAAAAATTCTAAAATTGTTTATTTATTCTAATTTGTTTTAACTACAATGCCATTTTTGCATTAATATTCCTCATAAAAACCAAAAAAATCATAAAACACTCAAAAACATAAAAAATATATAAATACATAGAAAATTCCAAAAAATATAAAATATCTTGGTGGAAAATAAAAAATATTTCTTTTCGTTTGTTCATATTTTATCTATTTTTATTTTATTTGCTATATTAAAAATCCAAAAACTTTTGCATTCATTTCTGTTTATCATTTTCCATGATTTGATATATTTAAAGACCTTAAAAATTAGGAAATTCCAGAAAACATTAACAAAATGTCAGAAACCTAAACAAATTTTAATTAAATTATTTGTTTATTTCTACTATATTCAAAAAATACAAAAAGTTGCCTTTTTCTCATTTTCTCTTCATTTCTTTTATTTTTATTCATTTTCTGTTATATTTAAAACATTAAAAAAGATTTACAAAATTTTAAATCATTCAAAAGTTATAAAATCAAAAAACCAAAAAAATTAAAATAAATAAAAATTCCATTAACAATTGAAAAACACAAAAACTTAGAGTAGTGTGCATAGAATTATTATTTTATTTCAATGATTTTTCATTGATTTAAGAACCCTCAGGATCTGTGTAGTCTCCCTGAGTTCGATAATGTACGCTATACATGTAAATAAATATCCATCATAGTTCTTGTGTTTACATTCTTTTTCTTGCTTATTTGCTTGAGATGTGAATAAAAATCAAATAATTTTTGTTAAGGGATTTTTATGGTTGCAATGACAATGTAAATAATTCCTATTAATTAAACCCCTAGAAATCATTGTTCAACAAGTGGCTCCATTGCTGGGGAGGCATGGCAAGGGTAGTTTGGTTTTTCTCATGACCTATTATTCTTGGTTGTGGACATTTGTTCCATTCAATTTGCATTCATCATTGTTTAAATTTTTGTCACCTATTCTTTGTCTATATTTGTGTATATATACTGTGAATTTGCATCTTGTTGAGGAGTGAGCACTCACATTGAATACCACGGGCCGTGAGGGGGGTTATGGAGCACTTGCCAGATCTGATTTTTCGGACATCGAAAGCTCCCCAAGATCAGAATTACGAATTCATTTGAAATCATTTTCACTTTCTCTTCTCATTTTGCCTCTGACCCACCTCTTTTGTTTGTCTATATTCTTTGATTTATTTAATCACAATTTATTTTTTTCTCATATTTTTATAATTGTGTCTCTTACACATTATGTGTTTCATCATTCTTGCGAGGGCCCAACGAGTGAGGGAAACATTCTTAGTAGCTTCGACGCACCTAAGTGAATTGGAGGTTGCTCATTTCTTCGTTGAGGTATAGGAGATCGTAGGAGGAGGAGCAAAAGTTTTGGAAGAAGCAGAATTCTCAGAGCATTTTTGCACATATTTTTTGTTTTCTTTTTAGCATTATATTTCACATTATTTTTGTAAAAACTAATAATTTATGTTTAGTATTTACCTCTTTTTCTATTTTCTAAATGGCTATTATATACCTTGTTTATGCGGGGTCTATTTTACCAAGTGTCGGAGCACTTGGGGGACCTCATCCATTTTGTTTTCACCACCTTGTTTATATTTGTTTTCTCACGATATTACATGCTTGATATTTTAGTGATAAGTTATATTATCTTTCTTGAGCCAGGTAATTAATTAGATCAAAAGCCCCTAAACAGAATTTATGCACCTATAGAGTAGGGCGTAGCTTGGACTTCGTCCAATTAACATGTTCTTGCCCTCCAATAGAAGTTTTTGCTAGGATGGTTTTATGCATCATTTAGGCAAGTTTATTTCATGTACTTATTTTTATGCGATGATCACTTTGCTTTTAGAGTGCAGGAGAAAGGAACACATCTTCTATCTTTTACAAGCATCATTGATTTAATCGTGCATCAGCTTTTCTGATTTCCTTCCCCATTTCGCTCACATAAAATCAAAAGGAATTGGCAAATTCATTAGTTGTTTTCTTGAAAAAAAATAAAAAAATGATAACTGCATAAAACTGCGACTGCTAAAGAAACTCGAACCTAAAATAAATGTAAGGACAAAATCATTGTTTTTGGAAGAGTAACCCCCTCGTTGTTTGCAGCTAGTTACCTTCAAATGGAGTGGGTTAGTGCATAGCCGTAAGGATAGAGCCGAAATCCTTGGACTTGTGCCTTAAGTTCCTTTACATCACTTTTTGGTGTATGGTTGCAACTATAAGCACTTGCCTCTGACCATAGAAAAATGTTTTGGTGTATTAAGCCTCCTATCTCCCTTTGAGCCTAATATTGATCTCGACATCTCGGGAAGATGGTACCACTGTTTTGGGAAGTTTGAGGACGTATGTTGGGTGATAGCCATGACTCACCCTATGCTTGGTAGTAAGTAACTTCTTGTATATTCACTAAACTTGGAATTAGAAATATAAAAGACCGAACTCTTAGGGACTCCACTTGTGTCCAGATGGCGAATTGGGGTTTTCTATTGTGTTTGTTTGTTAGTGTAAAGATCCTTTCTTGCCCTTCGGGTCTTTTTCTCATTTTCTTCTTGTATTGACTTTCGTGTTTTCACATCTTTCGTATCGATATCAAAGATGTCGGATTGGAGCATTTCTCGTTCGTACTTTGCGAACTCATTTCACACTCCTATTCGGTCAATGCATTTTTCATGATTGACTCTAATATTGAACTATTATTTGTGACTCCAATTTTTTAGGACTAATCCAATGCTGTATACATTTTTAGAAACTGAGACACACCACTTGATACCATCGAAAGGCAAAAGTTACATGGCTGAGCAACGCGAGATCAACTACACGGTGTTAGACTCCATATAAGCCATTCAGGAACAGTTGACTGAACAGGATGACATCCAGCTGGATTGAGAGACATGATCTTTGAGATGAGGAATGAAAGACAAGATAGGAGAGAGGAGGATAGAATCCCTAGAGGAGGTGGGAATGGGGGAGGAGAAGATCCACTTATTGAGTCAGTAGCTAAGCTTACCCTAAAGGATGCCCATAGTCCAGGGGCAGGATAGACGAACACATGGATTAGGATCCCTATAGTTCATGGGAATTTTAAGCTAAAGCCCATAATTTTGCCTCTCCTCCCAATATTCCATTGATACATCAATGAAGAACCATATGTACACCTCCAATAGTTTGATCGCATTTGTGATGCAATACACTACCCGAATGTTCCATTAGAGATAGTGAAGATGACAACCTTCCCATTCAGTCTCATGAACAAGAACCACTTGGTAAGGATTGTCACAACTTGGAAAGACTTGGGGTCTGCTTTCGTAAGCAAGTATTATCCACATGGATGTCTTAACCAAATGCGATCTTTGATTGCCAACTTCTCCCAAATGTCCCATGAGCCTATTCACGAGGTGTGGGAAAGATTAAAAGACTTGATGGAGAAGTGCCCCCATCATAGCATTCTAAAGACGAGCCTTGTGCAGAAATTCTTTGGGGGTGTAAGAGGCTAGTAGATGTCCCTTGTAGGGGGTCCCACATCAACAAGGATGAGGATGTCCTTTATCATATTTTTGAAGAGATGGCTGAGAGCTCTGCAGCTCTTTCTTCTTCACATGCTTTTCAGAAGCATCATGTACCTTCTTTTACAGTACCCCACAATACTATAAACATAACAAAATCACATGATTTGGATAGGGTGGACAATTTAGATCTTACCATTGTAGGCAATGACCTATCCAAAGTGTTTATAATTGAGAAACGATCCAAGGAGCTTGAGAAGCTACAAGTGATCGAACAAAGGATAAAGAACCTAGATAAGCTAGTTGAGATAATGTAGCATTTGGAGCTTATTATCTGTATGATCAGTGCATGCCAGAGTGTGAGTGCAGCAGCCAATACTTCTACTTGTGAGTATACTTCATCTTCTTCATGACAACAGAGTACCAAAGGACCATCTAAAGTTCATCACATTTACTGCGTGCCGACTCCTGACCAGTTCCAATAGCAGTCACAACAGATTGTACCATACTAGCAGGAACCCTTTACATTCCTAAGCAATAGTCTCCACGTCCACATCTCATTCAGAAGGTGAATGGCATTTAGCTTTACCGAGAGCGCAACCAGCCCCATCCGTCAGGGCAAGGTCAGTTTGGTTCCTCGCAGAGTCTGGCCCACCCACCATTTTCAGAGAGGGAGACCACAACCCCCGCACCAGCAGTTTCAGCCTCACTTCTCTTGTCTACCACATTTCCAAAATTAGAGATAGGGATAGCAGCAGATGCAATCTGCATACTTTCATGATTCTTACTATCAACAACAGTATGAAACATATGGACAGTTTTCACATCCTCCACCTCATTTTATCAACCACAGTCATATACATACCAACAAACTCTACACTACCAATCTTAGCGACAACCCATCATTGAGCATCCAGAGGCACCTTTGGTGAATCCTATACTCGATCATCTTACATTAATGATGAAGAACATGAATGACCAGACTCAGAGGCTTGACGGCCTGACCACCACAAAGACATTGATTCCATCCCAGGTCAAGGCCAATCCCAACCATTTCAGATCTAAGTAGCAGGTAGCCAATTATCTATCCACACCCAAGACAAGTATGTCCCTTAATTAAACATGTTTATCTAATGCGATTCATCTCAGGAGCGGTAGGAGATTGCAGCCACCTTCATAGCCTTTGGTATTGGGAGATCAAGCCATTGAGAGAGCTTCACTAACTTCATCATCTTCTTCACAGTAGAGCAGTAATCTTGTGTAGCAGAGCCAGATCATGGTGTTTCACCAACTTCTTCTCCACCACATTCACCTTCTTTATTCATAAAACACCAAAAAGACAATAAAGATGGATGCAGTTCACAGTCAGCAGCGAAGGAGCATACACCCGCCACAGAATCTCCTTCTACACCAGCAGATGCAGCCTGTATTTTTCAGTTTATTTCTTCTACTCCTATTATGGGTGATACTGTATAGACTGAACCTTATCACACAGAATCTCCTTCTACACCAGCAGATGCAGCCTGTATTTTTCAGTTTATTTCTTCTACTCCTATTATGGGTGATACTGTATAGACTGAATCTTATCACAAAGTCTCAGATTATGACTCTATTTTGAATAAAGTAATTGAGAAGATTGATGTTTGTCATAATTCTATTCCATTCCCTTATTCTTTGAATAAAACCCAAAAAATCCGAAAATTAAAAATAGCAATATATGATCCTAGAGTGGTAGAGATCCTTCATAATATCTTTTTAGAATACCTCTCTTTAAGACCATGGAGTGCATGTCTGTAGTCAAAAAGGGAATGAAAGAAGTATTTACTCAATAGCGTCAACCAAAGCAAAACATATGGAAGAAAATAGAAAAATACATTTTGACCATGGCCACAGTTCATGCCATTAGCAAGCTCCAGCCCAAAAAGAAAGATAAGGGAGCAACTCACATCCGTTGCCACATCTTTAATTAGGAATTTGATTGTACTCATCTCAATAGAGGATCCTCCATTAATCTCTTGCCATCCTCGCTACTCATTGAGTTTGGGTTGGGGCCTCTTAGATACACAAGGATGATCCTTCATTTTGTTGATAGATCGATCAAGAGACTGGGAGGCATATTAGAGGATGTTAATGTAACGGTTCAACGAACTAGATTCCAAGTTCATTTTGTTATTATGGATACAGTTACCTCTGTACCATTACTCCATACCTCAATCATACTTCATCGATCGTTCCTTCGAACGTCTAAAATGGTAGTCGATTATGGTACTGGAGAGATCATCTTTCCCTCCCATAGTGACAAGGAGAAGATAGATACAATCCCAGATCCGAGATCATCACTGCCACCAGCACCAGCATATGAGAGAGAGATAGTTACATCAGATCATGAGGACAATGATTTTGTTGTTGTGTTTCGAGAAACATATCTATTCTCTGATTTCATGGACACCCAGGAGTTCCTTTCTCGGAAGGACCTTTTAGAAAGCACAATCTCCTTGAGTCAATTTTTGATCATTCAGAGTCGTTCACTGATGGGCAGTTTGAGCTATATTTTGATAACATTAAGAGATATCAAAGGTACATTTTGAGATTCACAAGAAACATTCCTTTTTTGAGACTAATGATGAGACAGCTCCTACTTAGATTTTTGAGATTTTTATTGAGGATTCTAAACATCCTGATGAGCCATTCATTTCTGAGTAGAGATCATTCATTCCAGACCTTTCTAAGATTCTACATGTTGAGCCTACAATAGCCACTTTATAAAGTACACACATTGCAGATTAGATACCTTCTACTTGTGCAGTTGTAGAGGTTGTCACAGAGTGGATTCTGACCCCACCTGAGCTTTAGTCTTTACCCTCAATGTTGAAGTATGCCTTCTGTGTGCCCCCCCCCTTTTTCCGGTGATCCTCAGTCTGTAGTTGACCGATGAACAAGAATCTTGCGTGCTAGAGATTATTGATAGAAATTACAAGGCCATTGGATGGAATATTTCAGATCTCCATGGGATTAGTACATCTTTGTGTCACATCATATCTACTTTGATGATGACAAAAAACCCTCCTGTGAATGTCAGTGCCATATCAATCCAAACCTCTGAGATGTTTTCATGAAAGATATTAGGAAATGGTGTGATGTTGGTTTTATTTATCCCATATCGGATTCCAAGTGGATCAGAACTTTACATGTGGTCCTGAAGAAATCCGAGATTATTATCATAAGAATGATTGTGGTGAGGAGATTCCGAATCGTGTACCTACATCATGGCATGTCTGATAGATTATCAATGCATGAATTCATCTACCAAGATAGATTACTTTCCATTGCCTTTTATTGATCATATCATTGAGAGGTTTGCAAGGAAAGACTTATGTTGTTTCTTGGATGGGAACTCGAGCTATAACCAGGTTGCTATCGCTCCATAGGATTAGGAGAAAACTAGTTTTATTTGTATGTTTGGCACTTACTCCTTTAGACGAATGCCCTTTTGATAGTGTAATGGCCTTGCTACATTCCAAAGGTGTATGTTGGCTGTTTTTACCGACATGGTGGGTAGTTTTCTAGATGTCTTCATGGATGATTTCTCGATATATAGGGATAGGTTTGACATATGTCTTGCTCATTTAGACTGAGTACTTCAACATTGTTATGAGGTAATCTTAGTGCTCTCATCGGAGAAGAGTCACTTTATGGTAACTAATGGGATTGTATTAGGCCATGTCATCTCTAAACATGGTATGGAGGTTGCAAATATTGATGTGATCTCCAAGCTAGAGCCACCACAGAATTGGAAGCAGTTGAGGTCATTTCTGGGACACGTTGGATTTTATAGGCAATTCATTAAGGACTTTAACGAAATCACCAGACCTCGACTGATCTTCTAGGCAAGGAAAGTGAGTTTATTGTTGATGATAAAGTACTCCTTGCATTTAATTAGATGAAAGAATGGTTAGTAGTGCTCATGTCCTGCAGCCACCAGATTAGTCTCTCCCCTTTGAGATCATGACAGACGTGTCAGATTTTGCAGTCGGAGTTGTTTTAAGGCAAAGAAGGGATGTAATACAATTTCTATACACTATGCTAGCAAGACTCTGGAAGTGGCAGAACGTAATTACACAGTAATGGAGAAGGAGATGTTAGCAGTGGTGTTCGCTTTAGAGAAGTTTAGATCTTACCTCCTTGGTTCTCATGTCATTATATACATGGATCACATTGTCGTACCATACTTACATGCAAAGAAGGATGACAAACCATGCCTTATAAGATGGATCCTTCTTCTCCAAGAGTTTGATTTAAAGATTCGAGATAAATCTAGAGTAAAGAATGTTATGGTAGATCTCCTTTCCCGAATCAAAGATGCAGAAACTTTTGAACATTCAATTCTTCACATATCAAAGACCTTTCCAGATGAGACCATTTTGTTTGTGGACTCACTCCCATGGTATGCTAATATTGTGAACTTTCTTGTCTCCAAGAATGTTCCACAAGATTGGACGAAACACAAGGTAGACGGATTCCTATCAGAGATATATTTTTATCAATTGGAGGATTCATACATATTGTGTGAGAGTGCAGATTGTATCTGGAGAAGGTGCATTTCTTAGGAGGAATACACCAGTGTACTTGAGCATTATCACAAATTAACTGGTGGACATCATTTGAGGAAGCGCTTGAGAAGAAAGGTTTTATAGAATGGCCTATGGTGGCCAACTTTATTTAAGGATGTCATAGATTATGTTCGAGGTTGTACTGACTGTCAAAAGATGGGAGGAACTGTTGGTTCCAAAGATACCATGCTCCTGAGATATATCTTTATTTCTAATGTTTTTGATGCGTGTGGCATAGACTTCACGAGCCCATTTCCTACTAGTCTGGGATTTCAGTACATCCTGCTTGTTGTGGATTATGTTAGTCATTAGGTGTAGGCTACCCCACCTAAGCCGTTGATAGTCATACAATTTGTTACTTTTATAAAGAGCACATTATTGCACGATTCAGGATCCTCACGATACTAATTTCAGATGGGGGAAGCCATTTCATTAATTGAAAGGTCAAGAAGCTTGTAAAGGAGTACACCATTGAGCATAGAGTCGTGTCTCCTTACCACCAAGAGACTGACAGCCTGGCTGAGATTTCAAACAGGGAGATAAAGATGATATTGTTGGAACTTGTACATCAAGGTATGAAGAACTTGTACACCATTGAACATCAAGGTATGAAGAACTTGTACATCAAGGTATGGGCTTATCGGACATCGTACAAGTATCCATAAGGTTTGTCTCCCTACAGACTAGTTTATGGAAAGCTTTGCCACTTGCTAGTTGAATTAATTCACAAATAATTATGGGCACTCCGTGTATGCAATTTGGATTAAGAGAGAGTAGGATAGAGTAGAAAGTTGGATCTGCATAGATTGTTGGAATTCAGAGATTTTGCATAGAACAACTCACTCATGTATAGAGAGAACGTCAAGCGCAAACACGGTAGATACATTAGAAAGAAGACTTTCTCACCTGATCAGAATGTTTGGTTATTTAATGCTAAATTGAAGTTGTTTCCTGGAAAGTTAAAAAGCAAATGTTCAGGATCGTTCAATGTGAGAGTTGTTCTTGGCAAATGTAGTATTGTTATATCTGGGTTGTCATCTGACACATAGCCATTTGTTGTGAACGGACAGTTACTGAAGCCAATTCTAGATGACGATACATTCATGTTCATAGTTGATTCCATAATTGTGGTATCAGACCATGAGTTTTTGACATCTTCCGTGTCTAATATATGGGTCGATTTTCTCTTGTTTATGTCCTTTCATTTTATTCTTTCTTCTTCTGTATTTATCGTTGGCCTCTTTTCCGTGTTTGTGTGCTATACTTAGGATGCACTCTATCCTTAGTATAGGGAAGGTGAAGGATTTGAGTTTTTCTATTTTTGTTCTGTTTCATCACTCTTGTAGTTGCTTATACTTAAAGATCCTTTACTCTAAGTATAGGGGGAGTGATGTTGTTCCTTCGGACTTTTTCATGATTTTATTTTCATTTATTTTTTCTGTTCTCTCTCTTATCCTTCAACTTGTTTATATTCTTTTTCTATACTTAGGGATCTTTTACTCTAAGTACAAGGGAGGACAAGTCATTGAGTTTGTTCATTATTTTCCACAGTTTTCCCGGTTTGTACAATCTTCTATACTTAGGATTACTTGATCCTAAGTATAGGGGGATAACCGACTTCTATTCTTTTTGTCTATTCTTTGAGTCATTGTTGTGTATGACTCTTTTAATTTTCTATACTTAGCATGAGTTATGTATTCCTTTGTCGCTCTTTGGCCACTATGAGGACATAGTTCGAGCTAAGTATAGGTGGGGGTCATATATATTGTATATATACTTTAGCCATAACTCAAACTTTTATTAATAATATGTCTATAACAAAAAAATTGAAAATTTATTTGTAAAATGAGATGCAAAAATCTTCTGTTAAAATATTTGGAAAATTGATTTTGTAAAATATTTTGTAAAATCTTTTATAAAATTATTTGTAAAGTGTTTGTAAAAATGTTTGTAATTTTTTTTGTAAAACTATTTTAATACAAATCTTTGCAAAATTGTTTGTAAAAATGTTTTGTTTCTAAAATGTAAAGTATTTTCCATATCAGAACTATGTATAATGTAAAAAAAGTTTGTAAAATTTTTAATGCAAAATGTTTGCAAAAACTTTAATAAAATTGTTTGTAAAATAATTTGTAAAAATGTTTGTAAAATAGTTTACAAAAATAGTTGTAAAGATTTTGAAAAAAAATGTAAAATATTTTGAAAAATGTTTGTAAAATATTTTGTAAAATGTTTGAAAAGGTTTCTAAAAGTTTTGTAAAATTATTTTGTCACTTAGGATATAAATTATGGGATGTATATATATTTTTAAAATCAATGTGTGTGTTTAAAACCTTAATATCTTGTCCTTTTTTTAATAAAAGCCTTTGTTGTATCTAAAATTCTTTTATAAAACTTGTATCTATACTAGTGCGTAAAATCCTCTTGTAAAATCTTTTATAAAATTTGTATCATCTTATTGTGTATAATTGTATACATTTATTTTAAATAAATTCAATTTACTAACCTTTTCATTTCTTTTAAAAAATTTAATTCATAAAAAAATGCAAAATTCTGTGAAAACATATTTAAAAAGATTGTTCTTTTATTTCTAAAAAAAGTATATGGTTTGTATATACTTCATGCATTTGCATGTGCATTTTTCATAATGGTATTGGCATTTATACTAGTCTGGAATAAAGAAAAAAATGGAGCTTGGTTGGACCTTAATGCACTTAATTTCAAAGGAACCTTATAGGAAATGGAATTAAGATTCTTCAGGTCTAGACTTAATTCTTTGGGAACCACAAAACTTAGTTCAGTGTCATATTGATGGCCTAAGTAGAATACTTAGGAGCACACACATGACTCTTGTTGGTAATGACTGACAAAAAAGATAAATCGAGGGTTCGTATTAATCCACAAGGCGGATCAACAGTCGATGCATTGACCGCTCAATAAATCCCGATTAATCAACAATTAACCCACAATATGAATAAAGAAATTAAAACTCAAAAATGTGGACTTAATATTTATTATAACTCTACATGCAAATGTATATAGCCTGTAAGCATGTGTAGAGGTTGAACACTGGGAGCAAACGGTTGGGGGCAAAAATAAATGCACCAAATTATTTAGTTCTTTTCTTGTCCATGTTTTTGTTTTTGTGGGTTTTTAATTTTATATTTTTATATTTTTTATTTTTAATTTTTATATTTGATATTTAATTTTCTGATTTTATATTTTCTTTTTATATTTTTATCTTTTTATATTTTCTTTTATAAAAATAATTTTGCCTATATAAGGATTTTTTTACAAAATACATAGAAATGAATTTAAAAATGCTATTAAAAATAAACAAAATTCATAAAATAAATTGTTTTAGGGTTTTTAATTATTTTTTCAAATGTTTATGTATTTTTCTAGATATTTTTGCTATTTTTCATGTAATTTTAAATCAAAATTATCCCAAATGAAGGATTAATTAAATATCTGAAATTGATTTGGGTTTTAAAAATAATAGATACGTCCCAAAATTACCAAAATTAATTTTAATAAATAAATAATAATATATAGATAATTATAAAACATAAAAACATATTTTTGGTATTTTGGTAGAATTTTTGTATTTTTTGTTGGATTTTAGAGATTTCTGATTTTTTTAATTTTTTTCTTATTTTTTGGGTTTTTTATTTTCTTTACTCAATAATTATCAAAATATATCATATATTTTTTGGAATTTTTCAAAATGTTTTTTATATTTTTTGGTATTTTATAAATAAAACAGGGATTATTTATGCTCCTTTTTAATTTTAATAAATAAGTTAAATGCAAAAAATGTAAAGTGGACACGTGGCGTGTAAGTACAAGGCATGGAATATCTAATGCTATTTTTGTGGATATTTAAGATCTATGTAGCTATTTTTAATAATTAGATAAAAGCCACAAAAATAAATGTCCTAGCAGTGGCATAACTGCAAATAAATAAAAGTACAGGGGGAATAGTGAATTTTTCCCAACATAATAAAACATTTATTTAATTTTGTAGACTATTTGACAATATACAAAAATGCTAGGGTTATCTATGCAAAATTTCCAGCGTCACGTGAGGACTACACGTGACGCTGGAAGGGACCAAAGTTCAAATTTAAAACTTCAAGGGATAATATGCAAAATGCCCTATTTTATTTACTCGTAATATTTTATTTACAAGACTAATTATGAAATGCAAAAAAGGTGGGGGAAAGAGTGCAATTTACCCCTAAACGTGCGCGCTGATGGACGGTTTGATGTGCTCCACTATTACACATGGCATACGCTGACCGACGGATGATAATTCACGGATCGACAGCATGGATTAGATCGTTGATGGCGATCCAACGGTGATGGCTTGGCGTGATCTGACGGCTCTGCTGCGATTTGGAGAGGCGCATCTGATCCAACAACGTAGGAGTGCGGTCCAAGAATAAGGAAGAACACTCACCTGGGCGAGTTTCCTCAGGCTAAATCTCCCTCCTCTGGTGTCCATCTGAGCTCTTAGATGGCCGAGCAGCTTCCTGGTGAGGTCCTCTTCAGGCTGGGGGCTTCTGAATGATCAGAGGTTCACCGAATCACCCCCATGAGGTCGGGGAAGGTGAGGTGCTCCAGGAACCTCCAGCGTATGTCCAATCACACTCCAGGTGTTGTTGAAGCTCGAATGACCTGCAAGATAAGTTCTTTGGTCGATGGTAAAGTGCTTCGACCCCATAGCACACGCAATGGACGGCTAGTGAAGTGGGGCGGTGATCTCCGGCCAAGGGCGAAGACGGGATAACAGAGCTCAAGATCCACAAGGGATCTGGATGAATGGAAATGCCTGGGATGTCGACAAATGGAGGGGGAAGAAAATGAAGGTGATAGGCATGGCGGAGGACAATCGATACATGATGGAACCGTTCGCTGGAGCGGAGCTCCGGCGAACTACGAATGAGCTACCTAGTCTAAAACTACGGCCTAAATCCTGAAATAAATGCACAAATAAAAAGCTTAGATTAAAATCTACCTAAAGAAATGAAAAGCGCAACTCGAACCTGGTAAGGAGCAGGGCCTCGCCAGAGCGGCGGCCGTGGGTGCATCTCCTGCCTCCGCGAACATCCTGGAACTTAGGGGACTCCAACTGTCACCTAGGTACACACTTTGGTCGAGCTATGGAGCTCTAGGGTTTGGGGGATGACCAAATTTGAACATGGAGGCAGGAGGTTTTATTTATACACTTTATGGAACACCCTTATTGACTGGTTGTTAGCAAAGAATCTAACAAATTAACATGTGATCTAAGATGTCGGCGTGGATCCTAGATGAATGATGAAGAGATCTTGTGAAGTGACTGAAGCCGATTGATTGATGGTTCAGTGGGAAAATGGCACGAAAAAGCGGGAAAAGACAATCCTGACAAGAGTTAGAGGCTGGAGGATGAGTTGACCGAAGGTCAACTCTTGACGCGCCACAATTGGGCCACATCGGCCTGCTACAAGACAAAACAGTAATTTTATTAAAGAATAAAAATTTTAAAAAAGAAAATGAATTTATTAATTTTCAATTATAAAATAAAAAATGTTTACTATTTTATGTAGTATTTTATTCTGATTTTTATTTATTTTTTGGTATATTTTATTACAAGTTTATTTTTAATGGCTTATTTATAGGTATATTTACCGGTATTTTGTACATTTTTATTTTTATTTTGTATATTTTATTATTTTATTCTTTTATTCTTTTATTTTATATATTTATAAATTATTTTTGTAAATATTAATATTTTTTTATTTGATTTTTGGGATGTCATTTGTACACTTTAATAAATAGATATGTATATTATATAGTTGTATTTAAAAGTATTTTACCTATGTTTTATGTAAACAATTTTATTTTAATGTATTTTATAGAATTTATTTTAGTTTTATATTTTAATAGAATATGTATATTATTTGCAATATTAGGAAAATATAAAAGAATTAACGAATAGAAGAATATATTTCCCTTTTATTTATATTCATATAATAACATAGTTACTTTTTCTATGCTTTTACAGAAACTTATTTTATTTTCCTTTTTCTTTTAGATTTTATTTTGATTTTAATATACACATATATTATATATAATATTTACAAAATAATAAAAACATGAATATGTAAAAAATAAACAATGAATAAATTGAATATTTTAATCGATATTATGTACAATAGGGACCCAAAACCTAACTTCCACATAGTAACTCCAAAAAATATAAAACCACTACCATTAAATAGCTCATGAAAAGTTATATACAATCAGAGGTGATTTTTCTATGTTTTGAGTTTTTATAAAGATATGGGTTTGTGAAGTTTGGTTTTTGGCTTTTTAGTCTGGGTATAAATGAACGTTGTATATTATTTTTGCGCAAACTCAATTTTGTATTTTTATTTACATTATTATCTACAACTTTTATGTACAAAGTTTCTTTATTTGATAAAAAATAATAACGAATAAAATAGGTGTCAAAACTGCATAATTAAAGAATAAATAAATAAGGTAATTATTCTATTTTTGTCCCTTATCTCCCCCTACTTTATTCCTTGTCGACCAAGTCAATTCTTGCCTTGGTCTTACGGTTTAGGGTCATAAAATATTTTCAATATTTTATTCCTTTTTCTTTTCTTCTCTTTATTCTATAATTTTGGCATTAAAATCCTTATTTCATATACAATAATATAATAAATAATGAATTCTATTATGCACAAATTGATGCTATTTACATGCATTTGTTGGGGTTTTTAAGGCCAAAAGGATAGAATAAAGGTGATGAAATGGAGATTCATCAATGACCTAGCTTATACACCTGCACTTACACCTTACTCACATTAGTTGAAGTGGTAGAATGTTTGATCTGTCGACAAGAGACACAAGCTAATGGAAACATCAAAAGTTACACTTTTGTGGCCATTGTACCCTAACCCGATCCAATAGCGATGAGGTCTAATGAAAGAATGTTGTGGATTGCAATAAAGCTTCAAAAGAGGGATAGTCTACTACCTCAAAAGGAAAACTCCTATTAAAATATGAAAAAATGGAAAATCAAAAACTCCAAAAATGTGGACAGGCCCGATTGAAAATAAAATGCACGTCTGAGTATCTATATAGATGTATAGTCAATAAGCAATCTTGAGCTTCAAAGTTAGATATTTGTGAGTGAGCATTTAGATGACATGGCTACACTAGTCAGGAATCCTAGGATAGGTAGCTACACTGGTACCATCCATTTTACTCTCCACCCACTCTTCTTGAGCAGGTTGCACTTGAACATAAAAGGAAATACACCGCTTCTCGAGGACAGAGTTATTGGATTGGGGAATTATGGTCACCATGTTGGAGAAGACTAACTTTTACCTCTTCAACCGAGGAGAGTTGCATATCACTTAAATTGTACAAGAAAGATTCATAGTCATAAAGGTTTGTGTATGAGTTGATTTAGACCTCGGTATTGAGAAGACTTGAGCAAGAGTTGTGTGGTTTCTAGAGAAAGATGAATGTCAAGTTCGTTTCCCACTAAGGTTTCACCCAAACTAATAATCCAAAGGTCTGACTGAGCTCCATACTTTGATTTTATCAAGATAAGTTTAATACTCAATATTGTTCTAAGTTTCTTATTTTTCCTTTATTATTTTTCGTTTTCTTTTAGTCACTTATTCTTGAAATAAGTGTTTGATAAGGGACTAGTAAAGGTAAAGCATAGGGGGATGATGAATATGCATTTAGACATCTTTATTCATTTATTTTAGTTTAAACTCCCTATAAAACACATGTAAATATCAATTAATCCATTCTGTTACTAACCAACATTCTTTTGTAAATATTGTATATTTATCACCATTTTAACCTAAAATAAATAAATAAATAAAATAAAGGTAAAATAAAGAAAATTAAAGACTATATATATGTAATAGATACAAGCTAACTCAAACCCCAAGAGTAGGTTAAGACTTGACTTGATCAACATGGAATAAAGTAGGGGGAGATAAGTCCTAAAATACTAAAATTTCAGAAAATCAAATATTATTTGTATATATCCATCATCTATACACTACTTTGTATAATACTTATTCATACGTAATTTCAACTCAAATACGATTATTTTCTTCATCGAAATTGTGCATAAAATCTATTGTGAATAATAAAAATCATTGCAAGCTCGACTTGCACGATCATTATCTTCTCCACCAAAACTCAATTCATCAAACTCACTTTCATTGTACTCCAAATTAAATAATATTTAAAATGGAAGTGGTTTCATAAAAATCAGGGTTAAGGTGTGAAATGTGGCAATTTGGGATGCTATAGTATATTATACCTATGTATAGTATGCACATTATTTACTTATTTAATTTCTTGTACATATTTGTGCATATTGTATTTTTAATTAATTATAAATATTGTATTTGACTCGTATAAAATACAAATAAAAAGTATAAAAATGAGAAATCCACAAAAATAAAATCTTGTAAATATTGTATATGTACCACTATGTATTTGTTGTAAATGCCTCTTTTTATTTAACATAATAAATCATCTTAAAAATCAAGTAAAAATATCAATTAATTTTTTTGTAAAATGTTGTAAACAAATTATTAATTTATATGTATATTTGTTAAATTAATTAATTAAAATCATAATCTTGTATACATAGGAATATATACTTGTATATAACACACGGTAATTATTTTTGCACATGTATATAACTTATTTAATTAATTCCATAATTAAGGTAACTAAATTATTACATTTTTTTATATACATATTTTTTAATCTCTTTTACTATTTTATTTTCATTTATTTTCCATTTTCCTTTTTCTATTTAGCCTGATTTGTCCTTTTTCTGATGTCGTCCTGATTGGTCGGCCCGGGTTCGGTGACCTGGGTTAACCGCCAATTCCACTTGCATCTTCCACTCATCTCGCGCTCCACCTTCCTTCGCAAATTATTCACGCATGCATCGATCATTAACGCCCCAGGAGTCCTTCCCCAAAAATTCACCCTATTCACTCTTCTTCATTGCCAGCACATTAGATTCATCATCTTTGCCTCAGATTGCTCTCATTTCAAAATTTAAAACATGCATGAGTCCATTTTCTATATATACCTCTTGAACATCCTTCGTGCGTTTTAATCTATTTTTTGCCACATTTCTGCCCAGAGTTTTAAAGCAGGCTTGAGGTGATAGCTCGAGTTTGCCACGATTAGGAGCGTGAGACGAAGGCTGAAGAAGTGATTCATCCACTTGTCGAACCCTTGCCAGCGTAGTTTTGACTCTCCACCATAGGGTAATCATAGAGAGCTTTCCTTTCAATTTTATCTTTACTTTTGCTTTGATTTCCATTAATTAGTTAGATCAGTACCCATCTTCATCCAAGCTCCGATCTGCAAGATCAGAGCTCTCAGGTCATCCACTTTCTTTTTCGACTCCATCTTCACATTCACCACATGTTTCTTCATCATCCTCCTACAACCTGACCACTAGATCTGGTCATTTGAACAGATCTCGATCATTAGGCTCACCTCTTCCACCTACGTTAGAACCTAACCCATTACTTCACCATTTACCTGTGTTTTCTGCTAATAAAATTGCTAGAGAGATCCTCCGAGCAGCAGTAAACTTTTCGCAGGTGTTAGGTGCATATTCGAGCATAAGAAATAGGATCTGGAAGAGTTCTTCGAGCTTCTGACCCTTGGATCTCCAGATCTTCAAACAGACGGTCTTACACCTTCAAATCATCTCAGATCGATAGAGGACCATCGCAAGAAATATTAGAGACATGCAACAATAAATCTAAGTGAGGATTAAGCGAGATGTACTCAATAAAAACTTATCTAAGAAGTCCTTCAAACCAGTTCTTCCATAGCCATTCAGCGATGTTGGATCAAGAACGCTTAGCCCAGTTTGCATCAGGAGCATCAGATTTGCCCCAAATTTCAACCATCAAAGCGATCATCCAGATCAGATCCATGCCTTCCATATAAGCAAGATTTTCGGTCGTTCAATCTGAGAATCACATCATTTCAGCCAACCAAGGTGCTACAGAGATTAAAAGGTAAAATTACACCCTTACCCCTACCATATTTTATATTGAAAATGAGTCATGTAAGGACACGTGTCTATCAGTCGTTATTTGAATAATTTCACTTATTTGCCTAGAATTTATTTTACTTGCATTATAGTCCTCCTTGAACTATGCATGTGCCTTGTGATGAACCTCAGTTTCATCATCTTTATTTCCCATAATTAACCTCCTTGCTTAAAAGTTTGTCAATAAATCCCTGTTAATGTCTAATAATTAACAGAGTCCTTAATAAATTAAAAACCACAAAAAATGACAAAGCAAAAATTCGTGGTATTTTTATACTCAAAAATACCTTCAAAAATATTTCGGGCCTTTGTTTGATTTCATCTCCAGTTTTGGCCAACATGAAACTTGTAGATCTCGTCAAGATCTACAACTTTCATGTTTTGAGTTTTCTCAAATACGGCCATCTCAGCCCTCAAAAATCCAAAATACCCTCGAATAAGTCTGATTGGGCCACGTGGCCCGATCTGAGTGCGCCACGTGGCCCCCTTCCCTTGCCTTTCTCCGCCGCCATCCTCAACCGTTGGATCTCTCATTGGATCCAACGGCCCATCTTTATCCACATCCGCCTCTTCTCCTAAGCCCCCAGATCTTCTCCACACTCCATCTACACCGCACGTCCCCGCCTCGCTCTACATGTGCCACGTGTCAAAGATCTCCACCATCAGATCGGCGTTTGGAGATGCAATCACCACCGTTATCTCCTGGGCCAATCTCATCCATCCGATCGACCCCTTGGTCCCATCCAAGCCATTCGCTACCGCCTCTCGTACAGCCTGCCACGTGGCAGCACCTGACCCCTTCGATCGCATCGCCTCGGATCTTATCATAGCCGTCGCTGCGCGCCTTCATCCTCGCCGTTGGATCTCCAGATCCAACGGCCACGCATCGTCGTCAACCTCCAGCAGACTCCCTCTCGCACACGATCTCCACTCGCGCACCTCTCCCCCCTTTCAATTTTCTCTACGACTCCAGAGCCCCTCACACCTTGCCAACCACCGCCGGGTCTTCCCCAGTCATCCACCATCCTCGCGCACTACTTCATGACTCCAGTCGTCGTCCCACTCGCTCCTCAACAACCTTCGAAACCACGTCGCCCACCACCACTTCCGCCGAGCTTCCCCTTTCAAATACGCCTCCACCGCGCATCTTCGCCGGTGTCCACCTTTACGCGAGGGCTCGCCCAGCCCTTCTCCGTCTCCCTGTGACAGGGGGAGGCGGGGGATCGAGCGACGACGACGAAGTCCCTCCGGTGAGACCCTCCGCCATGGGTGCGGAGCTGCGGCGCCATCGCGACCGCCTGAGCTGCATGGACTGGCTGACCATGTCCAGCGACGACCCGGGGCTCGCTTAGAGCTTCAGCCCAAGCCCTCCGATCCGCTTCCGACCAAGGTAAGTCTCCTTCCTCCTTCTTGTATTTTTCTTGAATTTTGTCGATTTAATTAAGCCGTTCCCGTAGCTGTCACCCTCCGATGAACCTCCTGTTAGCTTCACCGTCGAACCCCCTTCATCGCGCATCGCTCCGACCATGCTTCCCTTCTTCCATACCCCCCATCGCCTCCGACCACCTCCTCCGCCCTCGCGGCGGAGGAGCTCCGAGCTCCCCATGTTCTTCATACCCATTGAGCTCTCCATTTCACTCCACGTCGCACACACAAACATTTGTTTGCTTCGGCTAGGCACTAACATTGCAGGGCAGCAAATCCATCAATGGCCGGAGACGTCGCCGGAGCATGTTGACCGCGCATCGTTTCCAACCTCAGAGCTCCGATGGGCTACGCAAAGGCGTCCAACTTCTTCCCCGAGCTCCGGGCTTCCTCGACGGTCATCCATCGAGCTTCGGGGAGGTCCATGGCGACGGAGAACAAGCGGCGGAGGAAGGAGTCCTACGCCGGAGCCCCGAACGCACCGCCCGCCTTCGGCCGGGGGAGATGAGCAGCCACCGTTGGATGGTCCACCCCCGGTGACCATCCAACGGTCCAGATGGAGCCACGTCCTCGCTTTCAGCAGCCCTTGGATCATCCCGATCCAATGGCCTCCAACAGGCCACGCGTCGATACCAGAGCGCCCCCGAGCCTCAACCGCCGAACCTCAAGGTCTGGAGCGCCCGAACCTGCATCGAGCTTCGAACAGAACCGAGCCTACGCCGAAGTTCATCCTAGCCTCTGCCGAATCCGAGCCGACGTCCGAGCCTAGAAGGCGCGTGCCTGGCGCGTGCCTTCTGGGCAATTTGCAGAGACACCCCGCCGACTTCTCCAATTTGCAGATAGGTCCTGACGCTCGTGCTGACCATGCGCGCAAGGGAAAATTTACACTGAAGCCCTTGCGGTTTTAAAGATTTACAGAAAAGCTGTGCGTGTGGGTAAATTACAGGGAAGGTCCCGCTCTTTTGTTTATTTACTTTTTGGTCCTTCCCAGGGACCTGTATGCAATTTTATTTTCATGTTTTCTTTTCAGTTATGCCCTTGCGTTCCTTTATGCATATCTTGAGCTACGAACATCCGATTGAGATGATTTCAGTTCCGTTTTAAAGATGGTTTGATGATCTTTCAAATGGCATGCTTAATTACTGTTTTGGACACAATGATTTTGTTATGTATTATTTTATAGCGACGTGTCTATTTGAGCTCAATATGATGCCTTTCTTCATATTATTCATCACATCTGCCTTTTTTTATGAACTCGAAATTACCTCTTATTTATTTCTGCTCATTCTTTTCACCTAGGGCATATTTTAATTGCATTGCATGATCATTTATTTGCTTTATAGAAAATGTTTAAAAAAATGCATGTTTATTTTAATGCATTTTTTTGTCTTTGCATATTTTGACCTATATGCTTTAATTCAACACTTAATTAAATAGACTCAAATCCGATTAATACGAGAGAGGCTCGTGTCCCTGAGTTCGACCTTGGTTTCTTGCCAAGTAAAAAATAACGATCATCTCATCTTGATTTATCAGTGCATATCTTTAAATGAGGTGATCTTTTGACGACCACAATTGGCCCGACTGCTCCGACATTTCTAAGTGCTAATTTAGCATTATTAAAGGGCCGATTTTGCGGTTCATCAAATGGCGCCGTTGCCGGGGACACGTCTCATTTCTTTTATTTTTTGGATTTTTGTGTGTTTAATTTAGTGTTCCTTTTTATAGGTCAATTAACCACATATTTTGCATATAAAATTTTTTCTTTCTTATTTGATATCTAACTATCGTTTCTGTGGCATAGGCCCTTGATTGATCAAGGAGGCGAGGAGCAGGAAGTTCCCCGCTGCGAGGAGCCGCAGGAGCATGCTTGGAGCAAAGGAGGAAGAAAAGAGAAAAAAAATGTGTCTCTCATTTTTGTTGCATTTTATTTTTAATAATTCATCGTTTACAGCGGTCTTCGATCGAAGACTCGCGTGTGTAATCGTACGATCGTGGTTGTGTGGGGATCGTCCCCACTTGAGTGTCGACCTAGAACTAGGCACGCGGCTCTCCGAGCTCATTTTTCATATTCTCTTGTGCTTGATCATAGGTAGGACACACTTTAAATATAGACGCACTTAATCTCGCATCACTTAGCTAAAATTAATGAAGATCAATCACCGCTAATAGATGCATGATTAGGTGCGGCTTTTTCGACTTGCATACATGTTGGATCCGATTTTCAAAACGGCCTCAGTTTCTTCCTGGCTTTTATCGTCAAATCACTGCATGATTTCTCGCTTAGCCTAGATCACGTTTTTCTTCATCGAATACTTGTTTTTCACGGCTTTCATTTCCTAGATTGATCACCTAGGATTAATGGAAAATGGAATGAACGGTAGACGATGATTTTCTGATTGATGTGCTAACCTTAATTCAGTGATAATTTAAAATAAAATTGGGACTGATAATTGCAAGTCAACCAAAAATGGAGTAAAATTCGGTTTTGGGAGAGCAACACCCGCGCATACACCTTGATTTTCAATTCACATTTTCTTCGCGTAATTATTTAACGTTTTATCACCAATA
This sequence comes from Ottelia alismoides, assembly GCA_037367405.1. Classification (NCBI taxonomy): domain Eukaryota; kingdom Viridiplantae; phylum Streptophyta; class Magnoliopsida; order Alismatales; family Hydrocharitaceae; genus Ottelia; species Ottelia alismoides. The sequence goes on along the minus strand of JAZKJV010004167.1, from coordinate 352,557 downwards.
AAACAGACAAGATAATTAACCAACCTTGGTTGGTTTCATGTGTGAGTTGGTGAAACTAAGGGTTTGCTTGCTTGAATTGAGCCTTTGTTGCGACACACACCCTAGAACCTTAGTCCCTCCATTTTCATCTCCGAAGACTCAACTGCTCATTGTGTAGATTCATTCCTCTTCTTTGTTCATCTTGGGTCCCTTCCAACATCAATTTCCATCTTTATACTTAGGCTAATCTCAGCCTAAGTATAGGGGGGACCCGAGCCCCCGTGATTTTTCTCTACTCATCTTTTCTTGCCTTTATACTTAGGTTATTTCTAACCTAAGTATAGGGGGAGCCCCTCTTAGATCCCGTATATTCTTCTATATTTAAATGTACCTATGTACTTGTAACATCTAGTGCTATGAGGACATAACAAAGTTTAAGTATAGGGGGGTATACCGTATATACCGTATATTTACTTTAGCTATAATCTGAAAAATTTGAAAAATTAAAAACTTTTTTGCTAAGGTAAAATTCGTTGGACTAAGAGAACTCAAATGATTTCGCGGCTTTTCGATATTATGTTACACTATTTTTATAAAAATATTTTCGAAAATGATTTTTGAAAATGTTTTGAAAACTTTTTTATTTTGTGTGACATGGTTTTGAAATCGCCTTCTCTTTTCAAGGAAAGTTGAGTCTAACTTGTGTTCTAACTCTCTTTATTAAAATCCATAAAAATGAGAAAAACCCAAAAAACCTTTAGGAGCTATTAGTGACTACTAAGCTCAATTAAGAAAGCCGCGTTCAGTGAGGGTTCGCCCTTAGCAGATTGGATGGTTTAGAGGACATCGCGTAAGGCCCCGTCCTCAAGCAACGGGCTCCGGCCTGTACTTACATCCATACTGGCTGAACGTAGCTCCTCAATTAAGTTTAGGCAGTTATAATATCTCTTAAAGGACAAACAAAAATCTTGTTTTTTTTTTAATGAAGAAGTTGGATTAGTCCTCTACACTTTCACTTTCACCCAGGATCTGAATTGGTCAAGGAGACTTAGCTTTTAGAAGTCTTTGAGATTTTAGGTTAACCAGCCTTAGCCATCAGGGTTTTAGACTTAATCATCCACATTCCCCTAGGTTTCTAGATTTGCATGCTATATTCCATGCTTAGTCTCAGACAGAAAGAATATGATCAGCACATCACATACACGATTGCGGTTTTTGATGAGATGAGTTGATTTTTCACCTAAGGGATTGGGATGAGGAAGTCGAGTTTGGATTTGATCTAATGATGCTCGAGGATGGGATAAAATCTTTGGAGGCTTCATGAAACCTGAGTGTCAGCAATATTAGCCAGTATGAGAACTTGATTCTTATACTAATCTCTTGACATTAACCTAAGTGCCTGGGTGTGAAAAATAAATAAAATGTTGATCAGTGTGCGCCAACTCTTGGTAAAAGCAGTGGAGCTAGCCACAAATTTTACAAGTCAATGAAATTCAAAGAAAAGCTCTCATTCCACCAAGTCAAATATCAAAGAGCTTCCACCAAAGGCGAGCGCTCCCAAACTTTTCAAAATGTCCACTTGGACCACCGCTATTAGGACCAGGAGTCGGGCTTGCACCAAAAAAGGGCTCTGCATCGTAAATGCTGCAAGTCTAGGTGTAGAAGGTACGATAGGTACTCAAAAGAGACACACTCCGGTGTACTCCCAGGAAAACAAGTGCAGACGGCTCCAACTTCTCTTGACGGACGCACTGATCAACACCAAAAAATTGTGTTGCGTAAAAGGCACTAGAGAGAATCTTTGTTCCAATGAGAGGGGGAGAAGAATTGACACAATCCCATGCCCTCCATTTCTGGCCTGCCATCTACATTTTCTAAGTCTGACAACTAAAGAGACGGTAGACTGAATGCAAGATTGGATTTATTCCCTAGTGCTGAGGATTGGGTCCTTAGGAGATTTTCTCGGACCAAGATTTTGGGTGAAGACTTGACTCTACTCTCGAAATTGCAGTCAACACTAAACTCATATCCTTTAGTTTATATGTACATCAGAGAGAGAAAGAGAAGTAGAGGAATTGGAAGCCTCTTGATTAAGGCTGGGTTGAACTCTAAAATTTTGGATCTCTGAAGCCGAGTCGACTTGATCAGATTGGATCATGTATTCACATGCACAAGGGGGTTAATCCAACTTAGTCATTCTTTTTGATGCTCGAGGACGAGCATAGTTTAAGTATAGGGGGGTGATGAACCTCAGTTTCATCATCTTTATTTCCCATAATTAACCCCCTTGCTTAAAAGTTTGTCAATAAATCCCTGTTAATGTCTAATAATTAACAGAGTCCTTAATAAATTAAAAACCACAAAAAATGACAAAGCAAAAATTCGTGGTATTTTTAGACTCAAAAATACCTTCAAAAATATTTCGGGCCTTTGTTTGATTTCATCTCCAGTTTTGGCCAACATGAAACTTGTAGATCTCGTCAAGATCTACAACTTTCATGTTTTGAGTTTTCTCAAATTCGGCCATCTCAGCCCTCAAAAATCCAAAATACCCTCGAATAAGTCTGATTGGGCCACGTGGCCCGATCTGAGTGCGCCACGTGGCCCCCTTCCCTTGTCTTTCTCCGCCGCCATCCTCAACCGTTGGATCTCTCATTGGATCCAACGGCCCATCTTTATCCACATCCGCCTCTTCTCCTAAGCCCTCAGATCTTCTCCACACTCCATCTACACCGCACATCCCCGCGTCGCTCTACATGCGCCACGTGTCAAATATCTCCACCATCAGATCGGCGTTTGGAGATGCAATCACCACCGTTATCTCCTGGGCCAATCTCATCCATCCGATCGACCCCTTGGTCCCATCCAAGCCATTCGCTACCGCCTCTCGTACAGCCTGCCACGTGGCAGCACCTGACCCCTTCGATCGCATCGCCTCGGATCTTATCATAGCCATCGCTGCGCGCCTTCATCCTCGCCGTTGGATCTCCAGATCCAACGGCCACGCATCGTCGTCAACCTCCAGCAGACTCCCTCTCGCACACGATCTCCACTCGCGCACCTCTCCCCCTTTCAATTTTCTCCACGACTCCAGAGCCCCTCACACCTCGCCAACCACCGCCGGGTCTTCCCCAGTCATCCACCATCCTCGCGCACTACTTCATGACTCCAGTCGTCGTCCCACTCGCTCCTCAACAACCTTCGAAACCACGTCGCCCACCACCACTTCCGCCGAGCTTCCCCCTTCAAATACGCCTCCACCGCGCATCTTCGCCGGTGTCCACCTTTACGCGAGGGCTCGCCCAGCCCTTCTCCGTCTCCCTGTGACAGGGGGAGGCGGAGGATCGAGCGACGACGACGAAGTCCCTCCGGTGAGACCCTCCGCCATGGGTGCAGAGCTGCGGCGCCATCGCGACCGCCTGAGCTGCATGGACTGGCTGACCATGTCCAGCGACGACCCGGGGCTCGCTTAGAGCTTCAACCCATGCCCTCCGATCTGCTTCCGACCAAGGTAAGTCTCCTTCCTCCTTCTTGTATTTTTCTTGAATTTTGTCGATTTAATTAAGCCGTTCCCATAGCTGTCACCCTCCGATGAACCTCCTGTTAGCTTCACCGTCGAACCCCCTTCATCGCGCATCGCTCCGACCATGCTTCCCTTCTTCCATACCCCCCATCGCCTCCGACCACCTCCTCCGCCTTCGCGGCAGAGGAGCTCCGAGCTCCCCATGTTCTTCATACCCATTGAGCTCTCCATTTCACTCCACGTCGCACGCACAAACATTTGTTTGCTTCGGCTAGGCACTAACATTGCAGGGCAGCAAATCCATCAATGGCCGGAGACGTCGCCGGAGCATGTTGACCGCGCATCGTTTCCAACCTCAGAGCTCCGATGGGCTACGCAAAGGCGTCCAACTTCTTCCCCGAGCTCCGGGCTTCCTCGACGGTCATCCATCGAGCTTCGGGGAGGTCCATGGCGACGGAGAACAAGCGGCGGAGGAAGGAGTCCTTCGCCGGAGCCCAGAACGCACCGCCCGCCTTCGGCCGGGGGAGATGAGCAGCCACCGTTGGATGGTCCACCCCCGGTGACCATCCAACGGTCCAGATGGAGCCACGTCCTCGCTTTCAGCAGCCCTTGGATCATCCCAATCCAATGGCCTCCAACAGGCCACGCGTCAATACCAGAGCGCCCCCGAGCCTCAACCGCCGAACCTCAAGGTCTGGAGCGCCCGAACCTGCATCGAGCTTCGAACAGAACCGAGCCAACGCCGAAGTTCATCCTATCCTCTGTCGAATCCGAGCCGACGTTCGAGCCTAGAAGGCGCGTGCCTGGCGCGTGCCTTCTGGGCAATTTGCAGAGACACCCCGCCGGCTTCTCCAATTTGCAGATAGGTCCTGACGCACGTGCTGACCATGCGGGCAAGGGAAAATTTACACTGAAGCCCTTGCGGTTTTAATGATTTACAGAAAAGCCCCTGTGCGTGTGGGTAAATTACAGGGAAGGTCCCGCTCTTTTGTTTATTTACTTTTTGGTCCTTCCCAGGGACCTGTATGCAATTTTATTTTCATGTTTTCTTTTCAGTTATGCCCTTGTGTTCCTTTATGCATATCTTGAGCTACGAACATCCGATTGAGATGATTTCAGTTCCGTTTTAAAGCTGGTTTGATGATCTTTCAAATCGCATGCTTAATTACTGTTTTGGACACAATGATTTTGTTATGTATTATTTTATAGCGATGTGTCTATTTGAGCTCAATATGATGCCTTTCTTCATATTATTCATCACATCTACCTTTTTTTATGAACTCGAAATTACCTCTTATTTATTTCTGCTCATTCTTTTCACCTAGGGCATATTTTAATTGCATTGCATGATCATTTATTTGCTTTATAGAAAATGTTTAAAAAAATGCATGTTTATTTTAATGCATTTTTTTTGTCTTTGCATATTTTGACCTATATGCTTTAATTCAACACTTAATTAAATAGACTCAAATACGATTAATACGAGAGAGGCTCGTGTCCCTGAGTTCGACCTTGGTTTCTTGCCAAGTAAAAAATGACGATCATCTCATTTTGATTTATCAGTGCATATCTTTAAATGAGGTGATCTTTTTGACGACCACAATTGGCCTGACTGCTCCGACATTTCCAAGTGCTAATTTAGCATTATTAAAGGGCCGATTTTGCGGTTCATCACCTTGCATGTGATATTTGTGTGAAAAATGCAAAAAACACTTGTGCCTTTTATGTTATTGATGGGTCAATAAATGTATTTTATTTACATATAGATCCAATATAGCACAACTCACTTGCCTAGGCATGCATTTTTTTTGAAATTTTGCACTTTTGGCCCGTACTTCTACTTGTATTATCTTTTAGTCCATAAACTTCAAAACCCCTATATCCATACCCCTAAGCATCTACAAATTATTCTACCTGTTAAAACTAAATGAAAAATAGCAAAACTTCATTAAAAATTTCACAAAAATCATGTTATCTTCCTGTTAATTATATCTTTCATCTCTAATTTTTTTTACATCATTTTCATTATTTTTAATAATTCAAAAACTCCAAAAATATTACCTGTCTGCATTAATAAATTAATAAAATATATAAAAAATTTCTCAAAAATTCTAAAAAATTAATGTTTGTTTATTCTCATTTGTTTTAATTAAGGTACCATTTTTACATTAATATTCCTCATAAAAACCAAAAAATCATAAAATACTCAAAACATAAAAAATCATAGGAATTCCAAAAAATCATAAATAGCTTTCTAGGAATTAAAAATATCATTCCTTATTTGCATATTTTATCTATTTTTTATTTTATTTGTTATTTTAAAATCCAAAAAAAATCGCTTTCATTTCTATTTATAATTCTTCATGTTTTGTGATTCATTTATAAGCCTTAAAATTTAAAAAATTATGGAAAAATATAAAAACATTAACAAAATGTCAAAAACCCAAAACACTATTATTTAAATTTCTATTTATTTCTGATATATTCTAAAAATTCAAAAAGTTCCTTTTTTGTATTTTTCTCTTATTTCCTTTTTTATTTCATTTTCTTTTATATTTGAAAACATTAAAAAAGATTTGCAAAATTTTAAATCATTAAAAAGTATAAAATAAAAAAACCAAATAAAAATATAAAAGTAAAATTCCATTATAAATTCAAAAACACAAAAATCAATAGTAGTGTACATACAATTCCATGTTTTATTTCATTAGTTTTTATTTGTAGCCACCCTAAGTTTGATCATGCACCTTATACATGTATAAATTGCCCTCATAGTTCTTGTACATACATTCTTTTTCTTTCTTGTTGGATAGAGCTATGTATAACATTCAAATAAATTTTATCGAGGGATTTTTAGAGTTGCAACGACAATGCAGATATTCTTATTAACTAAACCCCTGAAAATCAATGTTCAACAGAAAGTCTGACGAGGCTTGGATTACCTCAAATTCCCCTTATCCTCGATGTGGATCGATGTAGACTGCTTCCTATCTCCAAGGGTCACTCCAATGTTTGATTCAAGGGGCCAAAGGTTGACCGAGAGGGATCAAAATAAAATATTTGGGATTGGTCTTTTATTTATAGACATGGTGATGGGAACGGTTTCGAGTGGCAGTTGCTTGAGTAGAATGTGTGATTAATGATCTTTAGAGATAGGGTGTCGAAGATGGAAGAGGAATGAATAGGTTGGTGGTGGTGTAATGAACTCTGACAGAAGTCATATGCGAAGAGAGGACAATTGACCGAAGGTCAACTGTCAAAGAGCCCTGATTGCTCCACGTGGACCAATCAAGAAAAAGAATGTATAAATTTCCTTCTTAAATCAATAATAAATTTATATTTTATGGGCGTGTTTATTTATTTTTACAATTTTATTTACTAGGTGTTAATATTTATAAATATATACATAGGTATATTTACATATTTTACAAGTGTTTAATTTTTATTTTGTATTTTATGTTTTATTATAATGCTAATATCATTTATATATCTATAATATATGTAAATATGCATTTACATTTTTATTTTATTTTATTTTGATGATTTTATTTATTTGCATAAATAAATATGTGTATATATTATAGGTATAGTCTTCCTAAATATTTTATTTTAATGTATTTTAAATGATTTTATTTTATATTATTATTTTTAATAATACTATTTACAAATATATAAAAATATGAGAATTCTAAAAACATACAGAATAATTATAATGGACAAAATAATCAGGTATATAGTATAATGGACCCCAAAAAAGTCGACTTTTGCATCGTAACTCCATTTGTAATGAAACCACCTTCATTAGAGAGATAGTTTAATTTTATGAACAATACGATGAATTTTGAGTTCATATGAAGGAGATACAGATCCACGAAGTTTGTTTTGTGGCTTTTTCCTCAATGTGTTCCAAGTGCATTGCATGTTATTTTTATGTGAAATTATATTTGTATATTTCTATGTTTTTTATGTGCATGTTTCATGTTGAGAGTTTTATTATTTGAGTATAATGTGGGAAAAAAATAAGGTAAAAATGACCATTTTCAAGGAATTAAATTAGGGTTTATGTGTTATTTCTGTTCAGTTAATTGGCCCATCTCCCCTACTTTATTCCTGGTCGACCAAGTCACTATTAACTTTGTCTTGGGGTCTAGGGTCATTCAGTATTTTCAATAATTCATTTCCCTTTCTTTTATTTTCTTTATTCTTTTATTTTAGAATTAAATACATGTATTTTGCAATATCTATGAGTCAATTCCTAAGTACAATTTTGCGTAAATTAATGATATTTGCATGCATTTTCTAAGGATTTAAGGACAAAATGAAAGAATAATGGTGATGAAATGGAGATTCTTCAAGGTGCCATTGCACTATATACATGCATATTTTATTCATGTAATATATTGTTCATATTTTTACTCTTCTTATATTTTTATATAATTGTAAATATTATTTGAAATATAAAAATATATTAAATATAAAATAAAACCATTAAAAATTCAACAAAATAAATAATATATTATAATATACATGTATACAATATCTATAATATATTCATATATTTATTTACATATGTAAACAAAATCATAAAAAATAAATAAAAATATGAAATTATGTATTTAATTATATTATAATATATAAAATATATACATATGATAATAAAAATTAAAAATACAAAAAATAAATATGTAAAATAAAGGTAAATACATCTAAAAATTAACATCTAATAAATAAGGTTGTAAAAACAAATAAAATAGTTTATAAAATTAGAAACATTTTTAGTATTTGACTTTTAATTTAGAAAATCATTTATTAGTTTTAAATGGATTGATAAGGGAATTATCCCCAACTTTTTCCTTATTGGTCCAAGCCTCTTCAATAGTTGACCCGAGGTCAATAGTACCTTACTCCATACAACGCCTGTTAGACCTTCACCTGCATCTGATTTTCCCAAATTTTGGCACTCCACCCGTTGACCCATGCTTCTTGATTTTTCACTCAACCCCTCCTCTCAAGCATGGTTAATCACACCCTTTGTCTTGATCCATCGAATGATTCACAAATCATATCTGAAGGTGCTCTACTCGTGACTGCTATAAAAAAAGTCATGTTCTTTAATTCATGTTTAAATCACTCTTAACCAACTTTTGACACCTTATAGCGAGCCCAAGAGTGATCGTTCATAACAGGGAGTGATCCCATTGAACCACAATGACGAGGAAGGGTGTTTGAGGAGATTCAACCTCACCAGAGAAAGCTCCAGGTGAACACTTACTGCCAAACCTTTCAAGTCATGTGAGCTTCTCTTTTTCATTCTTAGCATAGCTGCTTCATTAATCTCTGTTGATTTAACTTTGTTTTATTAAAATAAAAAAAACTTAAACTGGAGCTTGTAGCCTTAGCTCTGTTCATCATGCATCCTTACTGTTCCGACCCCCCATCTATACCTTCATTTCACTCCTCTCCATTTTCTCCATTTAATCGACAATCTGCCCCTTTTATTCTGTGAATGAGTTTCCACCTCCCCATACGTCGGAACTTGCCCCCCCCCCATTTCCTCTTTTTTGCAGCTTCGGAATGTGTCAAGGTTGTTTTCTTCAATCCCCTTTACTTATTTTGCAGGTGCTTGGTCTTCAGGGACCAAGAGACATTGTGGCTGGACTTTAAGCTTCAGGTGGTTATTGAGAAGAAGTCTTCCAGGTCCCCCAATGTTGAGACATGGATGTTGTTGAATCCCTCCTGCAGATACAGAACCATCCTAGTAAGGTGATGGATTGATTTGGTTATGTGCAGACCTTGAGTTTATTTTATTTGATTTTATACCTCTACTATTTGCATATTGTATTTTATTGTGTGAATATTGCATGTATGCCCTTGGACTTCAGTATTTTATTGTGTGAATATTGCATGTATGCCCTTGGACTTCAGAAATGTGTTATTTAATGTCTGTTACTACTTAGAATTTACCAATAGGTCCCTATATTACAGATCTTTTTTGTTCTTGTATTTTTAATATTAAAAATAACAATTTTCATCCAAAAATTATAGGAAATTCTATTAAGTACACGGACTCTATCTTATGTCATAAATTTTTTGCATGGTAGTTTAACTAGTTTTCCTATTTATTAAAAATACAAAAACATGCATTTTTTCTATATAATTATTAGAATATATAAATTATATAAAAAAAACTTATCCAAAAAATACTAAAAAATGTATTAGCTGTATCATTATATTATCTAGCAAATATCCAAAAATCCCTAAAAATTACAAAATATAAAACCTAAAAATTGAAAACACTAAAAAATAATGAAATTTAGCAAAAATTAAAGAAAAATCCAGAAATGTCTCTCTTTATTTGTGAATTATATATAATATTAAAGTAGTTTTAAGTTAACTTTATTTATATTTTATTTTCACATATTATTAACCGGGTATGTGTTTCTTCTTTTTCCAAAAGATTGTTTTTTATTGTTTTTAACTTTGGCATTGTTTATTTGACTTTTATTTTTGCAAAAAAATATTTTTTTTATATTTTTATTTTATTTTTAAAAAATATTAATTTGAGAAAAATAGTGGTACTATATAATAGTTGGAATATAGGTTAATGTACTATTCTAATATATTGGAAAAAGAAATGGAAAGGAAATGATTTTTTATATTTTCAAAAAGGGGATAGATTTTCAAAAGTTCTACTATATAATATATAGGTGATAAATGAATATATGTTATATTTTATACTTAGGCTACACGAAGAAATGTACAAAAATTTAGCCACATGCTCGAAGACACATGGAAAATACTCAAAATGAAGATAAAGTTCGAGACATTAAAACTAAAAAATACAGTTATGAAAATACACAAAAAATACAACTAATCCTCGATTGGTTACTTGGGTAACTACCCTAGAGAAATCAACTGAAAATGATGTCTCAAGTAGTTCCAAATAATGTCCATACTATAAGGGTATAAGTGCAAAAGAAATAAAAAATGTTTCTATAATTTGGTCCCTGAACAAGGACTAAAAATTAAAGAAAAGAGGTTTTCATGAAACTAGGTCACTGTGTGGGGACCTACATGCAAAATTAGAAAGTTTTGGTGGCACTTTGGAAGTCTGATGTTCAGCTGGCTTATGGCACAAAAGATCCATTGATTGGAAATGAATTGTGGAGATCATAAGGGCATCACTCGATCTCAGTCGTTGATGCAGTACACATGTCGTGCACCTGTGCGCGAGGAGTTCTTGAGGATCTTACCCAATCCTAGAGAGGCGGCAATGGTATTCGAACCTCTGATCAATGTCAACACAGACTGTAGAGATCAGAGAGGTGCGACGAGAGGCAGAGAAGTCGGAGGCAAGTCCAGATGGGTGTGCCTCCCCTTTTGATCTCTCTTGATCATGCCCTTCTAGGGTTTCCAAGAACTATCATGTAAGTCGTCAATTATCTAGAAATATGCCTCATATAAAGCTGATAGCTTGATCCAAATGATGAAAATGACCTGCAAGATCCGTGTCGTGGCTCGATTTGAAAGGAATCCGTTGAGATTATTTAATTTATGCGCAACACCAAAGGTTCATAAGAATGAATTTCAAACTCAAATTGGATCAATGTTGCATCAATTTGGGATCATATTTCGAATGGAATCAAATGGTGAATGATTAACCTAACTAAGTATGTGATTAGTTGCTCTAATTCGATGATGAAATCAGTAAGGAAAAGGGATGAAGGTAGTCACTTCGGAATGGAGGTGTAGGATCTCATGTCCTCGCTCGAGAACCAGTGGAGTTAGAGCTCTTATGTCGGCTGAAGGCTGGCGATGCAGGGTGGTGGAGGACCTTGGAACTATTCCCCTTTGACACCTCTTCCACTCAGCTCCTCCATCATTTTTCAGCCAAGGTGGAAGAGCGAGTCCTAGAAGATCTAGGGTTCGGTCAGTTAGACTTGACTGAAGAAAGTTAAGTTAGAAATGACGGACTTGCGATGGATTAAATAGGGAAGAGGGAGAAGAGTTGGAGTGGATCCAAGGGTAGGCGTGGAAGGTGATTGTTAGGAGAAGAAGGTGGATGGTTCAGATCAAGATTTGGGTGTAAATCAATTTAGAGAAGAAAGGTGCTTGTAACAGAAATAACCACCTTCTTGAGGTTGAAGAAGCACTGTGGTGTTGGCATGCGTCAACACCGAAATAATCCAAATTCAAAAACATTTGTAAAATAGATAATAAATATTAAATTAGGTTATTTTAAAAAGGTGTAAAATAAAACTTATATATATGTAAATAATCTAACTTATTTGATATTGTACATATATAAATAATAAATATATTTGGCTATAAATAAAATATAAATAAATATATACAGTCTACCTTATGAATAACATATAATTTTAATTCAATATTTTAATAAATAAGTTATTAATTTTATATTTCATTAATTAATATAATAATAAATAGGAGTTGTGTGATTTTTTAAAGATTTTATTAAATTAATTTATATATATTAATAAATACAAGTATATATACTACAGTTCATTTTTACTTATTTTTTTAGTATTTTTGATTTATTTAAAATATTACATAAGAATTTTTTTCGGATTTATTTTATAAATATACTAAAATATTAAAAATTACTAAATTAGTTGTCTACAAATATGTGTACAAAATAAAATTAATAGTCAAGAAACCCAGTTATCATTAGGTCCAAAAACATTTTTTTGAAATAGACTCCATTTTCGATGAAGTCACCTTCGTTAGTTAGAGAAATTTATTTTGTGAACTTTAAAGTTGAGTAGAGTGAAATTGGAGTTCGTATGAAGAAGTTATGAGATTTAGATGTTGGGAAATTAACAATTTGTAATCTAGAACTCTTAGCATATATACATGATGGATTTTTTTATGATTTTTATATTTTTTATATACATTATTATAAACATAATGGTGAAGAATTTGGTGAAAGATATGTACATATGTATTAATTAAAATTAGGTTAATATTGTATATATTGAAAAAGTAAATGGAATTAGTGTACTATGTAGAAGGTTAGTTATTTTTGTGTTTTCTTCCTTACCTCCATCTACTTTGTTGTTTGACAACCAATCCATGTTGACTTGGACTTGGTGGTTAGTTCATATAAATATATCTTACAGATATATTTATATTTTATTAGCCATTCAATAAAATATATACATATTTACAATATGCCTTATATCTTTCATTATTTTTATTTTTCTTATCATCTTATGTCTTTTTAATGCATAAAAATGCATTTTTTATTCATGAATGGAATTTTTATAATAGTTGAGAATTGTTTCATATTTACATATATTTATGGATTTTAAGAAAAAAGGTTACAGAAATGTTCATGAATCATGGATTCATCATCTTCCGAGAAGGTTCATTTCTACATGTAGCCTCAGTCCCAACTATTTGATTCATAATATTGGTTTCCTCTCTCTATTTCTTTGGCTGAGTAGTCGACTCAGATTTGATTCAAGGACCTTCAAAAAGTTCAGACTATAAGTTACAAAGGAAGTACGAAGTACATGGCACATATCTCATAATACTCAATCTCCTATAGGTTATCCTCTATGGACTTGCTACAAGATTGCCTCATTAACAATCTTAAACCAGACAAGATAAAAAGCCGAAGTCCCATGGCATCACGGGTTGTGTTCGTGAATCCACAAATGTATTGAGGTTTGATTGATTATTTTTGACAATGCAAAGACAAAAATCACAGTGCATTTGTGCCCTCTATTAACTTCTCATTATTTTATCCCGTTCACTTTTGAGCCTTATGCTCTCTTTGTTTCTTTTTCTTTATTCTCATTTTCTACTCCGATTATCATCACACGTCTTCTTGATTTCCAAGATGTCGTATTAGGTATGGCTTAGTTAAGATGTTGCGAACACCCACATTGATTCCCTTATGATGACATCTCTAATAATTTGGGGTTATTCTGGAGAGATTGATTCATACGTTGTGAATCACTCTCAAGTCTCCCCGCATGTTCTATCTCAAACATATTGGGAAAACTCTATTCCTGAGTTCTGTCTCTTTTGGATAAAGTATGATTTCACTCCTAACACCTCTTCATCTTTAATAAAGTTCAAAATTGACCCTAATTTTGAACTCTTCTCTACTTAAGGTACTTGCTTTCAGACTAATCGGGTCATCTTTCCTATTGTTGACCAAGAACCTGATCTAGACCCTGAGATGTAATCAGATTAAGAGATGGCTCCACAATGATGTGGGAAGGGATCGCAACAGCCGAGTTCAAATAGGGGCAAAGATTAGAATGAAGTAAATAATTAGCTATGTGCATCGATTCAGGCTATTCGACAATAGTTGACTAATCAGGCATTAGCCTAGGTCGCTTTCTAAGATATGTTGAATGAGTTAATGAGAAGATCAGAGGAAAGAGAAACTAGAGGAGGAGGAGAGGATGATCAACATGGAGATGATGATGACCAGAATGTAGGAGAACCCCATGAAGGAGTAGGAGATGCGAGGAGAGATCACCCAATGCCAACCCTAAAGCAGACATTCAATCCTGGTGTTGGCCAAGTGAGTAAGTCGATACATATCCCACCAATCCATGGACTCTTCGATCTAAAGCCACAACTCTTGTCACTTCTTCCTTCATTTCACATGAATACCAATGAAGAATCATACATCCATCTGCATCAATTCGACTGCATCTGGGGTACTGCCCATTATGCCAACATTCCATTAGGTGTTATCAAGATGACAACCTTCTTGTTCAACCTTCAAGATAAGGCACTTTACTGGGTTAACCTTTTAGGGAAAGTAGTAACGACATTGTAAGATAAGAAGTCAACTTTTCTTTAGAAATTCTACCCTCTTGGTCATCTTAATCAAATGTGTGCCATGATCTCTAACTTTTCTCAATAGCCCCAATAGAGCATCCATAAAGCATGGGAGATATTCAAGGACTAACAAGAGAAGTACCCCCACCATGAGATCCTAAGGACTAGCATTGTCCAATATTTCTGTGGGGGCCTCACTCAATAAAGCCATAGGTTATTTGATGCTACACATGATGGTTCTCACTTCAATAAAGATGAAGATGTTAACTGACATATCTTTGATGAAATGGTCGATGGAGAGTTCTCCTTGTCTTCATCTAGAGCTTATCATAAGACTTCGTTGATCCACCACAGACCCATCAATAGGGCAGCACACGAAGATGATAGTTATGAGAGCTCCAACCTAGGTATCACTGGGAGCCATCTGTCCAAGGTTGATATCATAGAAAAGCAATCACATGACACAGAGAAGTTGGATGTGATCAAAAAAGGAAGCAAAATTCTGGATAAGATCGACCTGATAACCAAGCAGTTGGAGCTGTTTGTTGGCATAATTAATGTCTTGTCAGTGTGCGAGCCCTTCAGTCGAGACTCTAACTAAGAAGGAGTTGTTGGACATGCGATCCCACGACGAGCCATTATGCAATAAATGTTATTGCAAATATCATTTCCGGATTTGAAATGAAGAATAAATAATATGCATAATAGGTCCTTTAGTACAATAATTGTTACGTACCATGGCCATCTTGATAATCATACAGTTGTTGGTTCAATTATTGAATCATAGTGGTCGGTGCTTTGATGAATATCTAAAGAGTTAGATTGAGGACTCATCAAGCACCGTCAAATGATTATTAAGAGATGATCTCCAACCTGAGTAGGAGATGACAATCCTTTCTCATTTGGTTGATAACTAATCGACCTCTTGATGCAGGTCCTCTGCATAGGAATAGAGATTTGGAGGTGTTAGATAAGTTAGGTCGAAGAGTTGGCTTAATGAGATCGAGATAACCAACGTCCTATGTTGTATGTTGTCACGATATAGGCACGCATCCTCTGACCGGAGACAGATGTGTTACTATATGATTGATTATGTATATTTCGCAGACCAATAGGTTGATGACCTAACAAAGGTCTATACACCAACACGCTGGTGTGCATACAAGGGCATATGAGTAATATGATCTCTCAAAGGGATCATACAAGTTCATTACTGAATCGAAAGACATGAGCTCACTCATGAGATATTGAGAAGAATCAAAACTCCACGTGTGGTCATCTCTCTTTGGAAGCTTGATGGAATTTGTAAGGTTTGATATATGCTTTTGGAAAGTATATGATCAACTCCTAGGTATGATATATTCTTTTGGAAAGTATTTGATTGATACCTACTCCCAATGATCGAATGAGAACCTTAATGAGAAAATCCTGAAGGAGATAGTCTAAAAGAGATCTAAAACTTCGGATTTGTTTCGGGTCTTCCAATATGCAGGATGTATAGGTATTAGGAATACCTGAGGATGATGTGATCATAAACGATTGTATAACCATGACGTTTCCATTCCGAGGGAGTGATGAAACATGTATGGATTTTAGTGACTCCTCTCATATAGATGTAATCTGATCATAGTCCAATTGATGTAAATTGATCTGAATGTGATTCAGATATAATCAGAAGATTAGATTTGCAGTCTTGATTTAATCAAGCATCTATGGAAGGTCCGCAAGATCTGGATTTGAGATGTGATCTCAATATCCAAGACACTATACATGCAACAATACAATTGTCCTGTCCTTATTTCCAAGTATCCGCGGAGAAAGCGTATTATCCCTGAAAGAGTTCATGGATAATTTCATTATTGATATATGTATCTGAGCATCGAGAAAAATGGATAATTAAATGTAATTAGATTATCATAAATAACATGAATTTGATTCATATTATTAGGAGAGTTATCTGTGGTAATTAAATGTGATTTAATCATCAAAGATGTGAATAATGTGAATGTGATTCATATTATTTGGGCACATGAGAATAGAGATCCAAGATGATTAAATGTGATTTGATTATCATGCATATGAATAATGTGGATACCACTATCCATATTAATCAAGTATATTATAAATGTGATTTATAATATATAATAAAGAGAGCATATTGTGATATATATTTGTCAATTAATTATTGATATGAATTGGATTCACATTGGATAATTAATTGAAAATATAATTTACTTTTTTGGGGGATGTGAATGTGATTCAAATTTTTCCAATGGCATGATTATAATGTTCACAAGATAATTATGAATTATTTATGTGAAATAATTTACAACAAATGTTGTTGTAAATCTTGAAGATATCATGAGATAATGAGATCTTATGAGATAATGAGATCTCATGAGATATTGAGGAGATAGACCTGTTCTCCCCTTTCTTTAAGGGATAAGGTCAATCTTCTCATTATCTCAAAGATTAATCAATTAATTTGATATGAAATAAATTATATTGATTTATCAAATTATATATAAATATATATTAATTTAAATTAAATTAATCACTGTTATGTTTTTACAACAACATCATGGCCATTGAAAGAAACACAAATCAATCTCAACCATTGATTGTGTGTTGTCCATGGATTGAGATCCATGGACTCCCAAATCCCTATATAAGAAAAGGAACCCCTTGCTCTTTGAGTTACACATTTACAACATCAAGTGATGCTTTCTCTTCTCTCTCTGCACATCATCTCTCTCCCTCTCTCTCATTGTGGCCGTCCACCATGGAGCCATTGAGAGAGTCGCCATCTTTGTAGCATCATCGTCATGCTACTGAAGTATTTTCTTGTGGATCTCCGTCTCCTTTGGTGTGCCTCGCTCATGAAGAAGATGTTGGATCTCGTGTGACGAGATCAGGAGACTCGCTATGTGGATCATCAACATGGATTACGAGAAGGACAAGTCTCATCAATGTGCTCGCAAGCATCTCCTCCGTCGGATCGGACTTGAAACAGGAGGTCTCTTAGTTTAGAGACTCGATCTCAACCATGCTTCAAGAGTTAACCTTAACACCTATTGTAGTTTAGATTAAATGATCCGAGAAAGATTCTTGGATCATGTGGTTTAATCACATTAAAAAAAATTAAATTCCGCTGCATCGAGCAACTAGTGCGACTAGTTGCTCCCGATCGCATTCGATGAGATCCACATTCTACCCTAATGAGCTTGAGGATCTCCCCATATACTTCAAGTGGTATCAGATCCAAGTTGGAGGTTTTGGATTCGATCCATAAACTTAGGAAGACTTGGGCTCATTAGGGTTCGTGAAAGTTTTATGGCATTTCAATTTTTGCAGCCCTGTTTCGTGATAAATTTTGGACCTGTTTAAAACATTTAAACACGAAATTTTCAATTGAATATTGTTCCTAATTATTTAAGGAAACCGTAGGAATTGAGTTTGCATGATTTGGAATCCGATAACTCAAGATATGACCATTTTAATGAACATATATCCACTATTTTGGGAAAGGTGAATCATAACGTAATTAAGGAGTTAGTTACTCTTTTGACATGCCTAGAAATGTATCATATTCACTCGAGTTCTATTTTAAATCAAATTAGCAAACTTTAGAAACTGGTTTTGCATGATATAGATTTAAAATGAATGAGATATGCTAATTTTAGTACGTGAGGGTCACTATTGGAAATTGCATACTTAATCGAGAACCTTGTGATTGTCATTTAATTTTTATAGAAATCAATTGTTAATTTCTTGAGATAATTTTTTATAAATATTTGTGAAATATTTAAAGATGATAATTATTTCATTAAATGACATTACCTTAACCAATAATTGATTAGATATGATCTAGATCACAAATTGGTTACATCATATACTTTCCAACAAACAAGTTGCTTGAATAGGATTGGAGATTTGATTAGCAAATCTCCTTATAATGTTAATCAAAATGATTTTGATTATTACTATATGGTATAACTTGGGTTTTAAAACCAATTATCATCTCAAGTACAAAGTGTTTGACTTGACATTATCTTTTCCCGAGGCGGATATGGTGTTTAGTCAGGGAGCATTGGGGTAGCAGGTTGCACCATGTGCGGTCTGTCCCACTCCCGTCGGTACTAACCATGACAGCGGGCAGGAAACGGATAATGCTTGAGAGATCACGATGTATTTTTTTCTAATTATTAAAATTCAAAATAATACATATTTGAGATAATACCATATTTCAAGTAAAAATTAAAAATGTTTGTTGGATATTAATTGGATCATTAATTTAATAAGATTAGTTTAATTGGAATCCTTTTTAGACTAAAATGCTCTATTATGATAGAGTTGTAATTCCCTTGGAAGAATTAATCATAATGAATATAATTCATGATGATTAATTAAAATTTGAACATTATATGGAGGATCACATAAGTGACATCCATGGTCTCCCGTCAAGGCGAAGGGTTCCGTCACCAGGGATTGTATGTAAGAGACGATTGTCCGAAGTGACAGATCCTGCATTCAAGGGCACCTGGATCGGGCTCTTTACTTCTCGAAAGAGTAAGACTGTATGCGTAGTGACCCCAATATTGGTTCCTCATATTATTGGGGCGATATTAGATTGCACATAGTGAGTTCTAATCATGTTGATGGTTTGTTCAATTAACGATGGGTCAACATCACCTTAGGGGTAGTGGGCCCGGATGTTAAAGATCAAATTGGGAATGCAAGTTGGACTTGCAAGGTGGAATGTGTTCCTGCTTCTTTTTATCTGAGTTACAATTTCTCATATTATAGGGATGTGACAAAGTTAAGAAAGGATATCCCAGATCTTGCTAGAGATATAATGATAAGTCAAGACAACTTTGATATAAAAATTCCTAAATCAAAGTAATATATATATATATATATATATATATATATATATGCAAAATTCTTATTTCAGATAATCCTTTAGTAAACCCACTCAGTACTATACTCAATAATAATCACTAAAAATATCAAGGATTGGATCCATGAAAAAAAGATTGTACTTGCAGTTAGACACATATTGTATGTTGTTGCAAGGTGCAAGTTTCCTCATATTAATGAGGAATGACAATGAAATAGACAAGAGGACAACAACCTAGGATTTGTATGTATCTATAGTCTTGATCTCTCATCGAATGTACTTTGGAAGTGATATGTTGATGATGACCACAATTGTCAAATAATCCTTATAAAATCTAAGAAGATGTTTCTGTCATACATATGTGCTCTCGATATTTGATCATGAATGACATGGTTCACTACATTATGCAGAATGGTAGCTCTATAAGAGATGATGTATTCAAAATGCTTGTGTACCTGCCTGAACCAAAAGTCTTTAAAAGTTAAGATGTATGTATATATGATGAGTGTCATCATTCTGCTATCTATACTCAAGTCATTCATGAAGCTTCATAATATTCACATTGTATGAATTAAATGAAGCATATGTATAAATGTTGAAATACTCTTATATTGAAATCTTTTGAATTCAACATAAGAGTTCTTTTGTCTTAAAGAATGGTTGTTTATAGATGAAAAGAGCACAGTGGAAGCATGGGTCGGACCGCAGTAAGAAGGAAAGTTTATTGTACTTCTGTGACTTCCATACGACATCCAAAGAGTTAGATAAATGCCAATACTGCAATAAGCCTATATATTTATAGTGTAACTATCTAGACTATCTAGGATCCTTAGAGAAGGACTCTAATAGTGCATCGGAATAATCTACATTTAATCATAGAAATTGACTTTCTTATTTGATAAGATCAATGTCTGATAATTGTAACTCATTCTTATGATGACATGTGCAATTGGTTGAATATGTTTTAGAAGACCAGAAAATTTGATCTTAAGGATTAATAGTCATCCACATGGATATTGATGCATTTTTTTGCAACAATCTCTGTTGGATAGATAGACCTCATATTTTCAGTGGGAGAGCTCATAGTCTCATAGAATGTCTCTATGACCAAGATATTAGAATACTCTCACTATTTATTTCTAAATGTTGGAAATAAGCATGAATTCTGGAATAGACGTATCATAAAGAGTTATGATTGATATATTTCTGATAGTAATCTAATATCTGGAGGACTCTACTAAATTAGAAAATTAATGAATGGTTCATTAAAATTTCTAATATCGAAAATTGAACCTTATAAGATCAATAGGAGGATGGAGATCATTTGACAATGATCTGGCATCGAGTCTTGGACATATATCTGTTGATAAGATCAATAGACTAGTAAGATCTGAAACATTAGATTGTCTGAATTTTCAAATCTTACATTCTCGTGAATATTGTATTCAAAAGTGAAAATGTCCAATACACCCTTCTCTAGGAATGGTGTTAGACATAAAGGTATTCAAGATGTCATACATATTGATGTATGTGGATCATCTAGATCAAAGTAAACATTAATGATATGTGATATCATTCGATGATTATTTGTGATATAAGGTATCTTCTCTTCACCTTAGAAACCTTTGAAATGTTCAAAGATTTCACGTTTTTGGTTTAAAACCAAAGTTTGAAGTAAGATGAAATGAATTTGATCTAACCTATGTTGGAAGTACCTATTAGATGAATTTAATGAATAACTTATGGAGAAAAGAATTTTCATTCCTATCTCAATCCTCCTAATGCACCTAAACACAATAGAGTTGTAAGGAGATACAATTAGCATAATTACCTCTTAGTTTCCAAGGTATATATGATTACAATATATATCCTTAATGAGATTCCATGCATATCTAAATCTGCATCCTCATAACCTATGGTTTGGAGCATAGCCTAGTATTGAACACTTGAGGATTAAAGGTTGCTTGTTCCATAACTTTGACATGGATGCATGTAAGATGGAATTTGGCACAAAAGAGGGCTACTTCATTAGGAAAATAAAGGATGGTATTGGATACCTACTTTATGACCTTGATATTCTTAAAAGATCTCATCTCTAAGGATGTGATTCTTAGACGATGACTCTCTCGACAATCAAGATGAAAATGAAGTGAAGCAACTTATTTAATCTTGTGAAGATAATGAGGCTCCTGAAATTGGAAACTAAAAGGACAATTAAAGATGAAACACTAATACCTCTTCAAATGAGTTTGAGGATGGATTCCATGTGTGAGAGAAATCTAACACTGATCGGACTTCATGTGATGAAGCTTCTGAAGATCGTGACATGGAAAAATGGAAGTTAGCAATTAAGTTTAAAGTAGACTTCTTATACAAGTGTTGTATATGGACCCTCAGGGTGCGTTTGGTTAGCAGGTTAAGGCGGGATAAACTGGTAGAGGGTAGCCCGTTTTTGGTTTTTGGTGTTTGGATAGAGGGTTAAACTGGGGGTGGGTTAGAATTGGGTTTGTTGTGATATGATTGTATTGAAGTTTGAAAAAGTGTGTAGTTATTCTGATGTGATTGTATTGAAGTTTGGAAAAGTGAGTAGAAGTGGAGTAGTTTATAATTTTTATATGATATGATGGTATAATATATTATTTTTTGATAGGATTGATGATGTAAAACTGATTTATTTAATTTTTTAAAAAATATAAAAGGTGGGGCCCACTAGGAGTGAGAAGAAGTGGGGTAAGCGGGGTAAACTCCCCAAAGGTGTGGGTAACCCACAACCTGAACGACCCCGCAAGGGTCCACCTATATGGGTAAGACCCTTTTAGGTGTAATGGATCTTCAAGAGAAAGAGTAACATGATGAGAAGGTAGGGACCTTCAAAGCATGGCTCATAGCCTTGAGCTACACACCTAAGAGAAGGCATCGATTGCGATGAGACTTGCTCTTCAGTGTACTTGCTTAAAGCCATCGGAATATTGCTAACTATAGCTACACAACTTGACATTGACATCTTCAAGATAGAAGTCAATATTGCATTTCTCTATGAATACCTCTCCGAGGTTATTCATATGAAGTAGCCTCAGGGCTTCATAGTTGAGGAAAGCAAGGTGTACAAGCTAAGGAATTCCATCTGTGGACACAAATAAGCTTCTTGCAGTTGGAACATTGGATCTGATGAAATCATAAATGTTAGAATCTTGATGAACCATGTGAAGCTTAGTGAAGCTTAGGTGTGCAATCTAAGGAATTGCATATGTGGATTTCAAGCTAAGGTGTGCAACCTAAGGAATTCCATTGTGGATTTCAGATAGAATCTTGATGAACCGTGTGAAGCTTAGTGGGGGTGTCATTGTGTTCATCGTGCTAAATATATGTGATATCCTAATCTTTTGTAATGATATAAGGATAATAATAAGTGCTTTTAAAGACTGGCTATTCCATACCTTTAGATATAATCTCAAGGAAACATCTTAAGATCTTAGTTCTGAAAGGACATGTTCCATTTTCTTGAAAACTTCAAATAAAAACTTCTTTCCCTTAAGATATGATACTGACCTTTATAAAGGGGATAGCACCACAAAGAGTTGAGGAAGTGAATGCTAAAACTGCTTGCCCTTGTGCATCAGTTACGAGAAGTCGAGTGTATGCAAAATGTGTACAAAGGACAGATGTCTGCCATGCAGTGGGAGTGGAAAACTGTTCCTAATCCTACTACGGTGATAAAACACTTGATTGCAGTAATAAAAAAATATTCATAGATGACAAGACTTAGAGATAGTGATCTCAAAATCTTATCTTCAAGAAATTAAGACTTTATAGATGGAGATCTAAAAGATCTTAACTGTGGATACCTTAGGAGATAGAGATATCCAGGAATAAGGGAATTTTGATAAGAATAATGGAAATACTTGTTATGATAATTATTGAGCTGTAGTGTCAAGGATACTATAACTAACAAAATTGAGTATTGGTTGCATAAGATGCAACATTTGCATCGGATGCGAGCACAGTTACTGGGGATATGCAAGTGTCGTAAAAGGACTTGGCACAGTCTCTCGGGAACAGAGTGATCGATCAGCTTACCTAACTATTTTCCTAAATAGCTTATGATTGTTACATAAGTGTGGGTTTAAATGATTAGCCCATTAATGGCTTGTTGGGCTAGTGGGAGATTGTTGGACATGCGAGCCTGCGACGAGCCATTATTCAATAAATGTTATTGCAAATATCATTCCCTAAATTGAAATGAAGAATAACTAATTTGCATAATAGGTCCCTTAGTACAATAAGGGTTATGTACCATGGCCATCTTGATAATCATACAGCTGTTGGTTCAATTATTGAATCATAGAGGTTGGTGATTGGATGAATATCTAAAGAGTTAGATTGAGGACTCATCAAGCACCATCAAATGATTGTTAAGAGATGATCTCCAGCCTGTGTAGGAGATGGAAATCCTTTATCATTTGGCTGATATCGAACCGACCTCTTGTTGCAGGTCCTCTACATAGGAATAGAGATTCGAAGGTGTTAGATAATTTAGGTCAAAGGGTTGACTTAACGAGATCGAGATAACCGAAGTCCTATGTCGTATGCTGTCACGATATAGGCACGCATCCTCTGATCGGAAAAAATGTGTTACTATATGTTTGAGTATGTACATTTGGCAGACCAATTGGTTGATGACCTAACCAAGGTCTATACACCAACGCGCTGGTGTGCATGCAAGGGAATATGAGTACTATGATCTCTTAAAAGGGATCATACAAGTTCACTACTGAACCGGAAGACATGAGCTCACTCATGAGATATTGGGAAGAATCAAATTCCACGTGTGGTCGTCTTGCTTTGGAAGCATGACTGAATTCTTAAGGTTTGATATTTGCTTTTGGAAAGTATAAGATCAACACCTAGATATGATATATGCTTTTGGAAAGTATATGATCGATATCGACTCCTAATGATCGAGTGAGAACCATAATGATAAAATCCTGAAGGAGACAATCTAAAAGAGAATTAAAACATCAGATTTGTTCTGGGTCTTCCAATATGTAGGATGTATAGGTATTAGGAATAACTGAGGGTGATGTGATCATAAACGATTGTATAACCATGACTCTTCCATTCCGAGGGAGTGATGAAATAGGTCTGGATTTTGTTGACTCCTCTCTTAGAGAAGTAATCTGATCTTAGTCCAACTGATGGAAATTGATCTGAATGTGATTCAGATGTAATGAGAAGATTAGATTTGCAGTTTTAATTTAATTAAGCATCTTTGGGAGGTCCGCAAGATCGGGATTTGAGATGTGATCTCAATATCCAAGTCACTATACGTGGAACCATACAATCGCCATGTCCTTAGCTAATTTCATTGTTGATATATGTATCCAAGCATCGAGAAAAATGGATAATTAAATGTGATTTAATTATCATAAATAATATGAACTCGATTCATATTATTAGGAGAGTTATCAGAGATAATTAAATGTGATTTAATTATCAAAAATGTGAAATAATGTGAATGTGATTCATATTTTTCCAATGGCATGATTACAATGTTCACATGATAATTATAAATTATTTTTGTGAAAAAATTTACAACAAATGTTGTTGTAAATCACAGAGATATCATGAGATAATGAGATCTCATGAAATATTGAGGAGATAGACACATTCTCCCCTTTGTTTAAGGGATAAGGTCAATCTTTTTATTATCTCCTAGATTAATTAATTAATGTGATTTGAAATTAATTATATTGATTTATAGATATATATTAATTAATATTAAATTAATTGTTGTTGTGTTTTACAACAACATCATTGCCATTGAAAAAAACACAAATCAATCTCAACCATTGAATGTGTGTTGTCCATGGATTGAGATCCATGGACTACCAAAACCCTATATAAGAAGAGGAACCCGTAGCTCTTCGAGTTACACGTTTACATCATCAAGTGATGCTCTCTCTCCCTCTCTCTACACGTCATCTCTCTCCCTCTCTCTTACTGTGGCCGTCCACCATGGAGTTATCGAGAGAGTCATCATCGTCGCAGCATCGTCGTCATGCTACCAGAGTATTTGCTCATGGATCTCCATCTCCTTTGGTCTGCCTCGCTCGTGAAGAAGACACCGGATCTTGTGTGACAAGATCGGGAGATTCACTGCTTGGACCATCAACGTGGATTGTGAGAAGGACGCATGTCATCAACGTTCTCGCAAGTGTCTCATCCGTCGGATCGGACTTGAGACGGGAGGTCTCTTAGCTTAGAGACTCGATCGCAACCATGCTTCAAGAGGTAACCTTAATACCTATCGTGGTTTAGATGAAATCAACCGAGAAAGGTTCTTAGATCATGCGGTTTCATCACATTAAAAAATTTTAAACTCCGCTACATCAAGAAACTAGTGCGACTAGTTGCTCCCAATCGCATTCGATGCGATCCACACGCTTCTGTGATGCACTTGTGGATCTCTCTATATCCTTCAGGAGTGTATACTGCAACAACTACCATAGTCGAGTTAGGGACATCCTCAGTTATTCCAGCATGTTTATTACTAGATTTAGGCACCCGAGTAGCCACCACGACAGCCACAAACATAGATGGTTGTTTACCATCCTGAGCCCCGACCATCCTATGTCGAGTCGTTCTTCCCACCTCCACCACATATTTAGGAGGTGAATGGCGTGTGGAGAAATTAACAACAACTGATCCATATCAGAGGACAACCTCAGGGTCAGAATACGACCATCATGGCATATCACTCACCACAAGGTGGGAGAAATTTCCAGCAAAACCAACCTCACCACCAGCCTCTGCAGCACGGTTACACATGTAGGCAGAATTATCAGCAGCCGCCTTATCACTAGTAGTAATACCATGAGTAGAAGTCAGCTGCTAACTTCCAGAACCAGTACCCTCCTCCTCATTACTAATGATATCCTCCTCAGCATTATTATTATCAAGGTTATCAGCAACTGCCTCCATCTTACCATAAGCTTCAACGGTTCCATCATACTAAGCCATTTGAGGTGGCACATGTGTATCTCATTCTTGATTGCCCTGACACAACTAGAGAAGAATTTATTTAATATGAGCCAGAAGCTGGATCACCTGACTACTACAAAGACTTTCATTCCAGCATAGGTCGAAGCCAATCCAAATGTCTTTCGTCGCATGAATTGGTAGCATGTAATACCCCACCAAAAGTCAGGTACAAATGATGTCTTTTCTACTAACTCTGCAACTCTCAAGAGAGGTAGGACATTGCAGCTGACTGCCACTATGAGGAGGAAGAATAAAGCTTTGAAGGGCGAGTCATCAACTGGGCCCACATCAAGTGCCGAAGATTAAAATGGAGGAGCAGCACCAGATACAAAAATCAAAAAAATGAAGAAATCGAGAAGACTAAAAAATGGAAGTCGAGGCGACACCGCGCCTACCTTGGAAACACCATCTCCTGTAGTCAATGCCTTGTCAGCAGAAAGAGCTGAGCCTGTAGTTTTTTGTTGTCCACCTGATATGGATGAATATACCCCTTTTCCTGTCCTCCTGTACAAAATGATGTAGACATGAATTAAAATTATGGTATTTTTAATGATGTACATATTCAAT
Organism: Ottelia alismoides; assembly: GCA_037367405.1. Classification (NCBI taxonomy): domain Eukaryota; kingdom Viridiplantae; phylum Streptophyta; class Magnoliopsida; order Alismatales; family Hydrocharitaceae; genus Ottelia; species Ottelia alismoides. The sequence continues at coordinate 325,723 of JAZKJV010004167.1, read as the reverse complement.
TTCCAGATGCTTCTTCTATTTCTCGATAAAAAGAAATATGACCAGTTCGAATATATATACAACTGATTTCTTTTTTGATGCTTCTTACTATCGCGATAGTATTAAATCAAAAGCCATAAAAAATGAAAAATGCTTTGTCTAACCCTGGCATTGTAGAAATACTGCAAAATATTATGCTTGAAAGTCTGTTGCTTAAAGCCATGGAATACATGTCTTGTGTCAAGAAAGGACTGAAGGGGCACGCACAACAAAGATTCAATCCTGCAAAAGCAGATGCGGGAGAGCTGAAAAACACATCCTGGCTATGGCTACAGTAACACGATAAATAATCTCCTGAACAAAAAGAAAGACAAGGGAGCTCTCTTACCAGATGTTAGATATTCAATCAAGAATTCAAGGCCACATTTCTCAATACTAGATCGTCTATTAATTTACAACCTTCAAAACTACTCACTGAGTTAGGGTTAGGACTACTCAAGCAACTGAAGGTGATTATTCGATTCGTAGACAGACCAATCAAGAGACTTAAGGGCATGTTAGAGGACATGATCATCATAGCCTGAGGGATGCATTTTACAATGGATTTCAGTGTCCTAGACATGGACTCCACTACCCTACTGCTCCACACTCTTGTTATTCTTGGTCAGTCATTTCTTCAAACGACCAAAGCAATAGTGGATTGTGGCACTTGAGAGATCACTTCTGCTCCAGCAGTAACAATGTTCAGATAGAGACGGTGCCATAACAGAAATCTGCAGAAGTTTTATCTGAGTAGAGTGAGCTTGAGCTATATGGACCAGGGTACTTGGACTTTTTATGTAAGATCAGAGATACGAACTTATTCTTGGATGAACTTGAGACTCAAGAATTTCTCCCCACTACAGAAGGACTAAAAAGCACCATTGAATTTACCTCTGTCTTAGAAGATGAGATATTTATTGATAGTCCAATTGAAACACTTGATGATCATCCATACATGTCTGAACAAGAAGAATACGTTGAAGATCTTTGTGAAATATTATACTGAGAGCCAAAAGTAACCATGGTAGACAACATACAGTAGAAAGATCAGAAGCTAACTACAACTCTAGCGGTTACTTCTGAACTGACTTAGGCCCCATCGATGCTTAAACAATTGCCATCTAATACTAAGTATGCCTTCCTTGCAGGTGAGCCGAACATGTTCCCGATCATTATCAATTCACAATTGACTGAGGACCAAGAATCTCATATGTTGGAGGTTTCTAGAAAGAAACTACAAGGAGATAGGCTAGAAAATTATGGATCTCCATGGGATTAATCCTTCCCTATACCTGCATTACATATATCTAGAAGAAGACAACTAGCCATTACGTGATTTCCACCGCAGACTGAACCCTAACCTCCGAGAGGCTATGATGAAGGAAATAACAAAATGGTGTCATGTTGGATTTATTTATTCCATCTCTGATTCAAAAAGGATGAGTCTGTTACATGTGGTTCCAAATAAATCTGGGATCATAATTGTGAGGAATGATAAAAGAGAGGAGATTCATACCAAAGTACCCACATCACTATGTGTCTGTGTGGATTGCAGATGTCTGAACTTAGCAACCAAGAAAGATCAATTTCCATTTCCCTACATTGATCAGATAGTCAAGAGATTGGCTGCAAAGGGATAGTTCTACTTCTCTGATGGGTACTTTGGGTTTAATCCCAAGAGAATATTACCTTCACCTATCCATTTGAGACATATGCCTTCAAAAAAATGTCCATTAGATCGTGCAACACACACGCTACATTCTAGAGGTGTATGATGGATATATTCGCCAACATGGTTGGTAGTTTCCTTAAGGTATTCTTGGAAGATTTCTCGATCTACAGAGATAGATTCAATTAATCTCTTCATATCTAGACAGAACCCTGCAAGAATGATGTGAAGTAAATCTGCTGCTCTCATGGGAGAAGAGTCATCATGATGATCGAAGGAATTGTGTCGAGCCACACTATCTCCAAGCGAGGCATGGAGGTTGACTTGACAAAGGTGGATGTGATTTCGAAACTTGAGCCACCTACGAATCTGAAGTAAGTAAGGTCATTTCTGGGGCATGCGGGATTTTAAAGAAGATTCATCAAAGAATTCTACAAAATTGCCAGGCCGTTGACTGAGCTTCTTGCAAGGAGACCGGTTTCATTGTGGATGCCAGAGTTCTCCATGCCTTCAATCAACTAAAAGAATTGGTCAAACATGCACCTTTTCTATAGCCTACAGATTGGTATCTGCGACTCGAATTCATGGCAGTTGCTTCTGACTATGTCACTAGAGCTATGTTGGGATATAGATGGGATGGATTACCGTTTCCTATTCACTATGTTAAGAGAGCATTAGACGAGTCTTAGAAGAATTATACCCTCACAAAGAAAAAGATGCTAGCAATGTTTTTCATGCTGGAAAAATTCACATCACATTTGCTTGAATCCATGGTCATCGTGTATACTGATCACTCTGCAATCAAGTACTCACATGGCATGAAGGATTCCAAACATTGTCTTATCCGATGGATCCTTCTACTCCAGGAATTTTACCTAGAAATCAAAGATAATCCTACAGTAAAAAATGTGGTGGCAGACCATATTTCCATAATAAAAGAGATGGATGCTCCTGAGAAGAACATTATACTAATTACAGAAACTTTCCTAAATGAGGCAATTATTTCATCACCTCGCTTCTCTGGTATGCCAATATTAGGAATTATCTTGTCTCAAAGAGAACCCCCCAAGATTGGTCGAAGCTGAAAGTTGACTAGTTTTAGTCGGACATATATTTCTACCAGTGGGAGGATCCTCCTATTTTGTGAGGGAGCAGATCTCATCTGGTAGAGTTCAATTCCTGAAGAAGAATATACATGTGTCCTGGAACATTGCCACGCCCATCAAGCAGGAGGACACCATCTTGGGAAGACAACGATGACAAAAGTTCTTTGATGCAGCCTTTGGTGGTCGACTCTCTCTAAGGATGCAACTGAATATGTTAAAGGATTTATTGACTCTCATAAGATGGATATCACAGTCAGATAAGGAAACATAATGCCTCTAAAGCACATTCAAATCTACAATGCTTTTTATGCTTGGGGCATTGATTTCTATTAGCCATGTGAGCCCGAGGAGAACCATTCCTACGATAAATTTATTGTAATATTTGATTTATCAATAAAAGTTATTGGTTTATTTCAGTCCATGTCTGAGATTAAATGAATGAATGCATTATAAGGTTCCATAGTATAATTAGGTGTATATACCTTGCCATCTTGATGATCACACAACAGTTTATTCAACTAATGAAACATAGAGGTTGGTGCTTGGATGAATATTTAAAGAGTTGGATTGAGAACTCATCAAGTACCATCAAATGATTGTTAAGAGATGATCACCATCTTGAGTAGGAGATGTTAATCCTTTTTCTTTTGGCTGATATCTAAACGACCTCTAGATGCACGCCCTCTACATAGGAATAGATATTCGGAGGTGCCAAATTAGTTAGGTCAAATAGTTGACTTAATATGATCGATATAACCAAGTCCCATATCGAATACCATCATGATATAGGCTTGCATCCTTTATCGGAGATAGATGCATTGTTATATGTCTTAGTATGCACATTTGGCATATCTATAGGTTGATGGCCTAATCAAGATCTTTACATCGGTGAGCTGATGTGCATATGAGGGCACATAAGTAATACTATCTCTCAAGGGATCATACAGATTCACTTGTGAATCAGAATACTTGAGCTCACTCATGAGGTATTGGGATCGATCAAATTCCGTGCCTGGTCATCTTACTTTGGAAGCACAGCAAGAATTTATAGGTATGATATATGCTTTTGGAAAGAATATGATCAATACCAACACCCAGTGACTGAATGAGAAACTTAATGATAAAACCATGAAGATGATAGTGTAAATTGATCTTTATCATCAGGTTTATTATAGGTCTTCCAGTATGCAGGATTTACAAGTATTAGGAATATATGAGTGTGATGTAATCATAAACGATTGTATAACCATGATGCTTCCATTCTGAGAGAGTGGTGAGACAGATCTAGATTTTAGTGACTCCTCATATTAGAGAAGTAACCTAATCTTAGTCCATATGTTGGACATTGATATGAATGTGATCTATATGCAATGATAAGATTAAATCTACGGCCTTAATTTAATCAAGAGCCTATAATAGGTCCCAGGGATCTGAAGTTGAGATGTGATCTCAATATCCAAGTCACTATACGTGGAATGTACAATCGCCATGTCCTTATCTCCAATAATTTACGGAGAAAGCCAATTATTTATTAAAGAGTTCAAGAATGATTACATTATTAAGATTATATCCAAGCTTTGAGAAATGGATAATAAATATCATTTAATTATCATGAATAATGTGAATTTGATTCAAATTATTTGATTCATGAGAGTTATGATCCAATATATTTAATTGTGATTTAATTATTGTGGATAAGAATAATGTGGATAACATTATCCATATTATTCATATATATATTATAAATGTAATTTTTAATATGTAAGGAGAGTCATTTGTAAATAACATTTACAATTTAAATGTTGATGTGAATTGGATTCACATTGAACAAATAATTGAAAATGTAATTTACATTTTATTTTGGACTGTAAATGTGATTCACAAATTTCTAATGGTATGATTGCAATGTTCACAAAATAAATTGGATTTATTTTTTCGAAATAATTTACAACAAAAGTAGTTGTGAATTATGGAGATATTCATGGATTATAATATTCCATGAAATAGGAATGGTGAAGCCACCTTCCATAAGAAAAGGGTGGACGACCACAATTCCTATATGGAATGTGGTGGTCGTCCACTCCTATGGAAGGAGGCTTGCCTCTTACTTATTTTCTCCAATATAATTTGATTTAATTTAAATTAATATATTGATTATTATTCAATATATCTAGATTAATTAATTGTTGTTGTGTTTTTAACAACAAAATCATGATCATTGATAGAAACACAAATAGATGTGAACCATTGGATTTGTGTTATCCATGGATTGGGATCCATGGACTCCCAAAATATTATATACGGAGAGGCAACCCTAGCTCTTCTTTACACTCTCCAATAACATCTCTCTCCCTCTCATCTCATGCCATCTCTCTCTCTCTCTCTCTCTCGCTCTAAGTGGTCGTCCACTTAGAAACCCAAGAGAGACCTTCGTCGTCACTGCATCATTGCACCGTCATCGCTACGCCTTTGCACTGTCACCTCAACCACTCGTGGATCTCCATCTCCTTCGATGTGCCTCATTCATGGAGAAGACGTTGGATCTCGTAAGACAATATTAGGAGATTCATGGCTTGGATCAACAATTTCGATTGCGAGAAGAACAAGGTTCATCACCACGCTCTCCAGCACCTCTCCAGTCAGATCAGACTTGAGACAGGAGGTCTCTTATTTTAGAGACTATGATTACAACCACGCTTTAAGAGGTAATCCTTATTCGTGTATGTGGTTTGATGAAATGATTCAAGAAATGTTCTTGAATCATGTGGTTTCGTCATTCAATTTTTTTTAAAATTCCGTTGCACCGAGCAACTAGTGCGACTAGTCGCTTCGATCGCATATGATGCAATCATCACGCTTCGATGATGTGCTTAAGGATCTTTCCATATCCTTCAACTTTGTGGGATAATTTCATAACTACCATGGTTTTGAGTATATCTTGCTTGTTGTTGACTATGTCAATTGTTGGTTGGAGGCTATCCCCACTCAATCCACTAACAGTTGTAACATCTGTCACTTTCTCAAGGATAAAACCATATCATGGTTTTGGATTACGAAGATTCTGATATCAGATGGGAGCAACCATTTAATTAAGAAGGAAGTCAATAAGATAACGAAGGAGTACAACATTGAACATCGTGTTGCCTATCCTTACCCCGCCACAGATAAATGGGTTGGATGAATGTTCAAATAGGAAGATCAAGACAATTTTACATAAACATGTATGCTCTGATATAAAGAACTGGTTACAATTTCTCGACTCAGTTCTTTGGGCTTATCATACTATGTATAAGTCACCTCTGGGCATGTCTCCCTACCACATGGTATATGGCAAGCCATGCCACCTTCCCATAGAATGCATTCACAAATATTTATGGGATATTAACATGTACAACTTAGATCCAAGAAGGTTGGAAAGAATAAGATGATTGATCTAAACCAATTGCTCGAATTCAGAGACTGTGCATACGATAACAATCTGATGTACAAGGAGGAAGTCAAGAAATGGCAGAATAAGCATATCCGAAGGAATACTTTCGATCATGGTCAAAAGGTTTGGTTGTTTGATGAAAATTTTAAATTGTTTCCAAGCAAGCCGAAAAGCAAATGGACCGGGCCATCATAGTTAGACATGTCCATGACAATGGTAGTATTATGATATATTGTATTGCATTTGACGCACAACCATTCATTGTCAACGGACGGTTACTGAAGCCTAACATAGAGAACGACACATTCATGTCCATTTTATATTCGATATAAGTGGTGTTTAAAGATGAGATCCTTGTGGAAGATGGATCAGACACCTAAAAAATATCATTTCTTTTTCTTCTCTACTTCTTTTTATTTACATTTCATTCCTTTCCATCATCCGTTTTATTCATTCACCCCATTCATATGTGTTGTACTTAGGATATACTTCATCCTAAGTATAGGGAGGATGAGTGCATTCAGGTTATTCATCATTTATTCATAATAAATGCGACTACTTGTATGTTTCCACTTGTTTTCTCTTTATTTTGTCTTCTCGCATATTTGTTTTGCACTAGCACGTACCTGAACTTAGAAATAAATATTCATCTCCTCGAGGACGCGCTATTAGAGGAGGAGACCACTTGATAGTTCAACTATTTATCCTAGAAGACCTACCATAGTTCACACACATGGTTCTTGTCATTTCAAGGTTACAATAGTATATGTTTGAAGGGACGGTTCTGACCGAGCTATTGAGTTGAATCGAATATAGGAACATGGAACCTAAAGGTTTTTGATTCATAATTCCTAACCTGAATGAGGTTCCAAAAATATTAACAATCCAAAGGTCTTGACTGAGCCCCAAACTTTGATTTTGTAAGGATAGGTTTAAAAATCATAATCATTTTACCATTATTTATTTTCCTATTCTTATTTTCTCATTTGCATCACTTATTCTTCAAATAAGTGTTTGCTAGGGACTAGCAAAGGTAAGTATGGGGGGTGATGAATAGCCATTCATCTACCTTTATTCTTCCATTTTGTATTTAAATGTTTATAAAAAAGACATGTTGATAGAGCTAGCTTGTGCAAATTAGCATTTTTATTCATATGTAAATATGATATAAATATCTGTACTTGATTCCACAATAAAAGAATAAAGAAAAGTAAAGGAAAATAAGTTAAGTATCAGAGATACTGAATGACCCTAAACCCCGAGACCGAGTCAATATTGACTTAGTTGACAAGGAATAAAGTAGGGAGAGATAAGGGTATATACTGTATTTTAAAACCCTATTTTTCCTTCTTTAAAATAACCATTTTTTGCTTGATTTTATTTTGCATTTTATACACCTCAAAAATTAAAGATTCGACATAAAACTTGTACATTGAAATATATAGAAAAATATAAAAATAATTCCCAAGGAAAAGAATACACTTTGCAACGGGGACATACAGATGAAAAAGTCGTAAACTGAACTTCACAGACCAATATCGCAAGGGAATTAATCCCCACTTTTTCTTTATTAGTCCACGTGGTCCAATCAGGGCTCTTCCACAGTTGACTCGAGACTAACTATACTTCACTATAGGAAGCACATGTCATACCTTCGCCTACCTTTGAATTTACCACCCTCTGACCCATGCTTCTTTATTTTTCATGCAACCCCTTCTCTCAAGCATGGTCAATCACACCCTATGTTTTGATCCATCAAACGACCATTGAACGATTTAAAAACCTTAGCGGAAGGTGCTCTCCTCGTGACTTCTATAAAATGAAGTCCAATCCTTTTATTCAAGTTGTAATCCATCTTAACCAACTTTTGTTCCCTTGGAGCGAGAAATGGAGTGATCCTTCATGATAGGGATGATCCCCATCGAACCACAGTGAGGAGGAAGGGTTTTCGTGGAGATTCAACCTCATCGTAATAAGATCCAGGTAAACATCTGCTCCCCAACCTTCCAAATCAGGTGAGCACCTATTTTCTATCATTTTATCTCTATATTTTTGTTATCGGCATAGCCGCTTCATTAATCTCTTTTGATTTCACTTAGTTTTTTTTAAATCCCAAAAAGAATTCGTAAGCGTGAGCTTGTACTCCAACTCTATTCAACGTGTGTCCCCACTGTTACGACCCCCATCTACACCTTCATTTCACTCCTCTCCATTTTCCCAATCGAATCAACCACCTACCTCTTGATCATGCAAGTATCAGGTTCGAATGAGCTTCCACCTCCATCGTACGCCGGAGCTCGCCACCCCCTCCATTTCCTCTTGCTTGTAGCTTCAGAATGGGTCGAGGTTGTTCACTTGGACTTTTTCTGTAGAAGCTTCATCTTGAGAGACCACCTAGGAGAGGAATCGAGGCTAGACTTTAAGCTCCAGGTTGTTGTTAAGAAGAAGACCTGCATGTGTCTATTGTTGTGGACTTGACGCTGTTGAAGCCCTCTTGTAGACGTGGAACCTTTCTAGGAAGGTGTTGGACTGATCAAAGAAGAAGAAGACATCTAGAGAGAGAAGCAACCAGAGATCAAAGGACCTTTACGGTCCTACTCATGGTTGTTCTTCCAACCCACCTTAGCGTCGTAAGACTGAAGGCTCGGTCTAGATCTAATCTGGCTCGTTCAAATTAGGAAAACCAATGCTCTACCAGAGCCACCCATTAGACTAAAGTGTGCCCAAATGGTGTGCTATCTGCTTCTCATATCCGCACTTACGGTGAAAATTGCAAGAGACCCCATCCTCCTATTGTATTTCTTATTGTATTTAATCATTCATATGTGTTGTAAATTATTTGTAATATTTTCACTAAAGACCCATGCATTCATTGATATTGCACTTAATTCCTCTGCCAAGTCAACTCACATGGCTTTCAACATTAGGTGCCTAGCCGTTTTGCACCTATGCCCCTCCGAGTTTCTTTATTAAATTCACTCCCTTAATTTGTTTGACCAATGTATTATTTTGGGAAAATTGCATGCATGGACCTTGAGTTTTTGCATTCATACCCTTACCAAGGTTATATGGTATTTTTTTACATGAATATTGCATGTATACCCCTAGACTTTGTAAATGTGCTATTAACTACTCTATAACTTCTTTAAATTGGCAAATAAGTCCATATATTGCTGATTTATTTTTGTAATTGTATTTTACTTATTAAAAAAACATTTTGCATCCAAAAATTATAGAAAAATTCCATTAAATTCCTTGAAGTCTATTTTATCACATATAATTTTTGTATGACATTTTAATCAATTTTCCTATTATTTAAAATACAAAACATGAATTTTTGTCTTATCTATTTATAAAATTCATAAAAATTATAAAAACTTCTCCGAAAATTACCAGAAAATAATAGATATATTATTATATTATGTACCACATATCTAAAAATCCTTAAAAAAAGAAAATATAAAACTTAAAGATTGCATAACCATAACATTATAAAAAATAGCAAAAATAAAAGAAAAATCCAAAAATATAGCTCTTTATTTGTAAATTTTTTTATATATATTATATTATATGGTAAAAATAATTTTATATTAGTTTTGGACTTATTAATATATATTTAACTTAAAACTATATCGAATATTTAAATTGTACACTATTTTGATATATTTAGTAATTTAAAAAAATATAAAAATTGGCAAAAATTTTAAATAAACATTACCAAAAATAGATAAAAATATAAAAAGCAAAAAATATTTTATTTCCTGTATTTGAAATTTATTTATGCATAAATAAAAATATAATACCTGATAGATACTATATACTTTATATATGACTAATATTATCTATAATATCAATATTATTATGTGTAAATATATATTTTATTCTAAAAATAAAAAAGAAATTAAATTTTAACAAAATTATAATGAAAATAAAAAAAATTGAAAATAAAAAGTTTAAATATATCCTATACCTTAAATTCTGTAAATATTTTTCAATTAAAAAAACCCACATAGAAAAAAAATGGCTACAAATAAAAAATAATTATTATTTATTTAGCAATAATTATTGATAATTAAACTACCTACCAATTTGCTCGCAAGAGTTCGACATTCTACTGCTTCTCCATTAAAGACATCTTGTAGAGATAAATAAAAAAATTTTGACTCGCATTTTTCATTTATTGCATATATATGTGGGTTGATTGTTGATTGATACACTTGGTTTGGGTATCGTGTGTTGTAAGAGATGTTGATACAATGATTGTCAGATCCGACTTGTCGGACACCACATGCCCTCCAAGACCGAACCTTGGTACGTTGGCTAAAGTGTGTTATCAGTCCTCCACTCTCTTGCATCCATTGGACCCCATTCACTTCACAACTCACCCCACACACGCTTTAGTTATAATCAATGACTTGCAGGCATCAAATCCCTTCACTGGTTAGAGCTTCGAGCAAGCCTCTGTTCTAGAGTTTAACCTCTGGTGAACATTCATCGAGCTAAGGATTCTGCCACTGCCAGCCCTTCTTCAACTATCCAAGGTCTTCGCTCGAGCCTTGAGGAGATTCTCAAACCTTCAACGAGGCAAGAAGAAGATGGAGGAGAAGGTAGTAGAACATCGGAGCACTGCTTCTACGCCACCATACACAGAGGAGGTCAGTCTTCTCGACGTATAGGTACTATTAGATCCAGATGATCTAACGGTGCACATTCAATCCCAACCTCTACAGCAAACCAACAACCTAGGAGGAATCGAGGATAACCTCGAAGCACCTATGCCACCTACATCTGACTCGATCCGACATCACAACCTCATGACGCGTCCCATGCACGCAATGTTTTGGTAAAATTATAGCTGAAGATCGCAAATTCTTAAAAATTGCATCTATGTACAAGTGGATTGTGGTTCACATGTGTGGCATGGAGTATTTATGTAGGAGCCCTTTCGGCTTCTGTATATTACAAAAATACCCGTACTAGGGCTTTAACTTAAAAGATGAGTAGCATGTTTTAGTATTTGCATTTCCATCCCTCTAGGGACCTGTCTGACACATTTTCTTATATATTTAATATATGTTGTTTACAATTACACCCCTATATTGTTTACTAAACAATTTTTGCACATGATCTTCAATTGAGTTGATTCAAATGTCATTTTGAAGCTAATTGCATTATCTTTTATGTGAAATACTTTATTCTTTTATTTGAAACTTAAATTAATATTGATTTATCAAGGATGTTTTCTCATATTCTTCATGTTAAGATGACATTTAATTATTCTCGCTTCATTTTTTAATTACATCAATCAGATCTTGAAAAAAATTTGTACAATATTACTGGAGTTGCAAACTTAATTCAGAAGAATTATTCAAGTATGTATGTACTTGTGTTGTATGTAATTCATTTTATATCATTTTTTCAAATTATTTAACTTGCTTAAAGCTGAATAAAAATACATATCATTCATTATATTTAACATTTTACATTGGTTTGTATTGTTGACCTAAATAACATCTTGATTTTTAATCAATTACATTGAGAACCAGTGTCCGTAAATTCGATCCTAGACTTATCCAAGTTAATATTTTAACAGAGTCCTCTTCAAGAAGATATCCGACTCGGTTCTGATAGACCGCTAAGTGGCTATATTACAATGAATCAAAACTAAGCTATCCCATTTAGTGATAAATCATGAGACGGTACTATTATTTAGGGCACAAATTCATATTAAATACCTACATAAATGGTCTGGAGGTAGTGCAGTGTGTCTACCACCTAAAAGATTAGGTTTCAAATCCCCCTTGTGGGGGTTGCCTTAGTCAGTTGACAGCCAACATAAAAAATAGTCAAATCTTTCAACATGGATTTGAGCAAGAATCCATGTAGCCGATCCAACTTTTAGTGGGAGAAGGCTTCAAAAAAATTTTTATCAAGTAATTTTTATGCTATTTAGGTGATCATGTTTTGTTGTCATTAAACTTGCATTTTGTCTTATCTATGTGAATTTGTTATTGTTGTGTATTCTTTTTTTCCTATATCTTTACATGTCTAAAAGGAGTCACTACATTTACCTTTAAGAATTGAAGATTAGTTGTTTATGTTGTATTATTTTTGTCTTGTGTTGTATATATGTATAGTGTTAATTTATCTTTATATCGGTTCTCGTTTGGGAACTCACACATGTACATATGGACTTAGGCATTAACTTGTGGTGTGTTGAGCATGTTTCACCCCTAACCAAGTCGTGTTCAACTTGAGTGTTCGAAACTAAGGTTAGATGCGCGGCTCTTCAAGCATTATTTCATTCATATATTTTTGTCCTTAATCAAAGTTAGGACACACTAGCTTTGCATCTATTGGGTTCATTCCATCTCATAAAGATTCATTTAGATGCACGTAAATGTCGCTTCACTTAGCCAAACTAAATGAATTCTTTTCCGCTAATAGAAACATGCTTAGGATGCAGCTCTTTCAACTTGCATGCAAGTTAATGATAGATTTTAAGTCAGTCTTACACTTGCTTAAAGAGAGCTGAAGGAACTATGAGTATACTCTCCTTGAGCATGCACCATGTTTTCTTGTTTGCATCGACTTTTCTTGGAATCCTCTCTGTATTTTAAACTTAGGGATTTAATGGAATAAGGACTAGATAGTAAGTGTTGAATGCTTGATTAATTCCATTTTACCTCAAGTGATAACCTTAAGCTTAAAATTTGGACTGATAATGCAAGTTGAACTAATAAAATGGAGTAAAATCAAAATAGATTTATGGAGAGGAAACCCCACATTGTCCATAGCTGTATGTTGAATATTTGAGAGGTAAGGACGCATCCTTAGGATATTGCCAACAACTCATGTGTAATGTAATGGATGTTACAATGGACTATTATCAATAAAATCATTAAGATAAACAACCAATATTAATTGGTTTTCATGTGTAGGTTGGTGAACTTATGGGTCTTTTCTTATTTGGTTTGTGTCGTGATTGTGATTTCTTTAAAATACTCCTATAAAACCCTTAAATCCCATTTTCGTCTCTTAAGATTCATTTATCTTAGTGGATTCAATTTAACCCTAACTCTTGGTGTCCCAGTTCCCCGTCCTTATCTCCATATTCTACTACTTATGCTACTCTTCAACCTAACTATAGGGGGAGTCCACTTTTTCTTGTTGTTCACCTCAGGTCCCTTCATATATATTTCACATCTCTCTACTTAGGCAATTCTCGACTTAAGTATAGGGGGGACTCGAGACTTTGTACACTTCTCATATTTACTCATTGATCCCTCTTTTTTGTATTATTCTTATACTTAAGTTATTCATAACCTAAGAATAGGGGGAATCCAGAGTCAGTTCATGTGTATTTCTTTGTATTTATCATGAGCTATCGCTTCACATCACTAAAAATGCCATGAGGAGATCGCACAAGCTAAGTATAAGGGGGGGTATACCATATATATTTCATATATACTTTAGCCATAGCTAAAATTTTTAAATTCTTCAATACTTTTTGGGCTAAAGGTTAAGTATTATTTGAACTGACTTTTGTAAAAATGATTGTAAAATGATTTGATAAAATATATACCTATGTGACATTATTTTGAAATATGTTTTACAATGATTTGTAAAAATTGGGACTTGAGTTGAAAAAAATTTGTAAAATATTTGTAAAACATTTATATTTATGTGACATGGTTTGTAGAATATTTTCAAAAATCTTTTCAAAATGAGGGTATAAATGAGATTACCTTTTTTTATAAAAAAACTCTAATCTTAAATTTAAAAGAAAAAAAAGAATGGAAAACTAAAAACCATAAAACACTAACTATTAAAGTTGGATGTATCCCTGACACTTCTACTTCCATACAAAGCTTGAAGAGTTCAAGAACACTTGATTTATGAGGTCCTTTAATTTAGAGTTAACCAGACTTAATCATTTGGGTCATAGGCTTAAATTATTCATACTTCCCTAATTTGAAAGATATGTGTGCTATATTGCATAATTAATCGCTAATTTAAAGAATATGATCTGCACATTACATGCGTGACTATAGTTATGATGAGATGAGTTGAGGTTTCACTCGAGGAACTAGGATTAAGAACTAGAGTTTAGACCTGATTTTATGATACTCGAGGATGAGATTAAATCAGTGAAGGCTTCAGGAAAACTGAGTGTCAGTAATTTAGCTAGTATAAGAACAACTTCTTATACTACCTTTTTATATTTAAGTGTTAGAGTGTGATTGAACCTAATAAAATGTTGATCAATGTGCACCAACTTGGTAAAAACAGTTGAGCTAGGTAAAAGAAAAGAAATAAAATAAATTGTTGAAAAGTTGCCATGCTACAATCAAAAGAGCTTCCACCAAAGGAGAGCACTCCCAACCTTTTAATGTATCCATTTGGACCAAATAGTTTTGGCTTTTTTTAGTCAGGCTAGCACCCAAAAAGGAGCTATGCATTGTATAGTCGTACAAGTCTAGGTGTCGACAGTATAATAGATACTCAAAAGATACACACCCCATTGCATTCCCAAAAAAACAAGTGTATACGACTCAACATTCTTTTGATGGACACTCTGATCAACAACAAAAAAATATATGTGTTGTGTTAATAAGGTACTCGATAGGATCCTTGTTCTAATGAGAGGGAGAAAAGAAAGACACAAACATATGCCCTCCATCAACTAGGTTTCCATCATCACTTTCGATTCCGACAACTAAAGAAACAGTGAATTATATGCTATACATGATTTCTTTCCGAATGTTGAGGATTGGGTCTTTAGGAGAGTCTCTTAGACTGAAACTTTGAATGACGCTTTGACTATATGCTTGTAAATGCAATGTACACTAAATGTCATATACTTACTTTATATGTATGTATAGAGAGTCGGATAATTAGGAAAGTTGGATTCCTTTTGACTAGAGCTTGGTTCATCTTAGAATTTTAGGATCACCAAAGTTGAGGGTTCTTAACGAATCAAGTCTTGTACATCCATATGCATAGTGTGGGATTAATCCAACTTATTCATTATTTATTTGCTCAAAGAGGAGTAAAGGTTTAAGTATGGGGGTGATAAATCCATGATATATCTTCATGTTATCTCTATTATTCCTGTTACTTAAATTAATCCATAAGATTCATTACTAATTTATTAGTATTAACAATTAACTCTATGTATATCATCAACCCTAATTATTTTTACATAAACAAACCTAATATTATGCCTTTATTTAATGTGTTTTCATATAATCAAAAATTCCTTAAACATTAGAGTAATATTGTAAATATTTGTTTGGATATTATTTATCAATCAAATATACAAAAAATCATAAAAGAAATTAAAATAGTATTTTTTAATACCTTAAAAATACTTACATAAATAATTTTATTTATGTATGATGTATTCAAATTTTGAGTTCTACATGAAAGTTTTAGATCTTGAAAATATCCACAACTTTCTTGTTGGACACTTTTTAATTTGACATCATATTCCATTTTATTTTGATTTAATTCATTTTTTTCATTCCTTTTGATTTTGATAGGGCCACGTGGCACCACCTCTTACTATAGCATGACCTGACTCCATTTAGAGCCCTGCCTCCTTTTATCTATTATATCATCGACTACACCAGACGGCTAAGCTAACATCAACCTTGCCTAATCCACAGTCACAGGATCCTCCTTAATCAATTTCATCATTGTCGTCCGCTCTCGACAAGAACACAATTGTCCCATCAAAAGATCAGATGATTGTTGCTCATCATCTCTGACACAAGCCCTCATTCCACTCCATCGTCAACTGCTGAACCACGTAATTTCTCCCCATATCACAAACTCCTCCAAACAACCTCTCAACAAACTGGCACCTCCCCGTCGAGGCCATAACCTCTATTTTTCACACTGACCTCCTAACTACCTAGAACCTTAACTCCTCTAACCTTTGACGGTGGTTAAAACCACCACATGGGAGCATAAATTCTGTCCATCTTCTTCCACAAAATACCCCATCACTAGTGAGGATTTACCCTGTCCACCTTTATGTGAGTGTATCCCTAACTCTTCTTCATCTCTTGTGACAGCAGGGAGATGTTTTGTGGAGCGACGTTGGTGTTCCACTACAGTGATGACCCACGGCAGTGCTTCCATAACTACGACCTCAAACGAGACTGAACGAACTTTCTCCACTGGCTGATGATGATCATCGAAAACCCGAGAGTTGAATTGATCCTTAAGTCCAGGCTCCTTCCTTCATTCTCTCTTTAGCTTCAAGATACATGTAATGTAGGTATAATTTCACCATGATTTATTCGAATTTTCAAGTCTTGTACAAACCTTTTATTAAAACCAATCAGCTCTTGACCTTGACCGTGCATCAGTGATGCATGCATGAGGTTTTCCTTACCATCGCACCTTCTTTGTCTCTCATGTCGCCCCACCCCCTTTCCTCCTTCAATGTGGAAGAGGAACCCATCATGTTCTACACTCCCTCATACCCACAAGACCCCATTCACATTATAACTTACTCCACACATGCTTTGGTAATTCTCTAACATTTGCAAGTATGAATCCCTTCACTGATTCGAGCTTCGAGCCAGCCCCTATTCTAGATATTCAACTCCGGCGAACCTTCATCGACTTGATGGTTCAACAACCGCTATCCCTTCTTTAATTGTCCAAGGTCTTCGCTTGAGCCTTGTGGAGGTTTTGCAACCTTCAACGAGGCGAGAAGAAGATGCAGGAGGAGGTAGCAGACCATCAGAGCACTGCAACTACACCGTCATACACGGAGGAGGTCTGGTCTTCCTTGGCATATATGCACCATCAGATCCATATGATCTGATGGTGTGCATACAATCCGAACCTCTACAGCAAACCAGCGATCTCGGAGGAATTAAGGCTAGTCCCGAAGCTCTTAGGCCACCTACGTGGCCCATGCCACTTTCATCCGACCTAACCCTACATTCGAGCCTCATGGCGAGTGCTATACATGTGAGGGCTTGGAGAAATGATAGCCGAAGAAATCAAAATCTTCAAATTGCATCTTAGTCCAAGCAATGCATGCTTCAGTTGTGTGATCGGGAGCATTTGTGTAGGAGCCTTGTTGACCTTTATATTGCAAAAAATACCCCCACGCCGGGGGTTAACATTAAAGATTAGTAGTGGGATTTTGTATTTACATTTCTGTCCCTCTAAGGATCTGTTTGAGATGTTTAGTAATTATTTAATATATGTTTGTTTGCAATCATGCCCCTATATTGTTTACTAAATAACGTTTGCATGTGATCTCCAATTGAGTTGATTCAAATATCATTTTGAAGCCAAATCGATTATCTTGTATATGGCATACTTTATTCTCTGATTTGGGGCATAAATTAATATCAATTTATCAGAGATGGTTTCTCATATTCTTCACGAGGAGATGTAATTTAATTAATATCGCTTAATTTTTTAGTTGCATCATTTGGATCTTGAAACAAATTATACAATATTGCTTGATTTATAAACTTAATCCAGGAGCATTATTCAATTACTTATGTATTTCTATTGTATGTAATTCATTTTGTATCATTTTATCAAATTATTTAAATTGCATAAAAAACAAATAAAAATGCATATCATTCATTATGTTTAACATGTTGCATTGTTTTGTATTCTTGGACAGAAGCATCTTAATTGCTCAAACATATATATCTAAGATTTAATTAATTACATTGAGAGCTCATGTCCCTACATTCAACCATGCACTTATCCATGTTAAATATTTTAATTGAGTTTTTTTTCAGAGTGATATCTGACTCGATTCTGATAGATTGCTAAGTGGTTGTTTTACAATGAGTAAAAAGTAAGATAGCAAATTTAGCGATTCATCAGATATAGCAATTCATCAAGGCAACTTGGAATTATGAGGAGGAACAAGCATACAATGAAAGTGAGTCATTGACTTCTCTTTATAGTCATGGGGACGTTTATGAGGAGTCTACTCCTCATAGTAGACATCCTCTATGGTATCCCTTGTATACTAGATCAAGGGCTATGATTTAGTCCTTATTCAACATGGATTAAGACTATAATTATCTCCTTTTCATCATCAAATAATTGATAAATTAATAAACAAAATGAGAGCATAATCCAATTAGGACTCTCATAGAGGGTGCCATGTGTTCTCACATACACGCCTTGCACCTTCAATATATGGATTGGAATTGTTACTTTATTTATGAATTTGATAATCCAATTATCAAGATTGGTAAATTATGAGAATAATCATCATAGCCTACGAATCATATTCATATATCTAAGAAAATGTAAATATAATTTACATTAACTAATCTAATGTGAATCACATTCACATGTGTGACTTGAAATAGTTAAATGAATATTAATTATATGAATCATATCCATATAAGTAATTAGTTATTATGAACTATCATTCATATTAATTAATGAATTACCTTGTGTGAATCATATCCATAAAAATGCCCATTTGAATGGCAATAACAATTATAGTCTTAATATTGACATCAAATAATATGAGTCTTAATCCAATTAGGACTCATGAGATACAAATGCAAATACTTAGAGATAATGTCATGGAGCTCATACTAACCATGTAGTGACTTGAAATTTGGATATCTATCCAATTTTATTATTTATACCATTTTTAGGGAAAATCTGTCACTCACGAATGTTGAGCTCGAGCTAAAATAATTCACACTCTAAGTGATCTCAATGAAACGCATTACACTCTCCATGAGCTGTAGAATGCATCAATGAGTTGAATCTAACTTCCTTGATCGTTTCTAATCAAAATCCAAACCATTTGTAGTTTAGAAATGATAAGGAGAGTATATATTTCCATTTCGATCACAATTTCACATTCTAATATTTGGATACTGGAATTGGAATAGGACATTGGATTTAAATGAGACCAGACTTAATCCAATTACCTCTCAAATAACTAAGCATAGAAATGGAGCCACTAAAATCCATCCGATTTCATCATTCCCTAAAAATGGTGTCATGGTAGATGATATATTATAATAGATTTAACTATGAGTATTCACAATGCTTATTCATCCTTCATTGTTGAAGACTTTGATATAGCTGAAGTTCAGACCCTAGTTTGATTGTCTTCTTCGGAATACATCAATAGATTTCTCATTCGATAATTGGACTAGAATGTTTATAATATACTTTCCAAAAGCAGACATTAATTTCTCCAATTCGTGTCATATTTCATAAGCAAGAGGACCATGCGTGGAATTCATTATGGCCCCAAATTACCACATGAGCTAGATCTATCTTCTGGTTCATTAACTATGAACATGTATGATTCCTTTGAGAGATCATACTTCTCATATGTTTTCATATGCACACCAACTTGTCGATATAAGGACCTTGGTTAGGTCACCACCCTATTTGTATGTCCAATGTACACATTCAGACATATAGATGTATATATGTCTCTGGTCAAAGGATGAGTGTCTGATCGTGACAATTAAGATTCAAGTCATAGTTTATCTCAACCTCATCAGTCAACTTATTGACTTGATTATTCCAACGCTTTTGAATCTCTATTCCTATGCAGAGGACCTGCATCATGAAGTCTGTTGGAAATCGGTGTTTAGAGAAAGATTGACATCTCTTTCTCATACTTGAGATCTTTATTGAATATCACATGTTAATTTTAGTTGTGTCCTCCCACCTGCATGGCATTTAACATGACCATTGTACATAACCCTAATTATACAAAGGGACTTTATAATTAAGTGCATCCAAAATCATTCATTTTGGATGGACATGATAAATTATAACTTTTATTGCATTAATGGATCTCCAAGAGCTTGAAAGTCTAACACATACATACATAGATACATACATACATACATACATACATACATACATACATGCATGCATGCATACATACATATACACATACACACACATACATGTATTCATACATACATATTGAGTGTTTTATTCATTTTGCATGATAACAATTATGTTGTCGTGGGGGTGTATAATTGAAAAAAAATAAAGGATTCTCTAATATTTCAAAAAATAGTTAGGCAAACTAAAATATTGCCTAACGACCGTTAGAAAATACATTCCTTAATTGTTTACCACCTATTAGTGATACTCGGTCTCTAATGGTATTTAACTACCTCCTATTACGTGGATGGGATTCCCTAATGGGTGTTGGATTGCTAGGAAATACATTCCTTAATAGTCGCTAGGTTGTTAGGGAAGCTTAGTCTCCAATGGTCTTAACTACCTTCCAATAGGTACCCAAATTTCGAGAACAGTTGAATGATGGTTTGGGGAGGTATTCACTAATGATCTACCACACCTGTTATGAAGTGGCTTAGATTTTCTAATGCAACCAATCTAAAGGAGGTAGATAATTATAAACATTTTGACACACATCCTAATGATTTTCATCCGTTACGAAATGCAAGTTTTCTTTAGTGAAATTCATGACATTGCCTTGGTGAATTTCATGGATTGCAAACTACTGCTAAGACAATTAATGTAACACATACAAAAAATAATTGATTGCAATAATCACATGAAGCGACCAATTGGTAGCGGTAGTAGTAGTACCTAAAATTTTTTTGCTACTAAGGTGATTTGCAGACAAACGACTGTAGTTATCTAATAATCCTATTTGCAACACCCTTTGAAGCTGATGGAGCTGGTGTCTATTGAGATGTTGTAAAAAAGAAAGAGTAAGCATTAAATGGAAATGGATTAGGTTCGAGGACATTATGGTGGAATCATCTAAAGTACTGTATCTACAACTACTTGTATCAATGATTCATGAACAACATAGACATATTTTTTAATACTCATGTAATTATCAAGCCAAAGGGACAATGATTTGCTGGGAATAAATTCCCACTATATATCGAATCACGGAAAATTGCCGAAGTTGATAAGTGGATCATGCACGATATACCAATACAACTACAAACAGAATATCTCAATCATAGAAAATCAATCATAGATGCACAGAGAAATTTTAATGAGGAAACCTTCAATATGATGTGAAAAACCACGAGATTGATCGCAACTCAAAACCAAGCACTATAGTCGAAGTAATATCCAGTGAGGGTCTTAGAAAAGGTAGGCCCTCTATACGATGCTACAAAATCACCAAACAATGGAGAATAATAGAGAGGAGATCGCCAAATGATAAATATATTGCCAAATTGTAGGGAAGAATGTTGGAGAAGAATTGCTACAACGATTACTCCATGCAAACTTCGTGGTAACCACGTACCTTCTTTCTTCTTCATCTCTCGCTCTCTCTTATTTCTTTCTTGTGCTAGGAGAGCTTGAATTGGTATGATCTTGGTATGCACCTCATACCCTCTATTTATACTTCGTTGAGATAAGAAAATATGGAAACATGAACTTCGACATCCAATAGGATTAGGAAAATGACTCGTATTCCTAAATGGTAATTGATTTCCTCCTCTAATTAAAATTTTATTTTTCCTTTTCCAAATAGAACTACCAATGTCCTATATATGGATTAGATTCCTACAAGGAGGGGAGCCCATCCAACAAATCTCCCCCTCACCAATGATGTGGGAATCGCTCCACACATGCGAGGGAACAACATCTCTCGAACGTTCCAAGCAGTAAAGTCTTCATCATCATATCAACATAGTTGTTATCCTTGTGGATATAGTCAAGTACAAGATGCTTAGATTATAACACATCATGTATCCATTGAAATTTAACATCGACGTGCTTCGATCTTGCATGGAATGTACAGTTCTGACCAAGGTGAATAACACTCCGACTATCATAGTAAAGCTTGTACATGTCCTGATGAAAATCAAGTTCTTGCATGAACTTCTTCATCCATAGAAACTCCTTGCATGCCTCTGTTACTGCAATAAACTCAACCTCTGTAGTTGATAGCGCCACACACTTTTGAAGCATATACTGCTGACGAGTTGCTAAATACGATAAATAATTCGGTCACGTTGTAGCACGTGTACTTAGCGATTCAGTCAGAACCGAGAGAAGATCTCCGTGAAGAGTGTCTCGGCTTAATTTATATCCCGGGCAAGTCCGGGGTCGAACACAGGGAGGAAAAGGAACAACTTTGGGTTAATTTGAAAATTAAGTTTTAGATTTCCAGTGCATTTTTTTATAATTTTTTTATGCAAATGCAAGTGAATTAAAACACTAAAAAACACACAGCAAGACCAAATTAATTTTAATGTCAAATTAGTCCAATTTAGCCAAATTATAATTTTCCTAGAGACCTAATCAAGAGATTAATGCAAGGTCCTTTTTTTGGAATTTTTTGGGTTAAAATGCAATAAATAAAAAAGTACACTTTTTATGTGTTTTTTCGCAATTTCTCACACAAACAGTAAGTAAAAATTATGAAAAATTACTGGAATGAAAATATGATGCAAGGAGACTACAATAATATTTTTCAAATTTTTTGACAACATATGAATTTTTTTATGGATTTTTTAGTGAAAACAGAGTGGCAATGAGTAATTAATTTCTATTAAATCCACGTTATCAAATTAGTCAGAGAGCAAATTATCTAAAATAGATATTTTCATGTAGAATCCAGGAGATTTAAAATTTCGCAAAAAGGATATACCTGGATTTAATTAAAAATCAAACACTAGATTCACTCTACAAATTATTCCAGGAACAAGACAAATCCATTTTGGACGAAATTTGGTCAGTAAGTTAATCATATATCAGGGCATTGTTCCTAATTTTTGTAGAATTTTTAGAGCAACCGTGTATGTGATATAATTTTAAGATCACTGATTGGGTAAAATATGCAGAATTTCAGTTAGAAATTTTTAATTATTTACCCACAACTCACAAAAATACAAATAAATAGTCAAAATGTAGACAATTAGTTGCTCAACACAATGCTATTTTTCTTTAAATAAAAGGACGCCAAAATGAAGTCCAAATTAACGCATGAACACAGGGTTGTCCTTGCAAAACAGAAAGACAATATTTACAACAAGATAATACACAAGGACTATTTTGCAATTCCTGAAACTATATACAAAATTTACACAATTTTTAAAAATAAAAAAAATAAAAAAACTTTACCTTCTTCTTCCTGGACCAGATGAGATGAACCCAAAAGAAGTCTTGGGCGGCATCGGTGGCGCGCCCGCGTGCGGCCGCGAAGGGGCGGCAGTGGAGCTCGTAGACGGCGGAGCCTCACGGTGGAGGGGCGGTGGCGCGGAGCAGTGGACGGAGGATGGCCACGGAAGAGGGGGCCACGGGGCGGCGCCGCTGCTGGCGGCTGCGTTGCGCGCGGTCGCGGCGGCTGGGGGGGTGCGGCGTCAAGGCGGCGTGGCCGCGAGGGGACCACCGGCTGGCGGCGGTGGGAAGTAGGAGGGGGCGGTGGGCGTCACCAGCGCCTGCTGCTCCTTCCAAATTTTTTATTTTTTTTTGATTTTTTTTGAATTTATTTTTTTCTTCTGTAATAAAAACTTTTTTTTGTTTTAAATTTTGTTATTTTTTTTAAAATTTTTTAAACAGGGAATATGATTAAAGAAACAAGATGGATTGGTGGTGATAATGAACTACATAAATGGGGAAAAAATTATGGTGACATGAAGGGCTAAAAAAATTTGCAAAAAAGATAATATGATAAAATGAGATGAAAAATTACCTACGATGGAGACGATCGCCTACGGTGTGCTCATGAGAGCGCGGTCTTCGCTCAAATCACCGGCGAGCGATGAGCTCGAGCAGCATGCTGAGGCGGCTGCGATGTTGGCCAAAAAGCCAACGGATCTCACCGGAGAGAGGGTCGTCGTCGCTCGACCGCGGTTGTGTCGCTGTCACCGATACAACTCTAGGAACTAGGCTCTCCTCACATAAAGATGGATCAAAGGCAAAAATAAGGAGAATGACATGTATATAAAGAGAATGCAATGAGAGGTTATTAAAGTGGTGGAGTTGAATGGGAGGTTGTATTATTAATGGAGTTGAATGGGAAGCTGGAAAAAATGGTGGAATAATGGATTTGAATTGGTGGTTATTATAGAGAACGTAAAATAAATAAATAAATAATATACAATAAAGTAGGCTACTTTAATTACAATAGAATAAAAGAGAAGAAAATAAATAGTGGAGAATTTACAAAAGAAGACAAAACACCATGTACATTTTTTTTACTTTTCTAATATGTAATTTTTTTATCTTTTTAAGAAGAGATATTTACAACGGAAAAAATACAATAAAATACTACAATTAAAATACAACACAAGATTAATTTTTTGTATTTTTAGTAATTAAGAAAAGTAAAATAAAATGAAGAAAGAATGAATATATACATAATGTACAATGTACATCTAGGTCCCGAAACCCAACTTTTGCAAATGAGCTCCGATTTTAATGAAACCACTTCCGTTGGATAGATAATTTTCTAACTTGAACTATAAAAGTGAGTTTGGTGAATTTGGAGTTCATACGGAGCGGGAATTTAGCTTGAAAGTTGGACTTTACGACTTTTTTCTCTTTGGGATCTAGGAGCATTTATTTGAGGTGAAATTTGTTTTGTATTTTTATATTTTTATATACATTTTTATATACAAGTTAGAGAAAGAATTAGGCAAAAAGGAGTTGAAATGAAATTATTAAAAATACATGAAGTTTTGGGCTATTTACAAGTATAAAACTCCTTTTTTTGCGGCTTTTTATTGTTAATTCATTTTGTACAATCTTATATAAAATAATTACTGTATTTTATTTACAAGAGTCATTTTGTTAATTTATGGATTTTATGGACATTTATTTGGGATTTTACTTGGGGATTTTGCTAAGATCAAGATATTAAGATGATGAATCGTGGATTCATCACCTGCCAAGAAACTGCGCCGCCTACAAAGGACATCAAGTATCCATATATGGATCTTCGCCCATCAATGTCACCTGCCATGTCTGCATCTGTATAGCCAAAAGGTATATGCTTCTCTACTCCAAAAAAAAAGAGAGTAGCTGCTAGTACCTCGAAGATATCTCAAGATCCACTTGACTGCTTCCCAATGTTGTTTCCCTAGATTTGAGATGAATCTACTAACAACTTCAGATGCATGAGCAATGTCAGGTCTTGTACAAACTATGCCATACATAAGACTACATGTGGTTGATGTATAGGGAACTTCTCCATATCTTTCTTCTTCTCAGTTGTCTTTGGACATTCCTTGGAGCTTAGTCTGAAATGTGCTCCCAAAGGAGTGCCAATGAAAGTTGAAGTTTCATTGCTCCCCTATCTCAAGTGATCTTCATGCCCAGCATCCGACTTGCATGCCCCAAGTCCTTCATAACAAAGAGCTTGCTCAACTCGTTCTTCAAGCCATAAATTCTCCCTCCATTAATTCCTATAATCAACATGTCATCAACACAAAGTAACAAAATGATGAAATTATCACCTAAGACTTTCTTCACCAATACGCAATGGTCAGAAGTAGCCTTGAAGTAACCGTGCTCCCCCATGAACGAGTCAAACTCTTGTACCACTTCTTGGGAGCTTGCTTTAATCCTTATAGACTCTTCTTCAGTCCACAAACATAGTCTTCCTTGCCTTTGATTGTAAAGCCCTCAGGTTGTAACATGTAAATTTTCCCCTCAAGATCACCATGGAGGAAGGTTGCCTTCACATCTATCTTTTCAACCTCTAGATCAAGGCTCACTGACTAGATGAGTACCACTCTAATGGAAGACATCTTGACTACATGAGAGAATATCTCCTCAAAGTCCACTACCTTATTCTAATTGAAGTCCTTGACAACCAACCTAGATTTGTATATTGGGTTTGGAGATTACTTATCATACTTCACTCTATAAACCCACTTGTTCCTCAATGCCCTCTTACCCTTAGGCAACTTTATAATCTCGATTGTGTGGTTGTCATGAAGAGACTCCATCTCTTTTTTCATAGCTTCAACCCACTTTTCATTCTTTACATTCTGCATAGCCTCCTCATAGCATTCAGTCTCTCTGCTATCTACCAACAAGATACACTCACTTGTAGGATACCTGGTGGAGGGATGACTCTCTCTTGTGGTTCTCAGATGTGGTAGTTCCTCTGATGAGGACCCCCCATCAATCGGTTGTCATATGTATCAACATATACGTCATCATCATTAGAAGTGTATGCCTCATGCACATCCACATCTTCTCCTGCATCCTGCAACTGCTCAGTTTCATCATCTGGCACTACACGTGGAGCACTCTATAAAGAAACTGGGTCCATGTCATCTAGTTGAGAGCTTCTTGAAGAAGAACCTTTATTAGCCTTCTGGATGTCCTCAATGGTCTGATCTTCATATAAGACAACGTCCCTTCTCCTGACTAGCTACTTCGCAACTAGATCATAAAACTTGTAGCCAAGCTCATCTTGACCATATCCCAAGAAAATGCATTGCTTCATTTTAACATCCAACTTGGATCTCTCGTGTTTGACAACATGCACAAATGCATGACACCTAAAGACCCATAAGTGGTTGTATGTGCATCTTTTCCATGCCACATTCTATTAGGAACATCACCATCCCAAGGTATGTGTAGAGAGAGATTAATGATGCAATCTATAGTATAAGAGCTTCACACCAAAAAGATTTAGGCAATTTAGCCTAAGAAAGGAGATATCTGACTCTCTCTGTCAGGGTCTTGTTCATCCTCTCTGCTACAACATTAAGTTGTGGTGTCTTGGGTGGAGTCTTCTGGTGCCAGATACCATGAGATCTGTAATATTCATGAAATTGACATATGTACTCACAACCATTATTATAGAGAATGCACTTCAACTTCTTTCAAGACTCTCTCTCAACCAACGCTTGAAAGTCCTTGAAAACTTCAATAACTTGGCCCTTCCTCTTCAAGGCATATACACAAAAATTCTTGGAAAAATCATCAATGAGTGTAACAAAGTAAAGTGCACCGTTAAGAGAGCTTACTTTCAGTGTACCACAAACATCGGTGTATACTATCTCTAATGCCTCTATCTTTCTCGATAGTGGATGACACTTGAAGGAGACTCTCGTTTGCTTCCCATCCAAGAAATGTGTACATCTCTTCAACTTGGCTTTCATAACATCTATCAGCAAGTTATTCTTCACCAAACACTACAATCCCTTCTCGCTCGTGTGTCCTAATTGACTATGCCACAACTCAGTAGATTATGCATCTTCAGATAGAAATACCACATCTTTGGAAACTAATGCACACATGACATATAAGTTGTTGCTAAATTTCTTACCATGAGCAACAACTAAGGATCGCCAGGTAAGCTTCCATTGACCGCTACCAAAAGTGTTTTGGTATCCTTCATCATCAAGCTTCCCAACAGAGATGAGATTGAGATGCATATTAGGTGCATATATCACATCCTCAAGCACAAGTGTACCTCTATTGGCATTCTGCAATACGACATTGTCAATGCCAATAATAGGGGATACAGAACCATTCCCCGTCTTCAATGTGCCAAAATCACCCGATGTATATGTTGAGAAGAACTCCCTGCCTAAAGTGACATGAAGAGTAGAGTCACTGTCAATAAGTCAATATGTACCATCATGGGCGACATTCACCATCTCCTTATCACAGACAATGAGGAGTTCATGCTATCCAGCTGCAACAACATGTTCATTCTTCTTTTCTTGTTTGTTGACTACATTCCCATTATCTCTCTTAAGCTAAAAGCAATACTTCTTAATATTTCGTTTTTTTCTTACAATAATGACACTCCATGCTCTGATATCTAGACCTTCATTTGCTTCTACTACTGTCTCTCCGCTCGTCATTCTTGGATCTGCTTCTCCTTATGTTCTCTGTGACAAGAACATCAACATATGAAGAGCTTCCTTGAGTTTTCCTGTGTATCTCCTCATTGAAAATGGCTGACTTTGTGATCTCCAAAGGGATCTTCCCTTCTGTTGCAGAATCTGTAAGTGAACCGCTGGAAGTTTCTCAAGAAATAGGTAAAGTAGCAAGCAATAAAAAGCCCAAAACTTCTTCCTTAAATTTTATTCCCAAGCATGTCAACTAATTAATTACACCTTAGTAATCATTCAAAAAATCCAGCATCGAACTTCCCTCCTTGAATATCAAGTTCACAAGTTTCTTGAGAAGAAACAACTTATTGCTTTGCGTCTTGGAGGCATACAAACTCTCAAGTTTCCACCATAGATTACGTGCATGTTTTCCTTCTTGTATGTGGCATAGACATTTTCAATCACAAACTGTCTAATAAAACCGTAAACTTGTTCATGCTCGAACTCTCGCTCTTCATCTGATTTCGCATTGAGCTTTTGGGGTGTGAGAACCGGAAGATGCATGGACTTCACATATAAGTGATCTTTCATATTATTTTTCCACAAACTTTAGTTGATCCCATTCAGGAAGATCGTCCTATTGGTATTGTACTCTATCTTATCAACCATATTGGCTCTGATACTAGTTGTTGGGACATATTCCTCATATAGATTGAATCGTAGAAAATTATAAAAATTGATAAGCAGATCATGCACGATATATCACTACAACATAAAAAAATCTCAACCATAGAAAATCAACCATAGATGCATGGATAATTTTTAACGTGGAAAACCCTCAATATGATATGAAAAACCATGAGGTTGATTACAACCTAAAATCAAGCACTATAATCTAAGTAATCTCCCCTTATTCGCTTACAAAAGTCTGACCCTCTATACGATGCAACAAATCACCATGCAATGGAGAATAGTAGAGAGGACAAATATCAACAAATGATAAATCTATCGTCAAACTGTAGAGAAGAATATTGGTGAAGAATTGCTCCCAAGATTACTCAATCCAAACTTCGCGGAAACCACATACCTTCTTTTTTCTTCCTCTCTCCCTCTCTCTTATTTTTTTCTTGTGATTGGAGAGCTTGTGTTGGGATGATTTTTGTGTGCATCCCATACTCCTTATTTATACTCTATGGAGATGAGAAAATAAGGAAATATGTACTCTTACTTCCAATTGAATTAGGAAAAGATGACTCATATTCTTAAAAGGTAGTTGAACCCCTCCTCCAATTAGAACTTCATTTTTTCTTTTCAAATAGGACTACCAATGTCCTATATATGGATTAGGTTCCCACAAGGAGGGGAACCCATCCGACATGATTGTGGTTATTGTAAGTTATTCTATGGATCATCTGTGTGTATAAGTTAATATGATAATTAATGTTATCACAAGAAAAGTCAATTTAAAGTGATTTTATAAGTATAAATTATTAGATTTTTTTGGTTATTACAATGATGTGTGGAATATAACGTTGTAGCTAGTTACCATGTAGTTTGTAGTCTTTAATGGAAAATGTAAATTACATATTTATTTATTATAAGTATATCACTATTATAAAATTATTCTATGTCAATAAATAATTTAATATTCATTGTCATATTTGTAATTAAAGATATAACAACTAATACTATTCATTGCCAAATTCTTTAGTTCGTAATGGATATCATATTCATTGTTACACTCCTTCATTGTTACACTCCGAACAATGAATCATAAAAAGCAATTATTCGTCGACTTTTTTCTAAATTTTATTAAATATAGAAACAATTAACATAAAAGTTTAACGAATAAGTTAACAAATAAATTTTCCCTGGATAAACCTTTGTGTATGAATATAACATTCATTGCAAATTACAAACACAAAAACTAATTCTACAATGAGCAATTTGTTGTTACCTATTTAACATTGTAAGAAACGATTATGAATATTCAAAATATTTGTTACCATAGGATAATTTTGTTATAGTGGATGCAAGTATGTTCCATAAGATACGAAGAGATGCCGGTTGCAATTTCCTGTCATCAAAGAAAAAGTTAGATGTCACAAAAAAAGGAAGTTTCTCTCAAGGCATTAGGGACTTTACTAGACCTTTTGGAGTAACAAAATAATGTCCAAGAAGATGATTTGGAAACACGTGTCAGGGTTTTCATTCGAGCTTAATTTTCCATTACTGATTTTCAACATGAATATCATATCATGACTATCTATCAAAATTGTAATTAGAGTCATTATTCTTGTAGATTCATTGGAATTGTAAGTTTTATCTTTTTTTATCTTCATGTTGGTTTAATATTGTGTAATATATGTTTTCGATAATCTTTTACTACCAAGGAAGGTATAAAAATCGTTAGAAAAAAATAGATGGTAAAAATTATGGGTTTTATTGGTTGTTCCCGTTTGAGAAATTGTAATATTAGTTATACCCCATCATTTTTGGAATAAAAGTTGAACCCCCAACATCTTGTCATTCTATCACTTGTGTCCCTCCATTACTTTAGTCGTCAATGAGTTGAACTTAACTGTGATTTTCTCAAACCATGTTGAGGTTAAGAGGGGCACAACTGTCTAAAAATTCCCCCTACCATACTCCACATCTGGTCCCTCCTCCACTGCCCCACACCCTCCAATCTCCTCCTTCGTTATCCTCATCGATGCAAGTAACTTCATCCATGGCAACAGTCCTCTGACACATCAAAAAACAATGAATCACAACTAAGGCGAATGCGTATTTCTACAAGATGATGTTGTTTGAAATGGTGTTGGGGAATAGGAACGTGGAGGAGAGGGTGGTATTCTTCGCCATGTGTGGGAAGAGGAAGATGGTGGAGGGTGTGGTATGGGTGGTGGTAGAAGAGAGGCTGGATGAGGGGGAGGAGGGTGCTGGAGAAGGGGGGGAGGAGGAGAAGGTGCATGGGGCAAAGAAGACTAAGAGGGGGAGGATGGAGCAGGAGAAGGGGGGAGGAGGAGGAGGAGAAGGAGCAGGGGCCAAAGAAGGCTAGAAGGGGAAGGAGGAGGCTGAGGAGTGGGAGGAGGAGGAGGAGCTGGGGGTGGATTTAGCTTGGAAGGGGGAGGGGGAGCATGAGAAGGAGGTGGTTGCGGAGGGGCCGGAGGAGGCTGGGGAGTGGGAGGAGGAGGATCATGGGATGGAGGTGGATGGGGAGGTGGAGGAGGAGGAGGGGCAACATTGGAGGAAGGGGAAAGAGGAGGAGCACAGGGCGGAGGAGGCTGAGAAGGAGAAGGGGAGGAGTTGATGGAAAGACCATTCAATCTCCTTTTTCTAATTTAATTCTCCTTGTGTTCCCAAAGTTATTGTCAGTTTGGATATAATTTAACAATGGAATTATTGTTGAACTCTTTCAAGAATAATGCTCTTTCTTCGCGGATACTTAGAGATAAGGACAGAGCGATTGTGCATTCCACGTATACTGACTTGGTTATTGAGATCACATCTCAAATCTCGATCTCGAGAACCTCTCACAGATGCTTGATTAAATCAAGACCATAGATCTAATCTTCTCGTTGCATCTAAATCTCATTCAGATCAATGTCCAACATTTGGACCAAGATCAGATCATTTCTTTGATAAGAGGAGTGACTAAAATCTAGATCTATTTCATTACTCCATCAGAATGGAAGCGCCATTGTTATACAATCATTTATGATCACATCACCCTCCAATATTCAAGACATATGTACATCCTGCATACTGGAAGACTTATAATAAACCCAAAGATATAAGATAAATTTGCACTGTCATCTTTAGGGTTTTATCATTAAGTTTCTCATTCGGTCTTTGGGAGTTGGTATCGATTATATGCTTTCTAAAAGCATCATACCTATAAATTATTGGCATGCGTCCAAAGAATAAATTACCATGCATGGAATTTGATTAGTCCCAATACCTCATGAGTGGGAGCTCATATATTCTGATTACAAGTGAATCTGTATGTTCCCTTTGAGAGATAGTATACTCATATACCCTTTTGTGCACACCAGCTCGCCGGTGTACATACCTTGATTAGGTCATCAACCTATCGGTCTGCCAAATGTACATACTTAGACATATAGCAATACATATTTCTCTGGTCAGAGGATGCATGCCTATATCATGATAGTATATGATATAGGACCTGATTATCTTGATCTCGATATGTCAACTCTTTGACTTTACTAATCTTAACCCCGAATCTCTATTCTTATGAATTGGACATGCATCAAGAGGTTGCTCAGATATCAGCCAAAAGAGAAAGAATTTCCATATCCTACTCAGGCAAGAGATCATCTCTTAATAATCATTTGACGGTGCTTGATGAGTCCTCAATCTAACTCTATAGATATTCATCTAAGCTCTAGACTCTATGATTCAATAATTGAATCAACAACTGTATGATCATCAAGATGGCCATGGTATGTAATCCTAATTTTACTAAGTGACCTTATAGTGCATTCATTCAATTAATCTCAAACATGGAGAAAAATAAACCAATAATTTATTGATATATCAAACATTACAATAACATTTATTTTAGGAATGGTTCACCTCAGGCTCAAATTGTTAGCAATCTCCCATTAGCCCTCAAAACTAATCAGGTGCAATCCTTAAACCCATACTCATTACATTTTGGTCGAAAACCTTTTGTGTTAAAGGTTTGGTAAGCGGATCAGCAATATTGTCAGTAGAGGCCACCTTGGTGATGACGATGTCACTGCACTTTTGAATCTCCAAATTTATGTGGTATTTCCTTTCCACGTGCTTGCTCTTTTGGTTCCATCTAGGTTCCTTCGCATGAGTTATGTCTCCTGTGTTTTAGCAGAGTAGCATGATGGGAGTATCATAGGAAACTACGCCAAGCTACATGATAATTTTGCGCAACCACACCGCCTCGATTACAACATCTGATTTGGCAATGTATTCAGCTTCTGTTATTGAAACGACCATAATGTCTTGCTTCTTGCTTCTCCAGCTCACAGCACCACCGTTCAATAGGAACATAAACCCTGAAATCGACTTTCGATCATCAATATCAGACTGGAAGTCATAATCTGTGTATCCCAAGACTAAGGGATCACCATCTCCATAGACCAATATGTAATTTTGCATCCATCTTATATACTTGAAGATGGTCTTCACTGCATTCCAGTGTTGTTATCCACAGCATGATTGTAATGGCTTACCACTCCCACTACATGGCAGATATCTACCCTTGTGCACATCATGGTGTACATTAAGCTTCCTACAGCTGATGTGTAGGGGCATCTAGCCATGGATTTCTTTTCCTCAACACTTTGAAGAGCCATCCCTTTAGACAGGTCGATACCATATCTTAAGGGAAGGAAGCCTTTCTTGGAGATCTCCATGAGGAAAAACTCCAAGATTTTCTTAATGTACCCATGTTGTGACAATCCCAAGATCCTCTTTGCTTGATTTCTAAACATCTTCAGACACAAGATGTAAGAGGCTTCTCCAAGATCTCTCATCTCGAAGGTATGGGATAGCCAAATCTTGACACTAGTCATCATCTCTGCATCATTCCCAATGAAAAGGATGTCATCTACATAAGGCATGATAAACACAATGGCACTCCCACTAAGCTTCCTGTAAACACATGATTCATCAGGATTCCGCAAAAAATCATAACTCTTTATGGTTTCATCAAATTTGATGTTACATCTACGAGAACCTTGCTTGAGCCCATAGATTGATTTCTTCGGCTTGCATACTTTTCTTTCCTCGGTTATGAAGCCCTGGGGCACCTCCATATAGATATCCTCCTTGAGGTATCCATTGAGGAAAGCGATCTTGACGTCCATCTGCCATATGCCATAGTCAAGATATGCAGCTTAGCTAGCAGTTCCTTGATGGACTTGAGCATAGCCACAAGAGAGAATGTCTCATCATAATCGATGCATTCTCTCTGTATGTAGCCCTTGGCTAAGAGTTGTGACTTGAAAGTCTCTACTTTCCCATCATGTCCCCTTTTTCTCTTAAAGATACATTTACACCCAATGGATTTTACCCCTCTAGGTGGATCCTATAGGGTCCATACACCATTCTTATACATGGAGTCAATTTTTGACTTCATTGCTAACATCCATCTATCCATGACATGATCCGCGACTGCTTCATCAAATGAAGCAGGATCATTATCATTTTCACCTGACATATGAAATATGTTCCTTTCAGGTGGTGCGACCACCCTCGAACTCCTTTAAATATGTACATGTGTTACATCTTCATTTACTTCTTCAGTTTCTGATCCAAGAAGATCAGTATCCTTAGGGGATTCAATGGGTTCCCCTACTTCATCTTTGTATTGACTCTCAGGGAAGTTATCTTATGAATCTGTGATTCATCATCTTTATTCATTTATTTTAGCTTAAAATCCCTTATGAAAAACCTGCATATAACACTAACTCCATATTCTTACTAACTTGCATATGTGTGTAAATACTGTACACCTCTTACTAATTTTATCCTAAAATAAATAAATAAAGGAAAAATAAAGAAAATAAAAAAGGAAGACTATATATAGGCTGACCCGAACCCCGAGACCAGGAATAAAGTAGGGGGAGCTAAGGGTCCTTAAGAAAAATATATAATTAATTGTGTGTGTTGTTGTAAATACTTCTCACTTATTTTGTGTATATCTGTATAAAACTAACAGTAATTTATTTTGCCTTAATTGAACACAAATCAAATAACTTTCAAAATCAAAATTGTAAATAAAAATATTTTCTAATTAATAAATATAATTACATAATAAAATCATGTAAAGAATAAAAGTAGCCACACTTGGAAAAGCCACTAAGCACTAATTAAAAGACCAATTCCAGCTCCATATAAACTTAAATTGAACCAATCTCACTTCCATTGGATTCCAAATTAAATTATCTTCAAAATGGTTGTAATTTCATAATTTTTGGAGTTACGAGTAAAAAGTTGGTTTTTCAGGGGTGGTTTGTGCAATTTTCCCATGTATTTTGTAAATATTGTATTTGTATATATTTGTAAATTATTCCTGCTAATTGTTTAAAATAAAAATAAAAATAATAAAATAATAAAATTCTTAAAACAAAAAGGCTAATTTCCTCATTTACCCTTGTATATAATGTCATATATGTATATAGTACATGTATATAATTGTTATTTTTAATTAACAACCATAAAAAATAAAAAAATAACATTTTTAATTCAAATAAATAAAGTGATGAAAATTCAAAAAAGTCAGATAATTTTGTAAATAGTTTTATCTCTTTTACTTTATCTCAATTCATCTATCTTATCTCTTCCACACAAAAAATTCAAAAATTCATTTCAATTTTCATCTCTCTTATTTCTTTATCCAAAATTCGAAAATTCAAATTTCATTCTATGTTTTCTATTTATATGGCTCCTTTTTCCACATTTCAACTTTATTAATCTTTAGAGAGAGGAGCCCGATCTCCGAGAGAACATTTCGTCGAGAATAGTGCCTAGCCTCCGAGCCGTCCGGTGACAACGAGTCGGCCTTGTTGATGCGATCACGGTCCATTTATGCTCCTAAGGTGAGATCCACATTTTTCTTCTTATTTTATCTTAGTTTGTCATTTTTTTAATTCCCTCATCTTTTTATTTCTCTAGATCTAAAAAAATCCATCTCGAATTGATCTGTCCCCGACTCCGAATTTTCATCTCACTTTATCTATCTCCACGCGTTCTATTCTATCTTACATGATCTATCAACTCCGACCATGCATGGTGGTCGGAGAATCGGATTTGATCCCTTTATTTTCGTTGGATCCTGTTCAATTTCTGATTTGTAAATAAAAAATAAATAAAAAAATTATTATTTGTTTCTTTTTTTCTTTAACCTTTGTTTTGCCGGAGAATCAAGATAAAAAAACCAAAAAAACTATTTTTTTACTATATACATTTCCTGTTTAAAAAAACAAAAAAATATTTTTCCTTCTTCATCTGATTACAGTAATAACAAACAAATAAAAAATAAAAACAAAAAAGGGGCGGTTGCCCCCAGGCACCGACGTCCCTCCTCCTGGTCGTTCCCTCCGCGCTCTGCCATCCTCTCTGTCCGATAGCCGTGCCAACGCATCGTGCGGCAGTGCACCGTCATCCCCATCTCCACCGCTAAAGCCCCCATCTCCCATTGCCCCTTCGGTCGCACCTCCATCGCCCAAGCGCACGCGCGCTGCCCTGCTGCCCTTGCCTGCGCGCCCCCGTTCTGCCCTCCGTCGTGGGTGGCGCCGCCCCGTGGCCGTCCGACGCTCCCGACCAGGCCTCCGTCTTCTCCGCCCGTGCTCCTACGAGTGGCGCAGTTGTTGCGCCCTTCCAGATCCACCCCCACAGGCGGCAGACCTCCATTCCTCCCCGTGGTGCTCCAGGCGTGGCGCAACCGCGCCCCTCGGCCGCCCCTCCATTCAGCCTCCCGCGCGTATGCCCTTGCCCGCCGAAGAAGAAGGGGTGGCAGCCCCCTTGTGACTGAAGGAATGAGAGAACGGAACCCTTGCTAGGGTTTTAATTAAAAAAATATTTGAAAAATTTGCAGTAATCACCTCCAAAGTTTTTCATATTTGCCGAACAACCCCTGCCAACCTCAAGCACATGCTACACACGTGATATAGTGGTAAAATTGTGCATTCACTCTTGTGTTTTAATTTAATTATTTATTTTGTGCAAAAAAACATTGACATTTTGATCCCTCAATTCCAGACTTTAAATTTGCATGATATTTTCGTTGGAATAAATAGTTTTTATTGCTACAAAATTCTGACAAAATTATGTTATGCTCCTGATGTATGAATCTTTTTAGCATAAATTTTTCATTGCTTTTTGTCATCATTTATTGTTATTAAAAAATCAAAAATAGAGCCATTTTGTCTTCCTGAAATTCCAAAATTCATAAAAATTCAAATATTATTCCAAAAATTCCAAAAACATTAGGGTATTTGTATTTCATTATTTTTAAAATTCTACGTAAATTGAACGCATTGATTCTTTCTAAAATCCAAAAAATGTAAAATACTAAAAATCTTACAAAATCATAAAAAATTCTACAAAAATCCAAAAATTGTGATTCTAGTTTCTGATTGTAGATATTTGCATGTAGTTTGTCATAAAAATAGTTGTCAGGAGTTTTGCCTTAAAATATTTTTAAGTTGCAAATTACTCCAGGTTGTGCACATTTTCGCAGTTTCTCACTGTTTGATTTTTAGAAAAATAGAAAACATCTGAAAATTCCGCAAAAATTACCCAAAATATTTCAAAACTTTTGAAACCCAAAAATATTTTCTATGGATTTTTTGAGTATTTTTTATTAATTGAAAAATTACAAATTGGTGTGCGTATTTTTTATCTTGTGAATATTACTTCGTGTTATTTTTGAAAATAAAGAAAAATTGCAAAAATCAAAATCACTAAAAAATTGAAAATCATAAAATATACAAAAAAATTTAGAAAGGAAATAAAAAAAATAAAAAGGTAAAAAAATCACAAAAAGCAAGGATAGTTTCCCTTTGAGATTCTCGTTTTCACTTAATTAATTCTTGATTAATTGAATAACCCTCGGGAATTGTAGCCTCCCTGAGTTTGACCATGTCCGCTATACAGGTTAATAAGTGGCAAAAATAAAAAAAATTGTTTGTTTGTCACAGGAATTTTGGGGATAGCAACGACAATTTTTATCATTAATCTCCGATCTCTGAGATTCTCGTGCTCAACATTATCCTCCAGAAATCTTACATCTCTAGAGATAAAAACCTTTTGAGTCTCAGGGTCATAAAGTTGGTATCCAATACCATAGTTAACATAACCAATGAAGAAGCACTCACGAATGGAGATTCTAGCTTACTTGCATCCATGTTCTTTTTACATGGACCAAGCAACCCTAAATCCTTAAGTAGTTAACACTAGGTTTTGTTCCAAGCCATATCTAATGAAGAGTCTTAGGTACGAACTTTCTAGGAATCTTATTCAGGATATATATTGTAGTCTCTATTGTATATCCCCAGAAACTAAGTGGTAAATCTGCTTACTCATCTCTGAATGGACCATTCCATGATGGTCTAGTTGTGTCTTTCAAAACACCATTAATTTGGAGGGTTCCAGAAAGATTGAGATTGGAGACAATTCCATTATCTATAAGGTATTCCTTATATTCATCTGAGAGGTACTCGTCACCTCGGTCAGATCGAATCTGTTTAATCTTCCAATCGGTTTGGTTCTCAACCAAGACCTTGAACTCTTTGAACTTTTCAAAGATTTCATATTTATGATGTTGTAAGAAGATAAACATGTATCATGAATGTTCATCAATAAATGTCAAATAATATCGATCCATTTGAAGTTGTGATACATAATGGACCACATACATCGGTATGTATGGTCAAGAATACCCTCTCATAGAGTAACCTTGTTATGGAAAGGCATCCTAGTCATTTTACCTTGAATAAAATGTTCACAGGTAGGTAAAGATTGGACTGTTGAGAATCTAAGGGTCCATCCTTTATCAATCTATTGATCCTATCAACAGATAAATAACCAAGCTTTTGATGCAAAATCATATTCGTATGATTTCCATCCTCCTTGGATCTTTTTGGGTTTTAATTTGTGGCAGTAGCATTCATGCCATTCTTATTAATGCACAATTCATAGAGTCCACCAGAAGTCAGAACACCATCCGCAATATATTTATTATAACGACTTATGACAAGTTTATTACATAATAGAAACGTATATCCACTAACTAATTTAGATACAGATATTAAATTCCTTCTGACATATGGAACATAAAGACATTATTTAAGTACAAGGACTCTTCCACTAGATAGTGATAGTCTGCAGGTCCCGACAGCGACTGTTGTAACAGTTGCATCAGATCCCGTCTGGATTACTATATCCCCTTCATCAAGACTCTTAGTTTCCTGAAATAGATGAAACATATTGCATATATGAACATAAGCACTAGAATCAATGACCCAACTACCTTCTCATCTTATTAGAAAATTAGTTTCAATGATGAAAATAGAATTCATACTTGTTAGGGCTTAACCTTTGTCAGTAGACTTCAAGTAATCTGGGTAGTTACACTTCAAGTACCTCGACTTTGCAATGATGATACACATCGGTCTTCTTTGATGTCACCAATATAGAAGCAATAGAAGATGATCCGACACTTTGACTCTTCTTCTTTCTCTTCTGGGACGGGCCCTTCCGAGATCATTTCTTCTGACCGTGTTTCCCTTTGACTTCATCAACCGTTGCACTGCCAGAGGGATTATCTTTCTTCATTATGTCTTCTGCAGACTTTAATGAAGCTAATAACTCAGTGTTAGACAAGTTCAACTTGTTCATATGGAATGATAACACAAAGTTATTGAAAGACTTGGGTAGAGATAACAAAATGAAGTCAGATTGCATATCATCATCCATATATGCCTCGATAGTTTCCAGTTCAGATAGGTGCCCAAACATTTTTACTATGTGTTCCCTAACTGAAGTCCCTTCCTACATTTTGCAGTGAATAAGCTATTTCGTAGCATTACAACATTGAGTTCAGTTGACATCTCCAAACATCTCCTTGAGATTCAGCATTATATCCTGGTAGGTCTCTATTTCCACGTGTTGCTTCTTAAGCACATTGGAGAGAGATCCCAGAATATAACATCTGGCCAATGTATGATCTTCATCATATTTTTCACTATATTTGATATCTTCCAATGTCTTAGGATTTCATGCTTGTCTTTAGATAACACAAAAGATATGCACTCCGTACATAGGACAATATCCAAAATTACAAATCCATCCGAGTAATTTGTTTCATCAAATTGTTGACCTCCAGAATCCTACTGAGTGGGTTCATGGACTTCATTGTCTGAAATTAAGAATGCACTATATTAGAACATATAAAAAAATATATTCATTATTAAATATTTGATTAAGGATTTTTAATCAAATTAGTCTTTCCTTTTCAACTTTGAAAGTTCATTCCTTAATCACTTTCAAAGCAAGAGCTATATTTACTACTATATCTCTAGCAATAACTGAGATCTCCTTTTTACCTTTGTTACATCCCAATAAGATGAGAACCTGTAATAGGATAAAAGAAACAAGAATACATTTCACCTTGCAAGTCCATCTTGCATTTGCCCATTTGTACTTAACACCCGGATCCATCACCCCTAAGATGATTTTGACCTGTCATTAATTAAACCAACGTCAACAAGATTAAACTCGCTTTGTGCAATCCAATATCACCCCAATAATATGAGGACCCGATATTGGGGTCAATAGGCATACGGTCTTACTCTTTCAAGAAGAAAAGAGCCTGATCCATATGCACTTGTATGAAGGAGATATCACTTCGAACAAGCGACTCCTACAAACAATCCCTGGCGATGGAACCCTTTGCCTTGACGAGATATCATGGATGTCACTTATGTGATCCTCTACCTCATATTAAAATTTTTAATTAATTATTATGAATCATATTCACATAATTAATTTTTCCAAGAGAAATAAAACTCTATTAATAATAGAGAGTTTTTAATTGGATATAATTAATTTAATCGTATTAAATCAACTACCAAATCGATTTAATCGACCAATAACTTTTTTATTATTACTAGAAAAGATGGTAATATCAAAATACATAATATTCAAATTTTAATAATAAGAAAAATGCATCATGATCTCCTCAAACATTATCCTTTCCTTACCCCCTATCATGGCCAGTACACACTAGATGTGGGACAGATCACTCGCGGAGCAACCTGCTACCCCATCGATCCTTGCCTAGACACCATAGCTGCCTCAGTCAGGATAATGTGATTTGATCATTTCGTATTTGAGATGATATTTGGTCTTTCAACCGAAGTTATACTATACAATATTATCAAAACCTTTTAAATTAATATTATAGGGATATTTGCTAAAGAAAACCCCAATTCTATTCAAGCAATAGGGTTTTGCATGTAGAGGTTGTCCTGCAACTATTATATGATAAATTAGGGTTGTCATGAAACATCCATTCACTGGCCTATAATGGTTGATACATTATTTTCATAATTACTAGTTATCATATTTAATTAAGGTAAATTCCCAATTTTTATGATTTTTATTGATTTATAAACACATCAAATAAAGAGGTTTGATGATCTAATCATCTTCCGACCCATCTCCACTAAATATGGAATATCGAGGGAAAACAGAGTCGCAAGCACGTGAAATAAATTCGATTGTTTTGTTGGTTTGATTCTCTACTTAATACATTGTTTATTTCATGTTAATGACAGGAAAATAGTAAGACAAAATAATTTTGTTACAGATTCATAAATACATGTAAAATAATTTTACATAGAGAGAACCATTCAAATCATTTCATGCACTTTTAGTATCAACTAAAGTAAGCCTTTTTATTGATATATTTAGAAATATTAAATACATTTTATTAACCAAAAAACACATCCAAATAGTGCACAAACAATAGGATTTACTTCATCAAAAATCGATTCGAATCTTGCATCCAATGCAAAAACAATTATTCTCGTGCATCCAAAACATCCACCTTCCACATGGTTGGTAAAAACACACCAACAAATAATTAATTTAAATCAATTTAAATATAGAGATAATATCAATATATTTTTATTTGATTAAATCAATAGTTAATCAAGGGATACTGAAGGTGGCATCCCACCTTCCACATATGGTGGGAACAACAACTTGACCAAGTCAAGGAGGTTGTCCACCATCTACATATGGAAGGTGGATGCCCTTGGAATCGTGTAAGATTAATTAATCTCACATAATCCCATAATTATTTACAACAATACTTGTTTTAAATTAATTCATAAAAATAATCCAAAATTAATTTTATGACTATTGCAATCATGCTATTAAATAAATGTGAATCATATTCACAACAAAAATAAAATGTAAATTACATTTTCATTATTTCCAATGTGAATCCAATTCACATGAATAATAAATTTGAAGATACTATTTACATCAATATCTCTCTAATATATTATAAATCACTCTTATAATACAAATATTATGGATAGCAATATCCATATTATTCCTATCCTTTATAATTAAATCACATTTAATTATCTTAGATCATCATTCTCATATATTTAGATAATATGAAACATATTCACATTATTCATGATAATTAACATTTAATTATCAGTATCTCAATGCTTGGATAGAATTTAACAATGTAATTATTCTTGAACTCTTTCAAGAATAATGTGCTTTCTCCACTGATCCTTGGAGATAAGGATAGGGGGATTGTACATTTCACATATAGTGAGTTGGATATTGAGATGACATCTCAAATCCAGATCTTGAGGGACCTCTCATAGATGCTTGATTAATTCAAGACCGTAGATCTAATCTTATCATTGCATTTGAATCTCATTGGATCAGTGTCCAACATTTGGACTAAGATCAAATCATTTCTTTGATAGGAGGAGTCACTAAAATCTAGACATGTTTCATCACTCCCTCGGAA
This sequence comes from Ottelia alismoides, assembly GCA_037367405.1. Lineage (NCBI taxonomy): Eukaryota > Viridiplantae > Streptophyta > Magnoliopsida > Alismatales > Hydrocharitaceae > Ottelia > Ottelia alismoides. The sequence continues at coordinate 283,134 of JAZKJV010004167.1, read as the reverse complement.
TGGTAGCACCATGGCTATACAATCCTTTATGATTACATCACCCTCGGGTATTCCTAACTCATTTACATCCTGCATACTGGAAGACCTATAATAAACCCAAGATATAGGATCAATTTTCACTGTCATCTTTAGGATTATATCATTAAGTTTATCATTCGGTTATTGGGAGTTGGTATCAATCGCATGCTTTCCAAAATCATATGTCATACCTACAAATTTTTGTCATGCTTCCAAAGGAAGACAACCATGCATGGAATTGGATCGGTCCCAATACTTCATTAATGAGCTCATCTCTTCCGATTCACAAGTGAATCTCTATGATCCCTTTGAGAGATCGTATTACTCATATGCCTTTATGTTCACACCAGTTCGCCAGTGTATAGACCTTGATTAGGTCATCAACCTATCAGTCTACGAAATGTACATACTTAGACATGTAGCAATACATTTGTCTCCGGTCAGAGGATGCATACTAATATCATGACAATATATGACATAGGACATGGTTATCTTGATCTCAATAAGTCAGCTCTTTGACCTAACTAATCTGCCACCTTCGAATCTCTATTCCTATGCATAGGATCTGCATCAAGAGATCGATCGTATAATAGCCAAAAGAGAAAGAATTGCCATCTCCTACATAGGCTAGAGATCATCTTTTAATAATCATTTGACTGTGCTTCATGAGTCCTCAATCTAACTGTTTAGATATTCATCCAAGCACCCGCCTCTATGATTCAACAATTGAATCAACAGTTGTATGCTCATCAATATGGCCTTGGTACATGACCTTAATTGTAGTAAGGGACCATATTGTGCATTCATTCATTTAATCTCATATAGGGAGTGAAATAAACCAATAACTTTTATTGATATATGAAACATTACAATGACATTTATTATAGGAATGGTTCGCCTCGAGCTCACATTACTAACACAGTGGCACCAGTGCACTACGACCATATGGGTCGCTAGGAGAGAGAGACCCATAGCAAGACTGACTTGGTGTGATGGCACATCCGTTATGCCTTCGCTGACAGTGCGGTGTTTCTTGTGCCATCAATGGGGTCACTACTAATATCATATCCCTTAGGTTCCTACTGCGCTTCGACCTCAATCGCAACCTTCTTAACCACTGATGATTCTATGATTCATTACTCTAAAATGATTAATTAAGGCTATGTTCCCCAAAATTCATCTGCATTTTATCCATTAACTTGCATAATTAACATTCGTGCATGTATAAAAAATAATAGCATTTTATTATTTGTTATTGCATAACATACGAAGCCAAAAATCCCAAACTAATTGACCTGTAAAATAAGCTAACTTCCCCAATTTTTAATTAATTCACTAACTCCAAATCCCTCGAAAGCACCTCCATTGTGTACATATGACTAACAAAAATAAAAACAAAATATAAAAAATCACTAACAGAAATAATTTTGAAATAAACCCAAAACCTAATTTCAGTCATATCGGACTAAAACACTAAAATCTTCCTCATATAGTGTCCGATTTAATCCTACTCACTTTTGAACTAATGCACATTCAATTACCTTAAAACAAGACTAAGTTCAAGTGAATCAGAACTCAAATGTAAAAGATTGGTTTTGGGCCTCTTTTGTGCATTGTGTATTTTAGCAATATTTGACCTATTAATTTATGTACATAATTACCTGTTTTTATTTTATTTATTTTTCATTTGTTTTCTTAGATAAATAATTTATTAAATTACACAAAATTCCAAATCCAAAATAAAACTAAAATCAAAGAAATTGACTAAGTCTGACTGTTCACTAACAGTTTGTACAAAAGTCGTCTTTTGTATTTTATTTTATTTCTTCATTTTATTAATTTATAAAAAAACCCAAAAAATTAGAGTAATGTGTAAATAATTATCTTCGATGTTATCATAATTTTTCTAAAAATTTATATTAACTAAAAATTAGAAAAAAATTACAAAACCAAAAAATAAAGGTATTTAATGTACATAGAGTACCCCAAAAATATCATTTTGTGCAAATGACCTATTTTGGTTCTGGCCACTACATAAAAGTTGTAGATCACATTGAGACAATCAATGTTCATGAAGAAATTTTTTGTTCCAAGGTTGCTTGCTATTTCTTTCCAATTTATCTTTATTTTTTATTTTCATATATTCTGGAGCTGACACGTAGCCGCTCCTAGAACCACCATCTGTCACCCATTTTTCGCATTTATCTATTTCATTTATATTTAAAAATTAAATAAATAAAATAAAAAATTAAATAAAAATCCACATGGCAACACCTCTATCGTCTGATCTCGATCGATCGGATGGTCGGGGTGTGCCTCCTTCCTCAGCTCTGTCTCTCCCCCCTTTCCATTCGAGGTTGCACTGCCGATGCCTCCAATCTCTGCCACGGCCATCACCCACTGCCTTGCCTCCTTTGGATCTCAATCATACCCCAATCATATCCATATCTGATCCCCTTCTAATATCTTGTCGTCGCCCTTGTCTCCGGCCACCTTCCTCTTTTTTTGCCTCCCATTTCATGATTCCCATCTCCAATTAATCTCGTTGTCCCTTCTTGATTTATCCACCGCTGCCTCTCTCCCTCTCTGTTCTAAAAGTACATCTTCCTCTCGCCATTGATCTTCATCTGCTGACGGAACCTAACAGCCGAAGAGGACTGGTGGTGACGGCTCGACCTTCTTCCTTCCTCAGCGAGGTCTGGTGGGTTGACCCACCATTGTTGCGTGTCCATCCTTCCTTCACGTGCTAGCTTCGTTCTTACCTCCTCGCGTAGACGAGCCAAACCACATTGACTTCATTTCGACATTGATACACCTACTCCAGCTCCATGTGCTCCTCAACCCGCTCCAGTCACGTCCTTTCACCGATTCCATCTCGCGTTGTCATGATTGCTCTTGCTCTGGCTCTCCTTGCCGTCGAGCTAAGACGATCCAGCCACATCTGCCTCGCCTTCGACAATTCCAGGTCATGCAACTCCACTGCACCCCCTGGAGTTGCAAGACACCACGCAGCAGGCTCTGCAATTCCACCATGTGGTTGAACCACCACCATCCATGATGATCCGTTGCAACACCTCCACCGAAGACATGCGGCGTCGGAAACCACCTGCCAGCCACAGCCTATGCCTTTGTTCCTATCGTGCACCGCCTGGGACTGAGCTCGAAGCCCTCCTACATGTTGCGTACATGTGAGTAGGATCACATGAGGGGCACACACCTCTAGATCATTTTCAAAGACGCCCAAAAATTCCAGCCATATCGCACAGAGAGCCCCCAGCCTGGAGGTGCAAACTAGCCACCCCTGGTCTTGGTAATTCATTCTTTAGTCGCTATTCTACATTTCTTTTCATTCTATTTATTTTAATTTGCAATCAGACCCTTCTCTTTCATCTATATTTTGAGCATCTATTTTACATCATTTTCTATTTATAAATTAGCATTGTGTTCATCAACTAATTCTCTACACTGTGGCTTGTGCATTGTATTTTTATACTTTGTGTTTAATTAATAATTTATATTCTTGATAGAAATTACATATTTTGCCCACTTTATGCTCATAATTTTAATGATAATTAACCAATGCTAGAAAAAAATTCTGAAAATTAATTGATAGTAGAATTAATTGTGTTTCACATTTTGCCCAAAAATATTTGCATTTGCATTTATATTTTGCTTTATAAAAATCATTTTTTATATTTCGATATTTTATTTATAATAGATGTTAATCTTCATATTTTTAGGGTTTAGGATTTTTCTAGGATAGCACATTTATTGATCTATTTTGGATAATTTTATTTCTTGGAAATAAAGATATTTAATATTTATTATAATTATCTATTGGAATTGACCTTGTTTGCATTCATTACATCATTAAATATTCACATTACATCTGAAAATTCCAAAAAAAATTACAGTGCATTTACTTTACCATTATTCAGATCTCACCCAAGTTTTGTAATTTTTAGACATTGTTTGATTGACATTTATTTTCTACTCCTTAAATTTGGCCTACATTTCATTTGCATTAAAAATTTGCATTAAAAATACAAAATTATTCCACCTAGAAAACCATGCACGAACTTTTATAGACATTAATCTAGGTTGTTCCTTTTTCCTCCACAAGTTCGACCCTCGGACTTGTCTGGGCTAAATAAACATAAAACCACTTCGATTAAATTTGGATTAAATAATTAAGTGGTTATTTTCGTGATTTATTCTGATTACCCACCTACAATGAACAACAAATTCACTATTCTCACATTCAACTCCTACAAATTAATACAGGGTATCTCGAACTCATCAGATGGCATTGTTGCCAGGGAGGCGGACGGCTAAGGTTTTTCGTTTAGAAAATCAGTGCTTGGTTTTCCACATATTTGGGTAGTCTAACCCCGAAACATCATTATTGTACATTTTCCCTTTTTTGTTTTAATTTTTTTTGCATTTATTTTATTTTATTTTACGCATTTATTTTCTTGTTTTATTTTTTGATTATTTTTGTGACACTCTCTTACACACTCTCCCTCTCTCTTATTTTTCGTGCGAGGAACCCGGTGTACGAGGAGTGGTTCTCCCAAAACCAACGCATCTTCATTGAAATCTGAAAAGCCGCATAATAAATTAAAATCAGGTCGAGTTATGAGAGAGGTAGAGTCTAGGATTTTAATTTCTACAATTTTAATTATTTGTAATTAATTTCTCATTTACAGTGGTGTCCGTTTGGACTCTCGCACGTATAACAAGACTCAATCTCTTTCTCTGTGGAGTGTCGGACATGTTTCACTCTCTGGTGAGGGTGGGGCGCTATTTGAGGGGTTTGTAGGTTTGACATGCACTTATGACTATTATAGCTACTAGGATTATTTTTTGTGCTCGTAGAACCTAGGACCATAGTGCACTTTAAATGCGACACACATTAGCTCATTCAACGAAGTCAAAAATTTTATTCCCGACTAATAGAATTATTTGCTAGGTGTGGTTTTGTCGGTTTGCATTCCATATGGAATAATTTTCAATTCTTGTATTGCATCCCACATAGAGATTGCGAGGAGTCACTATAAGTCTTCTAACTGAGCATACATCATCGTTTTATGCATGCTCAGCTTTTCCCGACTTTCTCCCTCTTCTTTCGTCACATAAAATTTAAAAAGAAATTGGAAGTGGACGGTAGACATGCATTTGTTCTCACCTAATTTTTCAGTGATCACATAATTAAATATGGGACTGTTAAACAAGGTCTATTTTAATTAAACCATAAAACTGAGAATTGTTGTAAGAGAAGAACCCCGTCCATGTATTCATTTATCTTGTTGAGTGGTAAGGGACACACATTTAAGGATAGAGCCAAGCTCCGAGATTTTCATTCAGACTACCGATTCTATGCAAATGATTTGCTACTTCTCAACGAGGAAACACAAGTAGTTGTTTACGGTCTGTTTTTTTCTTAGTAGAGTGGATGGTTTAAAGGACACTTTATTTTACGGTCCGTACTTATACCCATATTGGATGAAAGTAGATGCAAATAGCCGTAAGAATTCGGGCCGGTCTTTAGGAAAATTTCCAGCACCTACATCTCACTAATTCTTCTCCAAGATTGAATTTATCACCAACTAAAACTGAAAAGATAATTGACCGAACTCTTGCGTCCTTCATTGTGTGAGTCGGTGAACCTAATATTTGATTTGTGTTTGCATTGGTGTGCATGAACCGAGTTCGAATTTCAAAAACCACACACTTGTGCCATCACTCTCCCTTCTTGCTTCATATTTCTTGTGAATATCTTGTACACTTGAACATTTTCAACTAAGATCCATTATGTCAGCTCATCCACCTCCTTTGAAATTTATGGGACATTGGTCTCTGTATCCATCAGATTATTTCTTTTCGATCAAACCCAAATCCTCAAAACCCTCTCCTTCCAGGCATCCTCCAACATTTGCAGGATACTCACCCATAGATGAATATGGTACATTCTATGATTTCCAATACATTTTACTCAGACCATCTGATTGAATTCAACAGTTTGTCATATTTCCCACCTGCACGGACATTTTCTACACATATCAAATTCCATCCTGGGCAAACCCATCTTATTCCCGATTCTCACCAGAACTCATGAACCACTTGAAGAATAATACACTATTGAGACAAACATTTGTCAGAGATACCAACCCCGAAAATCTTCATTCTCTCCTCATCTTAATGTTGGAACAAGTCAATAATACACAGAAACACATTCTGACTAGATCGCAGTAACGTGATGACCCAAACAAACCGAATGGAGCAGCCTGCACATGATGATCATCCATATTGGATTGACCTTAAAGACCAAATCTCTATTGACCAACCCATATAGCACTCCTTCGGACAGCATGCACATAAAGAGAATTGGACTGATGACATCAACACACATGAACCCTGTAATTTGACTTCACCATATGAGGATTTGACCATACAAGACCATAGAAATGGATGCTACTCTACCTAGCATTGCATGCTTGAGTTACGATATGTTGAGTATGAGACCTACCGATTTTCGCACAATCCTCCCATAGAGCATACTCCATCCATGATTAATCATGAAATATTTTTTGAGGATGATATGTTAAGACAAAGAGGGGTTATATTGAGATAATTTATGCCTATGTGGATGAAAATGGAAGACAAAATGATTGGATCTCAGGTTAAAAACCATGAGAAGACTTCGAGACTCACAAACTCTATACACCCTAGAGACGACTCTGACAGTGACACCTGTACATACTACTCCCTTTGGGATGTCTCTGACTCTTATCAAAACACTTCCTCTATTGTAGAAAGTAGTCCATCTGCACACCACACTGAAAAGACCAAAAAATCAAAAATTCGAAAACATCTAAAAAATGAAAAAAATAGAAAAATCGATAAAAATTGAAAGTGGAGAGGATTGTACTCTAAGGAAATCTTTGGATAAAATATTGAATTTTGAAATTCCTTAAATCAGGCCATTGAACAATTCCCCAGCCTAGAAAGATTTGTGAAAAGTAAATGCAAGTCTTTGCATTGGAAAAATTCAAGTCTCATCTACTCGTCTCTAAAGTGAAAGTATACAAAGATGATCCTGCCATTCGATACCTAAAAAGCAAGAAGAAGGCAAAGTCATGTCTACTTCGTTGGATCCTTCTACTCTAGGAGTTTGACCTTGAGATACATGATAAACATTGAGTCAAAAATGTGGTGACATACCATCTTTCCATATTAAAAGAAATTGAGACTCCTGAGCAGGATCTTATTCCTATCACAGAGACCTTCCCATATGAAGCCATATCATCAGTCATCTCGCTCCCTTGTATACCAATATCATTAACTACCTTGTCTCCAAGAAGTACTACGAGATTGTCCCAAGCTGAAAGTAGACAAGTTTCTGTATGATATCCATCTCTACCAATGGGAGGATCCTTATTTATTTCGTGAAGGTGCAGATTACATCTGGCGATGACGCGTTCTTGAGGAGGAGCATATGAGTGTCCTGAACCACAGTCATAAGTTAGAACATGGTGGACATCATTCTGGAAAGAGGACAGTAGTTGAAGTTTTTAAATGTGGCCTCCGGTGGTCGACTCCTATCAAAGATGCTACTGATTACGTCAAGGGATGTACTTATTGCCAAAACATGGGTGGCACCATCAGCTCTCGAGATACCATACATCTCAAGTATATTAGATTTCAGATGACTTCGATGCATGGGGGATCGACTTCATGGGCCCATTTCTGAACAGTCATGGCTACGAGTACATATAGTTGATTGTCGATTATGTCGGTCTATGAGTGGAGGCTATCCTTGCTCGAACAGCAGACAAATGCACAGTTTGTCAATTTCTCAAAGATAACATCATTGCACGATTCGGGATTTCGAAAAAACTAATATCATATAAGGAAAGCCATTTCATAAACAAAGAGACCAAGAAGCTGACCAAGGAGTACAATATAGAACACCGTGTCACATCTTTATACCTAGAAAACTAATGGCTTGTCTGAGTGTTCAAACTAGGAGATTAAAACAATCTTACAAAAACTTGTGCATCATGATCATAAAAACTGATTATAGTTTCTTAACTCAATTCTTCAGGCATACCAGACCGCGCACAAGTCCCCTCTCTGCATGTCTCCCTATTGCCTTATTTATGGAAAGCCTTGCCATATGCGCGTAGAACTTATTCATAAATCCTTGTGGTTAGACCTAAATTGTTTGTTTGAATTCAGAGACTCTACATATAACAACAACCTTATGTACAAATAAAAGGTCAAGCGTTGGCATGACATGCATATAAGAAAAAGACCTTTGAGGTGAATTAGAAGGAATGGTTGTTTGGTGCAAAATTAAAGCCATTTCTAGGAAAATTGAAGAGCAAATGGTCTGAGACTTTATTTGTCAATATTGTGCGTGACAATTTCAACGTCATCGTACTATGCGTGCCATCTAACACACAACCTTTTGTAGTCAATGGTCAACTGTTAAAACCATATCTTTAACAAGACACCTTTAGGTCCGTTGTAGCCTCAGTTCATGTTATTTATCAAGAAGAGCTTCCATATACTATTGAACTAGATAAATGAAAATCCAAAAATATCGTTTCTTTTTCTTCTTTTCTTCTTTTCATTTCTTTTCTATTCTTCCATTACTTAGTAATCCCATTCATCATTGTTTTACATAGGATATACTTCACTAAGTGTAAGGGGTTGACTAACTCGTGTGTCGCTCTTTGATCCCTCTTTTGTCTCTCAACTTGTTGATATTCTATCTATACATAGGGGTATTTTACCCTAAGCATGGGGGGAACAAGTTGAGCTGATGATTTCATACATTCTAACCCTTCGCTCGAGTTCCTGAAAAATATGGAATGGTCATGAAGTGACGCTTAATTGATCTCCTATAAGAATTCTTTGGTCCTGTAAAATAATTAACCATATTCTTCAGTACCCATTTCTTGCTGATCCCTGGAGGACTAGGATGATTCCTTGGATTTCTCCTTGGTTGCATAACTTCTTGATTTTGACTTGACTATTAATACTTCTAGTTTGATTAACATGAATAGTAGGATTGTTCATTTTATCAGATTTAGAACTACAATCTTCATTTTCATTGTACCATATCCCAAACTTAGTTTTAATATGATAATTAGATCCTATGAGTTTGTCTAGATACTACTTAACCTCAGTGAACTTAGCTATGTCATTTACTAAGGTGAGTATGTTTTGAAATAGTTCATGTAATTGCTACCGTGTATTGTGATTTTTCATAAAAACAATTATCAATATTTTCTCTAAGAACCTTAATCTCTTATTCATGTTGTATATCTGAAACAGAAAGACAAGTTGTGAGAACTCTAATGTGTTCATTCAAAGAGCTAGTCTCATTTTCATGATTTCTATGACGGTTCTTGCAATTGATTTTAGTAACTTTATTTTTCTTTTTCAATTTTACTACTAGGTCATGTAATTCAGTAATAACTTATTGTAATTTATCAAGAGTAGGTTCGTCGGAGTTCTATCACTTCAATGTCGAGGGCCATAAATTCAAGTAGAGCTTCTTCCTTGTTGGAATCATCGGAGTGTATCCATGAAAATGTTGAAGATTCAGAGTCGAAGGAGTACGCGAAATCCCACGAAGCATGTAATGTATTTCACTTTGGATACTTGGGATGGTATTTGTGAGCTTTTCTGTTTTCATCCTTCTCGACCTTCTTCCCTTTGCTTGACTCATGACTTCTAACATATTGATCAATGCTTTCTTGAGCGGAGGATAATCTTTCTTAAAGTGTCCCCTTTTACAATTGCAACATTCATGGTCGCTTCCTTTTCTTCTCTTATTTTTTTGACAAATCTTTTGAATTTCCCTGTCCGCATAGCGATGCCATCTTTTGAAATGTCTCCAGAGGTTATTTTTGTGCCTAGAGAGCTATGTCTTTCTTCTTTTTGTCTTCTGCATAAATCTCGACAGTCTGAGTCTTTTCAACTTCATAGTCTAGGAGTTTACTTATGAGTTCTTCAACAAGAAGGGACTTGATATTGTTTGCATTCTTTATTATTGTTGCTATGGTGCTCCAAGCTGAGGTGAGGGGTCTCAAAATTTTCTTCACTTGTTCTGGCTCATCAATGTCAGCCATGAGGTTCCATAGATTGTTGATGATAACTAAGAACCTTGTCTACAAGTCTCGAATGGATTATCCATTTTTCATCTTAAACAACTCGTACCTTTGTTGTTGAAGGTCATATGAGATTCTCGAAGTCTAGTGGTGCCTTCATAGGTAACGTTGATTTTCTTCAAAATGTCGTAAGTGGTCTTACAGACTAAGACGTGGTTGAATTCATTACTATGACGGCATAGACGATAGCGTTCATGGTTTTATAATTGTGCGTAGCCTTTTTTTTGTCTATGTCGTTGAGTATTACTTCAGACTTTGATCTTCTGTACTTGCTATCCATGAAAGTTATCCATGATATTCGAGACATTAATATCAATAGTTTTCAAAAGGATTTACGTGTGCACCTTCTAATTGTTATAGTTTGTAGCATCAAAGTGTGGTGGCTTGAAGATGGATTGACTCTAAAAGATTTTATTTGTTGATGTCGCCATATGTGTCTTCGATGAGCTACTTCGAAGCAGTGATCTTTGCTCTGATACTGAATGTGAGTTTGGGCATCACGACACCACTAGAATGGGGTTAATAGCAGTTCTAGCCAGTTTTGAGTGAACATTTTTTAAAAAATCTATTTCATTAAATAGTAAAAATATTATTTTTGTCAAAAAAATGGATGGTTGACCCGATGATTTGGTTCTATTGGTTCAACTGGGTCAAGCGATCTAATCGGATTTTGATTGGTATTTATTTTCTGAGTAAAAGTCGGATAGTTGAACTACTTTTCTTGTGATTCTTGATTTTATCGGTTCAACTCTTTTCTATGGATCGGATGATATGCATAAGGTTTTGATGCATATTTCAACTATATAGCTAGTTCTCTGGAGATTGTATCTAATTTTTTTTATATCTTCTTACATTATATATATTGCTCATTGAAATATGCATCAAGAAAGTCACTACCCTGCCTATAAATTGTTAAAGCTTGACTATCTAATAGAACTAGAATATGAGACTTCTCCCCCAACATCCTAGAGAGCTTTTGCTCCGGACATATTTGATCAGCGGTTCTTCTTGCATAAAAAAAGATCTGTGAACACGTAGTTCTTGCATATGGCCCGCATAGGGAAAGCGACAGCACGACACAAGTAATGAAATTTTCCCGGACAGGGCATGGCCCTTTCCATGGCCCTTTCCGTAATTCCCAGTCAGGGCATCGTTGCAAAGTTTTTCCCAGTCAGGGCATGATTCGGCGAACGATTTGCCGATCGGCGAACCGTTTGCCGATCATACAGTAAAAATAATATAATATTATTTCGGAAAACTTTTCAATTTTATATTATAAAATATATATAAATAAATATTTGGAATTGCCAATCGGCAAATGATTTGCCGATTGGCAATTCCATAGCGTTGATCGGCAAACGGTTCGTCGATCGGTGAACCGTTCGCTGAATCATGCCGTGACTGGAAAAATATTTTCTGCGATGTCCTGACCGGGAGTTACGGCCTGTCCGGGAAAAGACTCACAAGTAATTAAGAAACGGCACTTCTGACTGCAAGGAATAAGAAATCGATACAAATATGTTTCTAGAGGACACCCTTTGGAAAATGGTATGGGTCGATGTCCGGTGCATCATATATAAAGCGCAGACCGGGTGGCGGATCCATAGCCTAAATTAGGAGGAGAAGAAAGATGATGGTGCTGGAAGTGGGAATCTGGGTGGTCACCTTCAACCTCATCCTTCCGCCGTGCAGGCTCCTCACACTCCTCATTTCCAAGATCCGGCAGTTCCGGCACTTCGTCGTCAGCCACCGCACTCATCACGCCACCACGATGCATGTGATGCTGCCGGTATTCTGAGGAGTGCCGAACTAGATCTCTTCAAATTGATGTCTTCTGAGATACGAAGGTCTCAAATTCCCATCAGAGGCAAACCAGTAACGCCTTCCTTTGTGTATTCCATTTTTCTTTCATGTATTGCAGTATATTTTTTTAAATGCAAACCTTCAGTATTTGAACACTAGAATTATATCCATAACATAATAATATAGTGGGAACAGATATTCTCTCCGTAATTTTTGGTTAGTGCTTTGAAACCATCATTGCTCGTGATCTTTTGAAGTGTGTTGCTGAAACATGTTAGTATAGACACGAGTTTTTGGTATTTTGTGCCTTCTTAGATGGCAAGAACATGCTGATGCAGGGGATGTCTTGGCGTGTAGCCGCACAACTTGGAGCATCTGTTAGCTTATCTTCAGTAACAAGCAATTATAACTTGAACTTTAACTTTTCTCTTTTTTATCGCATTTTATATTCAGATGTACAATTTAATATTTATTTGATATTTTCTGTAGTTATATTTATAAAAAAATATTATTCCTTACAAAATTAACCTTGATTTTTTTTAAATTCTGCAGTGAATGTTGTAACCATTGCTGATAAATGATACAACAAAAAGGTACCCATTGATTTTCTTTTTCATATTGTTGTTAAGATAATAATGATTAGTAAAATTGTAATTAGAAACGTCGATAGTAAGTCATCATCATAATAATAATTAGCAATGGATATGAAATTATTGTAAATTAAAAGAATAAAAGAAAGTAGTATGCTTTATTAGAAATTTAACATTGGTAGATAAAGCAACCAGTATTCAAACTATTGGTTGCCATAAATCAATGCTAGTGCACAATGACTTTTATCGAGAATCGATAATATGCGGAAAAATTATAATATATAAGATCCTAGAATTAAAACCATAACACGTATATTGCTTATAATATCAACATTGTACATCATAAAATCAAGAAAGGCAAAGAAATTATGTTTGAAAATTAATATTGTATACATTTTTTAAGGTAATATTCTTAAATCTTACATTTTTAGATATAATACATGTCTTTTTATATGTCCGATATTAATAATTGTGTTATATTAGTTGGTTTAGATTCTTTTTATGCTTTTACACAAAATTTTCACCAATTTCATCACATCATTAAAAATTAATCTACACATTAGCACAATTATTATTTAATATTATGTATATTTGATTCTTTAAATTTACAAAAAAAAACATATTTACTTTTTATTGCTAGCAACCCATCGTATAAGAATGATTATTTATTTTTTACTCGACATTATGAAATTAACAACAACGTAAAATATTTAATGAAAACATAAAAACATATGAAATTCATTCCAATAATATAATTTAGAAATAATGATGTAATACATAATACTCATTTTTGTATAATTAACATCAAAGGATACGCTTACAAATATTCAAATTATTCGTTGTCAAAAGCCAAATTTTATTGTAATATGCCCCCTTTTTAACGCAACCATCCTTGATTGGAGGAATCTCCACCGTCAGTTGTGGGGTTGTGATTAATCATCATTTGTTGAGTTGGCATGAGATTCGTTGTCATAGATGCCTCTTAGAAGTTTACATGGGGAGCTCTTGATATGTTCTTGAAAGACTATCCATTACTTAACAACGTGATACATGGTTTGATAAATCTATGGTTCATCGCCTTTATTCTTCTATTTTGGCTAAAATCCTTTGTAAAATGCATGTAAATACTCACTAATTTTCACTAATTAACATTCTAATCACAATTGTTAATATTATATATTTAATACTTATTTTATCTGAAATAAAATAACAAAGAGAAAAAATAAAAGAAAAAGAAGGATGTATATAATATATATACAGACTGATCCTAACACGGAGACCAGGTCAATATTGACGTGGTCGACAAAATAAATAAGTAGGGGGAGATAAGGATCCTAACTTATAAACGTAATAGAATACCAAGATAAAATATAATTTACACACTTTTCATATTGCAAATATTTACCCTATTTTATTTGTCACTTAGAAAATTCCAAATCAAAATACTTTCTTTACAAAATTTGTTCACAAAAATTTATATTATTTTATTAATATATTAGAAAAAAATTATTCAATATAATAATAATTAATTATGTTAAATAGAAAAGCAGTAAAAGCTGACTTCTGTGGTTCATAACTACTTATAGAAAACTTCAAACGGACCAAACTCACTTTTAAACTTCATTTTATACATAATACTATTTATTGAAAATATAAAAAAAATTAAAATAAGAGGGTGAGTTCTGGCATTTGGGCCCCGTCGTCTATATTGATTATATGTAGAATCTTCCCGATTTTATAATTAATTAACTGCAACTCCATTTAACTTATATTCCTTACTAAAATTCTTCTAAAAATCATTATAAAAATACAAAAAATATAATTTAAGCTAAAATGTTCATAAATCGCAAAGCCACGAAGTCGCTATCTAAATTTTCTTGACTTCATAACTCGACCGTAAAGACTTAAAATTGGGCAAACTTGGTCTTAAAGTTCATAATATTTAATTATCTGTCAAATGACACTAATTGTGCTAAAATCGTTAATACAAAAAATCTGGGTTTCGGGACCGTATTGATATAATTGTATAATGAACCGTAATTTATTATTATATTATATCTATATACCTTATTAGTATTTTATCAAATAAAAATTACTTAGTTATTTAATTGATAATTTATTTATTTATTTTCTTTTTATTACTTAATTATTAGTTATTAATTATTTACTCAATAAAATATTTAATTAACTCATTAAATAATATTAATTAATTATTTAATTACTAATTACGTAATTAATTCTCTAATTATTTCTTTTAAATTAATATAAGTACTAAATTATCTAAATAAATAATTAGTTAATTAATTATTAATTTTTATTTATTTTTACTCTTTTTCTCTCTCCTCCTTTCTTTCTCCTCCCACGTTCACCTTCTTCCCCAATTTCTTCCTACGCTCAATGCTACCCTCCGCCTTCCCTCTTCTCCTCCAACCACCTCCTACCTACTGGCCGTTAGGCTAGTATCCTACCAACCTCTGCTGACGCCACCCTAGGTGGTGACGCCACCCGACTACGCGGCATCCACACCATCTCCCTATATATAGAACCCTAGATCCCCAAATCCAATCAATCCACCATTTTGTTCTTTACCACTTCTCGTGAGCTCCAGTTTATATGAGCGAGAGTGACAGCGAGCTTTGCCCCACCGTCGAGCAAGGAAGAGTGGGAGGATTTCGACGAGATCGTCGCTGCATTGGCGAAGCCCTACTCCGCCGTTGCAAGCACAACTTCCCAGACATCCATCGTTGGTCGAGGTTGTGATCATCGAGCTCATCGGAGCTTGGTCCATAGGCAATGTCCTCCCATCCTGGTACTTCTTCTCTGTATTCTCTTCCTATTCCTTTTCCTCTTTGACTATTCCTTTTGTTTCTCTTTTTCCCTTAATTCTCATCATCTTCTTGATTTCATCTCCGACCTAAGATTCAGATCGCACATCTATACTCTCGCTTTTCTACTTCCATTTTTTTATTATTCTGCATGTGACCTCCGGTCGAGGATTTCGTACCTCAAGTTGTTAATTATCATTCACAGAACCAATATTAGGAGGTCTGAGCACCGTATAAGATGACAGTCATCAATCAAGAACCTCCGAAGAGCGCCAAGCCAACGTTCCACCTCCGCCGAATCATTATCGCTCGAAGGGTCAATCTCATAGACAGAGACCTGAAGTCGATGAACGAAAACCTCTGCCTTCCTCTAATTTAGAATTGCCACTTGAAATCTCCATTGTCGATAGAACATCTTCCGCTATTTGGAAAAAAAATTTGGGGATGAAGTTGGACTTCACTTTCCATCCGATTGATTGAGATAGTATACGCATCAATAACGTAGATCACATCTAACCACAGTTATCAGATCTGCATCCAACGCAACAGATCGACAATCGCATCTAATGCCACGTGTTTATATATGCACAATTGAATAATGACTGATCGGACGGCTCTTGTCCGCACCACGCATCGGCTCCTGCTTGATCCTACAGCACCATCTTTTATCTATAGTGCACGCGCTATGCGCGTGCATCAGGGGATATTTTCTGGAAATTTGCATTAATACCCCCTACATCAGATTGAGCACGTGCAGACGCACATGTTTTCTGGAGATTTTACGCGCACACCCTCGAAGTTTAGCAAATAAGAAGCACGTTTAGAATCTAATGGTTTACGTGATAAAGAACGTGCCTATTTGACATTTTGTGCAAGATGACTTTCCTACATTTTATCTTGCTCCCCTTATTTTCTGTATTATTACATCCGAACTCCTCCCATTTTTTTCTAACCTCTATACATACCTTAATGCATATAAAATAAAATACAAAATATAAAAATATAATAAAAATATGTATAAATACCTTATTTTACTCTATTTACCGTATAAAATCATTTTTGAAAAATAAAAAGATTTTTTATTTTAATAAATCTTTTGAATAAAAAAATATAAAAATACTTAAAAATAATAAAAAAATATAAAAACAATTTTAAAAAGCTAACAAAAATTATCCTTAGAATATTTTACCATATCTTGCATAATAAACCAAAAAGAAAATAAAAATAAAATAATAAAATTGATAAAAAATACAAAAGACATAAAACTTCAAAACTCATAACTAATTCAATAAAACTCACAAAATTACTCACAACCTATTATTTTAAAGATAATTTCAGTTTCTTTTTAATAAAAAAGAAAATAAAAATATTTCGTACGGAGTATTGTTTTAAAAATAAAAAATACTTCAGAGATTTTAATAAAAACATAATCTTCAACTTTTGAAATAAATCAAAACCTCCTAAAAATTCATAAAAATAAGAAAACAAATTGAAACATAAAAATAATAAAATAAAAATCTAATAAAAAATACAAAACATTTTATAAAAATAAAAAAAATTACAAAAAAATAAAAATAAAAAAAACAATATAAAATTCACAAAAATTGAACAAAAATCCATAAAAATCCTTTAAAAAATTAGAAAACCCAAAAAAAGCATTAATTTTCTACCATTTAACCCTAGTTTCCAATAGTTTGCCTCCTTGAGTTCGACAGTCCCGTACTGAATGATATACACTTGAGTTTAGGAGTATGAAAAATAAAAGATAAAAAAATTATCTTTTCTGGCAAAATCCAGCTAGTCGATACAACGACCGAGTTTTCATTCAGATCAAGTGTGTTTTTCAGATGGCCCTGTTGCTGGGGAGGCGGCACTAGGTAGATCGTTGACCTAGGGTTTAGGTTTTTCTTCTCACCATCTCATTTTTCTGACCTCACGGTTTGTTGTTTCTTATTTGTGCAGAACAGGTTGAGCCGCACAACTGAGAACCGAGAAGCTGATTTTTTACTTTCTTGTAATTCCTGGTAAAAATATAAAAAATCAAGGGCACTTGCCCGTTTTTCTTTTTTAGTAGACATAGGCCACTTAAGGGCATCATGCCTTGTACCTTCCTCATTCTCTCTCTCGAGGTATGTTTCACCAAGTGTCGTGCACGTGGGGGAGGAGGGCACCCAACGTACCTTTTCTTGTATCACGATTTTCTGAACAGCTTTCTGTAGCTTTTTTTAGGCTATGTGCCTGATTAGGCTTTTCGATTTTTCTCTGCTTGCACCTCCGTAGCTAGTTTTAGGACTCGCAACCTAGGTGCATGCTTATCTAGGACAAAAATAAAAAGACAAAAATCATTAGACGTTCCTTGAAAATACTCAAAAAAGTGATAACCAAAAATTAAAATCGGGTCTGCTAACATTATCTGACCTAAAAATAAATGTAAAGGATTCACTTGTTTTGGAAAAGCAATCCCCAGTGAATGTTTGACTGCTACTCTCCGGATCTGTGAGTGAAAGACGACCCTTGAGGTTAAAGTCAGAACCCGAACCACTTTTGGGATAGTACTAAGTTCATATATTTAATCACTTACTCTTCAGTGGGTACTCTTGGGTAGTCGGAAACAGTCCGAGTTTCCTTAGCAGAGTGGGAGGTTTAGAGGATTCTGTGTAAGGCTTCATTCTCAAGTAACATGGGTAGTTGGAAATGGTTTGTACTTACTCCCATATTAACTGAGAATAGTTGATTTTCTGTAAGAACTCAGGACAGTCTTCGAGGGAAGTCTCAAACACATATCAGCTCACGCTGATCTGTGAGAAAACTTGCATGCCAATTAACCCTAAAATTGAAAAGAAAAATTACCAAACTTTTACGGTCATCACCAGATTGAGTTGGTGAATAGGGGGTTTGCTTTGCATTTGATTTTGCAGTGTGAGTCCTATCTTTCAGATTAGACAATCGAACAAGATCAATGTAATCTATTTGTCAAGATGATGGGTAGGCGATCGCTTCGGTCGACTCTGACTAATCCGCTCTCTTGCACACCTGTCCATCCACCTAGATCAGTTCGGGATGTCTCTCTTCCCAAACCGAAATCTCATCGAGTTTCTTCTTCCAGGTGTGACTCTGACTCTAGAAGATCTTCTCCAATTCCTTCTTCTTGTCCTTCATTATCATCATCACCTTTTGTTCAAGAGAATCGTGATTTCTTTCAACTGTTGCATGTTGACCTGGTCGAACCTGATCTAGATTGTTTCTCCTTTCCAGAAGGCATGGCTGTAAAATGACTGTAGATTACATCTGTTGTAATAGATCAGGATGCGATCAATAGCAGTCTACTTCATCTCTCAAGACAATGCAAAACCAGATTCAGGATCAAGGTATTCTGATGAGTGATGTTAGAGCAGAGCTGACTTAGCTACGAGCACAAAGAGAAAATCCAGATGCTGAGAATCAAGGAGTCGAGGAACCTAAGCAACCTAATGGAACAAATAGACCACCTCTTGGTCTTGACAGAATGATACAACAACTATACAACACTGAAGCTACTACCACTCATCGATGGATCCGTCTCCCTACTATTCTCAGCAATTTTGAGCTCTGACCTCAGACAATCTAGTTGTTGCACAAGTTCCACGGGCACTCTACTGAGGAGCCACATCCACACCTCCGGGAATTCGAGCTTAATTGTAGCATGGTGCATGATGCACAAGTGAACGATAACACAATCAAATTGATCGCTTTTCCACTCTCCATCGTAGACCAAGCAACCTACTAGTTGAAACAAATGGAGAAATAAGTTTTGACATGGGAGCAGTTGAGAACTGCCTATCTGAACAAGTACTACCCACTTGGTCGAACGAATACTACTAGATCTATGATCATTAAATTCACCATGATCGTGAACGAGCAGTTCCACGAGGCATGGGATTGTTTCAGAGAGATCATTGATAGGTTCCCCACCATGAGATTACGAAGGCAAACCTAGTTCAAGGCTTCTTTTGTGGGCTGACACCAGAACTCCAGGGTTTGGTGAATGCATCTTGTAGAGGCTCGTATTTTTCGAAGCATGAGGACCAAGTCTGGGCCATCTACGAGAAGATGGTTGAGAACTACACAGCGATGTCTCAGACTAGGTTTTATATACAAATGAAGCCACAGAATTATCACCAGCATTCTCTAGTGGCACAAATTGAAGTGAATCCTTCTGCTATCGTTTATACTCATTCTAAATCATCATCAGCTGATATGGGGATCATTTGTAAGAAGTTGTATTGAATGGAAATCATTGAAAAGAAGGGCCAGAATTTGGACAAGCATGATAAAATCAACGACCTTGAAAAATGCCTAAGTGATCTGATGACCCAAAACATGCGTCTTCAAGAAATACAAGCTGAATCTACCAAGTCTTCGAGATCACAGGCTGATTCAGGAAGCTGAGACCGAGGCATACTTGCACGGCCACCAGTACAACATATCTACCATGTGCATTCTGAGCCGACTCACCAGTCTTCGGCATACCCACAACACCAGTAGACACCATCATTTAACACTTAGATGACGGTGTATGAGAGAGATCAACCATTGGCATATATGCCTCCCATTTACTCTGAGATGCCGAAACCATTGACCGAGGTCAGTGGAATATGGTACAACCAGCAGTAACAACCAGGGATCTATAGCGATCATCCTTGTTTTTATTGGTCTATAGGAGGTACCTCTTCCCAGCAGCCACCAGAGGCACCGATGGGGTAGACTAGAGAACCACAACAGCATTCCGGTCCGCATCCTTACCAGCACATTCTGTGGAGGCAGAGTTCATATCCTTCTCAGTATCAACAATCTTATCCTCCACAGCAGCAGTCAGCTCCGCAACAACCTCAATACCATCGAGATGACTCATCTAGGTTTCATGGTCCCTTCCATGACAACCCATCTTTAGAGTATCTTGCCAATCTAATTACCGACTGATGAATCCCTGACTCTCACTCTTTATTATTATTTTTTAGCTATTTATCTTGGCAAAACAACATGTAAATAGCTATAAATACAATAACATAGCATTCATCATGCATTTGTTAATATTGGATAATTAACATGTATTTGTGCAAAAATAAAAGAATAAAGGAAAATAAAAAGGAAGTAGGTATTTAGAATAAATACAGAGTGACCTAGACCTTAAGAGAAGGTCAAGCCTTGACCTGATCACCAAATAAAATAAGTAGAGAGAGATAGGGTCCACTGTATGTTGTACATATTACCTATGTGTATAAATAATTATTTTTGACGAAATAAAACAAAATTATTATTTTTACCTCTTTGTATATATTCTATAAATAAAATAAAAATAAAATAAAAATCAGAAAAATTAAATAAAAATACAAATAAAATCCTCCTCACTTATACAAAACACATGTATATACCTCACATTTACTATTTATTCTATACATATAAATAACTCATAAAAATAAAATAACAATTATTTTATACTCCTAAAATATGATGAAAATAAATAAAATATAAAATTAGGGTATTTTTGTAAAAATAAAAAATAAAATTTAATGTACATAATACATAAGTATATTATACCTGTATATAACGCTATATATTGTATAAACACTAATTTATTTTTCATAAAAATAATTAAAAATCACAGAAAAATTCCTTGAAAAATAACAAATAATTTTTTATTTAATTCATTTTTCAATTTGAATACATTTATTGTTTTTTTAATTTTCTTTATTTTTATAGCAGTTTTGTCCTGTAGTCTATTTTGTCTTCACACCAGACCCCTTTTGATTGCTCCACCTCGGTTTGCCGATCGAGATCAACTGGTCCCCCCGGACCCCCTTCCTCGTCGAGTCTGGTTTTGCCTGGATTACTCCAATTTCTCTAGACCTGATCCGATATCCTCTTCACCCAAATTTTTGCTCCAGATTGAGGGTGTGGATCCCTAATCCTTGCCTGATTCTTCCCTCCTCCGTCCACACCTTAGTTCGCAGACGCTTCCACCATATTCTCAGTCCACCCTGCATATATATCTTGTGCACTCCTCGTCCTTTCCCTCCACCTTTTAGCTGCGCCACTTCTTTCATTGCACTCGTCCACCTTTCCTAGAGTGGCATCGAGTGAGAGGGAGGACAACGGAATGGTTTTGTGTATGCTAGCGCTAGGTCCAACGAGGTTCCGTCTCAGCTTCACCGCAAGGAGCCCAACCTCTAGCTGTGCCGGCTATCGAGGCCAAGACCACCGTAGACCCTCATCTTCAACCCCATGCGTGCTTCGACCATCTTCAGGTACTTCATTTCCCGTTCATCTTCTATTAAATCCATCATACATCCGCCGAACAGAGTCACCTCGATCATCCCTTGTTTACCATATCTCCGTCGTACCCCGACATCAGTCCTCCTCGCATCGACCTCCCTTCGCTTCTACATCATGCACCGCAACCCCTCTCTTTATTCCAATCCTCATATTGGAATAGATCTACAGGTCCTTTCCTTCACTCCTACGCAACCTGACCCATCCACCCTCCGCCTTTGTTTTTTATTACGGTGCATTCTAACCTGTGCCAGAACCACACTCCAAGCAAGACCCTTCCTCTTGCAGGGTTTGAGCGCAACCAGACCTCATATGGAGGTCAATTACATCCCAGTAGAGATCCAGGTTGACCAAGCACCCTCAGTACCCTCCACTCAGTCTTGGGCCCTTCTGAGCCATCCTACCGCTGCGGAGTTTCATCGTCGACCCATTCCACATCACAACAACTCGAGAGGATGTCAGAATCGTGCAGAATCTGAAGGATATGGGATAATCTCAAGCGCATCATGGAAGCGTGAGCGTCGTATCGATTATGACGAAGAACGACTAGTGGAACTAGTTGTTCTATGTAGCAGAGTTTAAAAAAATTTTCATGCGATGAAACCACATGATCCCAGAACGATTCTCGGATCGTTTCATGTAGAACCACAATGAGTATAAAGGAATACCTCTTGAAGCATGGTTGATCGAGTCTCTATTAAAAGATACCTCCTGTCTCAAGTCCGATCGTCGGAGAAGACGCTTGCAAGCGCAGGGATGAGTCGCGTGATCCTCGTAATCCAACAAGTTGATCCAAGCACGGTGAACTCATGATCTCGTCGTACGAGATCAAACACCTTCTTCACGAGCGTAGCACTCCAAAGAAGATGGAGAACCAAAGAACGTCGAAGCGGTGACATGGTGGCGAAGCGACGACGGCTTCTCTCCTCTAGGGTTTGGTGGACGGCCACCAAGAAGAAGAGAAGAGAGTTGACGTGTAGAATGAGAGAGAGAGAAGAGAGAGTTGTATCTCAATTGCATAACCTTAGAGAGCATGGCATGCCTCTCTATTTATAGGGTTTTGGGATCCATGGATCACAATCCATGGGACACATAAAAGAAATGGATGAGATTGATTTATGTTCAATCCAATGGTCAAGATTGTTGTTGGTAAAACCAGCAACTACTAATCTAATTTAGATCAAACATATTTAATAAATCAAATACAATTCAATCCTAAATTAAATCAAGCAATTAAGGAGATAATCATCGTGGAGATAATATCTCCCCATGAAACATGGTGGACGACCACCAATTCCATATAGGACTTGGTTGCCGTCCACATGTTTCCATGTGGAGGCAATCTCATGAAATCTCATGAGATTGCATATCTCCATGAAAATCTCCATTAATTTTCGAACAACTTTTGTTGTGATTTATTCTTAAAAAATAATTTAATTAATTTTGAGAATATTGCAATCTTACCATTGGAATTTTGTGAATCACATTCACAACCCAAAACAAAAATATAATTTACATTTTCAATTAATTACATAATGTGTATCCAATACACATCATAATTAATTAACAAATATAAATTATAATTAGCTCTCTCTAATACATTATAAATCCCATTTATTATATATTATAAATAATTGGATATTGCTATCCACATTGTTCTTATCCACAATAATTAAATCACATTTAATTATACTGGATAATTTACACGTACATCAAGATAATTAAATCACATTTAATTATCATTCTCTTAATGCTCAGATATATGTCAACTATGGAATTATTCTTGAAACCCTTCAAGTATAATGTGATTTCTTTGCAGATACTTGGAGATAAGAACAGGGTGATTGTATTGTTCCACATATAGTGACTTGGATATTGAGATCACATATCAAATCCATATCTCATAGACCTCTCATAGATGCTTGATTAAATCAAGGCCGGAAACCTAATCTTCTTATTGCATTTGACTCTCATTCAGATCAATGTCTAATAAAAAGACTAAGATTAGGTCACTTCTCTACTGAGAGGAGTCCCTAAAATCCAAACCTATTCCATCACTCCCTCGGAATGGAAGCGTCATGGATATACAATCGTTTATGATCAAATCACCCTCAGGTATTCCAAACACCTGTACATCCTGCAATTGGAAGACCTATGATCATCCTGATCAATTTCACATTGTCATCTACAGGGTTTGATCACCAAGTTTCTTAATCTTTGTCATTGGGAATTGGTATAGATCATATGCTTTCCCAAAGCATATATCTTACCTTCAAATTCATGTCATGCTTCCAAAGCATGACGACCATGCATGGAATTTAACCAGTCCTAATACCTCATGAGTGAGCTCATGTCTCCCGATTCACATGTGAACCTATATGATCTCTTCGAGAGATCGTATTACTCATATGTCCTTACATGCACACCAGATCGCTGGTGTATAGACCTTGGTTAGGTCATCAACCTATTGGTTTGCCAAATGTACATACTCAGACATATAGTAACATATCTATCTCTGGTCAGAGGATGCATGCCTATGCTTTGACAATATTCAACATAGGTCTTTGGTTATCTCTATCTCGTCAAGTCAACCCATTCACTCAACTAATCTGACACCTCTGAATCACTATTCCCATGTAGAGGACCTGCATCTAGAGGTCGATCAGATATCTGCCTAAATGAGAAAGGATTGCCATCTCCTACTCAGGCTGGAGATCCTCTCATAACAATCATTTGACGGTGCTTGATGAGTCCTCAATCTAACTCTTTAGATATTCATCCAAGCACCAGCCTCTACGATTCAATAACTGAATCAATAGCTGTACGATCATCAAGATGGCCATGGTACATAACCCTAATTGTACTAAGGGACCTATTATGCAAATTAGTTATTCTTCATTTCAGATCAGGGAATGATATTTGCAATAACATTTATTGCATAATGGCTCGCTGTGGGCTCTCATGTCCAACAATCTTCCACTAGCCCAAAGAGCCATTAATGGGCTAATAATTTAAACCCGCACTCATGTGACAATCAGAGGCTATTTAGAATAATAGCTAGGTAAGCTGATCAATCACTCTGTTTCCGAGAGACTACGACAAGTCCTTTTACGACACTTGCAAATCCCCCAGTAACAGTGCTCCCATCCAATGCGAATGTTGCATATTATGCAATGAATACTCAATTTTATCAGTTATAGTGTCCTTGACACTACAGCTTAATAATTATTAAACCAGTTTTTCCATTATCCTTATCAGAATACCCTTATTCCTGGAGATCTCTATCTCTTAAGGTATTCGTAGTTAAGACCTTTTTGATCTCCATCTATAAAGTCTTAATTTCTTGAAGATAAGACATTGAGATCACTATCTCACAAGTCTTTTCATCTTTGAAGATATTGTTATTACTGCAATCAAGTGTTTTATCTACTTAGTAGGATTAATAGCACTTACTACTCCCACTGCATGGCAGATATTTAACTTTTGTACACATCTAGCATTCACTCGGCTTCTTGTAACTAATGCACAAGAGCAAGTAGTTCTAGAATTCACCTCCTCAACTCTTTGAGGTGCTATCCCGTTAGATAGGCTAGTACCATATCTTAAGGGAAGGAAGCCTTTCTTGGAATTTTTCCAGAAAATGGAACACATCTAAGGTGTACTACTAATGTGATGGTTCCAATGCCCTCTTCTCTTTGCTTCTGAACACTTTCAAAACTAAGATCTAAGAGGTATATTTGAGATCATATCTCAAGATATGGAACAACCAGTTATAAAATACTTATTATTATCCATATATCATTTAAATGATTAGGATATTATCTACATTTAGCATGATGAACACAATGACACTCCCACTAAGCTTAACATGGTTCATCAAGATTCTATCTGAAATCATAACTTTTGTAATTTCATTAAATCTTATGTTCCAACTATAAGAAGCTTTTATGAGTCCATCGATAGAATTCCTCAGCTTGCACACCTTGCTTTTCTCATCCATGAAGCCATGGGGCTACGTCACGTGAATATTCTAAAAGAGGTATTCATAGAGGAATACAATCTTGACTCACATCTTGAAAATGCTATAGTCAAGTTGTGTAACTAGGGTTAGCTATATTCTAATGGATTTAAGCATGGTCATTGAAGAGCAAGTCTCATCGCATGCGATGTCTTCTCTTCGGTGTGTAGCTCATGGCTACGAACCGTGCCTTGAAGATCTCTACCTTCTCATCATGTTCCCTCTTTCTCCTGAAGATCCATTTATACCTTAATGGGCCTTTCCCATATAGGTGGATCCTCGAGGGTCCATATACAACACTTGTATATGAAGTATACATTAGACTTTTATTGCTAACATCCATCTTTCCATTTTATGATCCTCAGGAGCTTCATCACATGAAGTCCAATCATTTTCAGACTTAACTGACACATAGAATACATCCTCAAACTTATTTGAAGAAGTATTAGTGTTTCATCTTCCATTATTCTTTTAGTTTCCGATTCCAGGAGCCTCATTATCTTTTCAAGATTAAATGAGTTCCTTTACTTCATTTTCATCTTGATTCTTAAGAGAGTTATCCACTAAGAATCACATTCTCAGAGATGAGATCTTTTAAGAATTTCAAGGTCATAAAGTATGTATCCAATACCATCCTTTATTTTCCTAATGAAGTAGCCCTCTCCAATGCCAGATCCCAGATTACTTGCATGGAACCTTATTAAGGATATATATTGTAGTCTCTATTGCATATATACCTTGGAAACTAATAGATAATTATGCTAATATTCATCATTGATCATATCATGTCACACATGATCCAATTGTATCTCTACTCTTATTGGGTTTAAGTTTATTAGGAGGAGTAAGATTGAAATGATATTCATATCTCTATAAGGTATTCTATGAATTCATTTAATAGGTACTGACTACCTAGATTAGATCAAATTTTAATTTTCCTTCAAACATTGGTTCTAAACCAAAATTGTTAAATCTATGAACATTTCAAAGGTTTCTAAGCGAAGAGATGAAATCTCATATCACAAATAATCATCAATAGATATCACATATCCACAATGTTTATTCTGATATAGATGATTCACATACATCAATATGTATGAGATCTTGAATACCTTGACATCTTACACAATTCAAAGGAAGGGTGTATTGGACATTTTTACTTTTGCATACAATATTCGCAAGTATGTAAGATTTGAACCTTTAGACAATCTAAAGTTTTGTCTCTTATTAGTCTATTGATCACATTAACAGACAAATGTCTAAGGCTTGATGTCAGATCATTGTCAAATGATCTTCATTCTCATATTAATCTTTTAAGGTTAAATTTCAGTATTAGATATGTTAATGAACCATTCATTATTTTTTTAATTTAGTAGAGTCCACTAGATTTTAGATTACTATTTGAAATATCTCCATCATAACTCTTTATGATAGATCTATTACAGAATTCACGTTTATTTCCAACATTTAGAAATAAACAATGATTGTATTCTGATATCGAGGTCATAGAGACATTCTCTAAGACTAAGGGCTCTCCCATTGAAAATAACACGTCCATCTATCCAATAGAGATTGTTGCAACAATTGCACCAATGCCCATGTGGATGACTATTAAATCTTAAAATCAAATTTTATAGTCTTCTAATACATGTACAACTAATTACAAGTGTCATTAGAAGAATGAGATACAATTATTATACTTTTATCTTATCCAATAAGAAAGTCAATTTCAATGATTAAATGTAGATTATTCTGATGTACTATCCGAGTCCTTCTCTAAGGATCTAGATAGACTTGATTGTCATACTATATATACATCAACTTATTGCAATATCGACATTCATCCAACTATTTAGATGTCATATGGAAGTCACAAAAGTACAGTTAACCCTTTGATTTTCCTTCTTATTTGAGTCCAACCCATGCTTCCACTGCGCTCCCTTTATCTATAAACAACCATTGCTTTAGATGAAGGATCTCTTATGTTGAATTCAAAAAATTCAATATAAGAGCATTTCAACACTTGTACATGCTTCATTCAATTCATAAAATATGAATATTCTGAAGCTTCATGAACGACTAGAGTATAAATAGTAGAACGATGACACTCATCATATCTACATCCATATGAACTCTTAAAAAAATTTGGTTTAGGTTGGTACTCAAACAATTTTGAATACATCATCTCTTATAGAGCTACCATTCTGCATGATGCAGAAAAACACATCATTCATGATTAAATTCCGAGAGCACATATGTATGCCATAACTTCTTCTTAGAATTTTATAAGGATTATTTGACAATTACGATCATTATCGACATGTCACTTCCAAAGTACATTCGATGAGAGATCAAGAATATAGAGACATACAAACCCTAGGGTTGTAATCCTATTGTCTATTTAATTGTCACTCCTCATTATTATGAGGAAACTTGCACATCGCAACCATATACAATATGTGTCCATCTACAAGTACAATATCTTAATCATAGATCCAATCCATGATATTTTACTGGTTATTATTGAGTATAATATTGAGTGGGTTTAATGAAGAATTATCTGAAATAAGAATTTTGCATAAGTGTATATATATATACACATATTTTTCTTTGATTTAGGAATTTTTATATCAAAGTTGTCTTGCCTTGTCAACAATAAAAGTTCATTCCCTTGATCACTTTCAATGTAAGAGATATACTTACCAATATATCTCAAGCAAGATCTGGGATCTCCTTCCTTATCTTTGTCACATCCCAATAATATGAGAACCTGTAACTCGAATAAAAAGAAGCGAGAACACATTCCGCCTTGCAAGTCGAACTTGAATCTCCAATTCGATCATTAACACCCGGGCCCACCACCCCTAAGGTGATGTTGACCCGTCATTAATTGAACAAACCATCAATAGGAATACAACTCGCTATGCGCAATCAAATATCACCCTATTAATGTGAGGACCAGATATTGGGGTCACTACGCATACATCCTTACTCTTTCGAGAAGCGACGAGTCCGATCCAAATGGATGATATGTAGGAGTTGTCACTTCAGACAGGCGTCTCCTACATATAATATCTAGCGATGGAACCCTTCACCTTGACGGGAGACCATGGATGTCAGTTATGTGATCCTACACCTCATATTTAAATTTTAATTAATTATTATGAATCATATTCATATAATTAATAATTCCAAGGAAAATACACATCTATTCATAATAGAGTGTTTTTAATTGGATATAATTAACTTAGTCACATTAAATTAATTTTCAGTCCAATTCAATCAACAAACTTGATTGTTTTTACTTGAATACATATATGGTATTATCTCAAAGTACGTATTAATTCGAATTTTAGTAATTAGAAAAATACATCTTGATTTCTCCAGCATTATTGAGTCCCTACCCATTGTCATGGCCAATACCGACGAAAGTGGGATGGACCACAACCGGTGCGACCCGCTACCCCAATGCTTCCCGACTAGACACCATATCCACATCAGGAAAGGATAATGCCAAATAGATCAATTTGTACTTGAAATGATCATCGATTCTTCAATCGAAAGTATACCATATAGTAATAATCAAAACATTTTTTATTTTAATGGAATTTGCTAGACAAATGCCCAATCCTATTCAAGCAAGGAGTTTGATGATTGTGTTTCCAATTTTGATCTAGATCAAATCTAATCAATTTATTGGTTGAGGCCATGTCAATTAAGGAAATAATCGTCATTAAATATTTGTCAAATATTTTGCATAATTATTTCATGAAATTAACAATTAATTTCACTAATTGACAATCACATGGTTCTGATTAGGAATGTAATTTCTGCAGTGACCCCTACTTACTAAAATTAACATATCTCAATCAATTTAAATTCAAATTAGACAAAATTAATTTTCAAAGATTGCTAATTTGATTTAGGACAGAACCTAAGTGATATTTCATGCATTTCGAGGCGGATCAAAATAGTAATTAACTCAGTAATCATGTTAAGATTCGCAGTTCCCGCAACAGTGAATACATGTTCATTAAAACAACCATATCTCGAGCAAACAGAATCCAAATTACGTAAATTCAGATCCTATGGTTTCCTTATTTAATGGGGAACAAAATCTGATTAATTCGTGTTTAAACATTTTTAACATGGCCGAATTTATTCACTAAATGGATGTGCAAAAATCAAATGCAACAAAAACTTTCGCAACCTTAACGAACCCAAGTCGTCCTAGGTTTACGGATCGTATCCAAAACCTCCAACCTAAGGATCTGATACCACTTGAAGGATATGGTATAATCCTCAAGCGCATCACGGAAGCGTGAGCGTCGTATCGAATACGACGAAGAACGACTAGTCGAACTAGTTGTTCTATGCAGCGGAATATAAAAAAATTTTCATGCGATGAAACCACATGATCCAAGAACGATTCTCGGATCGTTTCATCTACCCCCCACAACAAGTATAAAGGAATACCTCTTGAAGCGTGGTTGATCGAGTCTCTACAAAAAGATACCTCCTGTCTCAAGTCCGATCGTCGGAGAAGATGCTTGCGAGCATGGGGATGAGTCACGTGATCCTCGCAATCCAACGAGTTGATCCAAGTACGATGAACTCATGTTCTCATCATACGAGATTGAACACCTTCTTCATGAGCATATCACTCCAAAGAAGATGGAGAATCGAAGAACGTCAATGCGGTGGCACGGTGGCGAAGCGACGACGGCTTCTCTCCTCTAGGGTTTGACCAAGAAGGAGAGAAGAGAGTTGACGTGTAGAATGACAGAGAGAGAAGATAGAGTTGTATCTCAATTGCGTAACCTTAGAGAGCATGGTATGCCTCTCTATTTAAAGTATTTTGGGATCCATGGATAACAATCCATTGGACACATAAATAAAATAGAAGAGATTGATTTATGTTCAATCCAATGGTCAAGATTGTTGTTGGTAAAACCAACAACTAATAATCTAATTTAGATCAAATATATTTGATAAATCAAATATAATTCAATCCTAAATTAAATCAAACAACTAATAAGATAATCTCAAGGAGATAATATCTCCGCATGAAACATGGTGGGCGGCCACCAATTCCATATAGGACTTGGTCGTCGTCCACATGTTTCCATGTGGAGGCAATCTCATGAAATCTCATGAGATTGCATATCTCCATGAAAATCTCCATTATTTTTCCAACAACTTTTGTTGTGATTTATTCTTAAAAAATAATGCATAATTAATTTTGAGAATATTGCAATCTTACCATTGGAATTTTGTGAATCACATTCACAACCGAAAACAAATATATAATTTACATTTTCAATTAATTACATAATGTGTATCCAATACACGTCAATAAATAATTAACAAATTTAAATTATAATCAACTCTCTCTAATACATTATAAATCACATTTATAATATTTTATGAATAATTTGATATTGCTATCCACATTATTCTTATCCACAATAATTAAATCACATTTAATTATATTGGATTATTTCCACATACATCAAGATAATTAAATCACATTTAATTATCATTCTCTTAATGCTCAGATATAATTCAACTATGGAATTATTCTTGAACCCCTTCAAGAATAAAGCGATTTCTCCGCAGATACTTGGAGATAAGGACATGGCAATTGTATTGTTCCACGTATTGTGACTTGGATATTGAGATCACATCTCAAATCCAGATCTCATGGACCTCTCATAGATGCTTGATTAAATCAAGGCCGTCAACCTAATCTTCTCATTGCATCTGAATCTCATTCATATCAATGTCCAATACATGGAGTAAGATTAGGCCACTTCTCTACTGAGAGGAGTAACTAAAATCCAAACCTATTTCATCACTCCCTCGGAATGGAAGCGTCAGAGTTATACAATAGTTTATGATGAAATCACCCTAAGGTATTCCTAACACCTGTACATCCTGCATACTGGAAGACCTATGATCATCCTGAAGATATAGATCAATTTCACAGTGTCACCTTCAGGGTTTGATGACCAAGTTTCTCAATCTTGATCATTGGAAATTGGTATAGATCATATGCTTTCCCAAAGCATATATCTTACCTTCAAATTCATGTCATGCTTCCAAAGCATGAAGACCATGCATGGAATATGATCAGTCCCAATACCTCATGAGTGAGCTCATGTCTCCCGGTTCACATGTGAACTTGTAGGATCTCTTCGAGAGATCATATTACTCATATGTCCTTACATGCACACCAGCTCGTCGGTGTATAGACCTATTGGTTAGGTCATCAACCTATTGGTCTGCCTAATGTACATACTCAGACATATAGTAACATATCTATCTCTGGTCAGAGGATGCATGCCTATGCTGTGATAGTATTCAACATAGGTCTTTGGTTATCTCAATCTCGTCAAGTCAACCCATTGACTCAACTAATTTGACACCTCCGAATCACTATTTCCATGTAGAGGACTTGTATCTAGAGGTCGGTCAGATATCATCCTAAATGATAAAGGATTACCATCTCCTACTCAGACTGGAGATCCTCTTTTAACAATCATTTGATGGTGCTTGATGAGTCCTCAATCTAACTCTTTAGATATTCATCCAAGCACCAGCCTCTATGATTCAATAACTGAATGAACAGTTGTATGATCATTAAGATGGCCATGATACATAACCCTAATTGTACTAAGGGACCTATTATGCAAATTTGTTATTCTTCATTTCAGATAAGGGAATGATATTTGCAATAACATTTATTGCATAATGGCCCGTCGTGGGCTCGCATGTCCAACAGAATCAACGATTGAAACTCACCTCCGGCGAGTTCTTCCCCGTTCCTCAAGACGCCTCCTACACCATCATTCGATGCCATCTCCAGTTCTAATCCGAGTCGTTCACCTACGGGAGGCCTCTGACCGTCAGATCCATCTGAGGATCTCATAGCGCCCTCATCGCCGAAGTAGTATCCATCCATTTCAGCCGCCCGATCATTAGTGGGCCGTCCTCGGCCATTAGATTACGCCCAATAAGGGGTAATTTATTCTTAGGCCCGTCTCTGTTTTTCTTTACTATTCAGTCCTTTAAATATATGTCGTAGTTTAAAATAATGTGGTCATTTTGCCTTTGGACCCTTACCATTTCTGATATTTGCATTTCAGTCCTGTTTGAGTGAGCTCACGTGCTTGTTTGGTTTATTTGCATTATCTGTACTAGACTTAATCTGTGTTACGTTTTGAATGAAACTTTTCTGAGATTTGCATATATACCCCTGTGCATGGTGTATTACGCATGCACGCTTATCTTTTGTATATTTTGCATTATTCACCTTGAGCTTTTTATATATTTTATTAATTGGCATGTGAACTTTATTATAATCGCAATTAGGTCCCTATAAGCTGTGTGTCTTATTTTTGATCAAATAAATACCTAATTATTTTCAAAAATCCGATAAAAATTACTGTTAGCTCCTGCTAACTCGTAATATTTATGGTACTTTTTGTTTTTTAATTTTTTTATTATTTGATATTTTCTAAAAATATCCATAAAAATCTTGCTGTCTATTTTAGAAAATACATAAAAATATAAAAAAATGTTTTAAAAATTCCAAAAAAATAGTGAATGATTGTTTTTGTTTTCTTTACTTCTAGTACCATTTTTGTTTCAGAAATCATTACAAAAACCCTAAAAATCTCAAAAATTCTAAAAACTTCTAAAAATCTTAAAAAATCCTAAAAAATCAGAAAAATAGAATTTCAGTTCCTGTTGTTAGATCTTTTTATTCACTCTTTAAATTCATAAATAGGACATTAGGACACTTTAATTATTTTTAATTTGTAATTTTGTCCTGGTTGTGCATTGTTTCCTTGTTTAATACTTATCTGATTTTTATAAAATTACATAAATATCAAAAAAAACCCTTAAAATGTTCCTAAAACACTTAATATTTGAAAAACACAAAAATATTTTTATTCTGATTCTTCAAACATTTCTATTCTTAAATAAAAATTCATTAAGCTTGCTTGCGTGCTTTAGTTTTCTTGTTTGCTTGATTTTCTTCTTTATTTAAAAATATAAAAAAATTGCAAGAAAATTAAAAAAAATGCATTTCTTTATCTGATTTTGACTACTTTGAAGGTTTCTCGTGCTCCTTGAGTTCTTCCCTGGTCACTATTCCAGGTTAAAATAAATAGCGAAGGCAATTGACATTGTTTTTGTGTTCTAATTGATTGATTTGAGTGGTTCTCGATTTTTCTTGTTGAGCCTCAGCCTGCTAGTTAGGGTCGCAACGACCCTTGTTTATCTGATTTCCTAACCCTAGTTGGCGGGCCGCTCATCAGAATGGTACCATTGCCGTGGAGCACAGCTTAGTAGTTTCTTTTTCAGCTTCTTCAGTTTTTATTTATTATTTTTATCTATATTTGTTATAACTACGTTCTGGCCTATTTTTGTTTCACTTTTCGTGCAAGGAACCTCCCGAGGATGCTTTGGAGGAGATACATACCCAAGGAGGAGCATGAGAAGATCATGAATCAGTTATAGCCTTTAGAGTAGCTATTGGATAGCAGTAGAGTTAGTTTTATTCTCGGCAAATTTATTATTGTTATAATTTGGATCGTGGACTTGTTAGACTTGACTCTTATTTCGGGGTCTGTTTCGCTGAGCACCGGTGTGCTCGGGGGACCTCATCGAGATATTTGCAGTTTTGTTTTGATCGCCTTTTTTCTATTTGATTCTAGAAGGATTTGGCCCCTAGACTTAGGATTTTTCTTGATTGTGATGTATAACTTAATACCCAATCCCTAATAGATTGCTTGCACCTATAGAGCATAATTGGACCTTATTAATAATTCAAAATAAAAAAGCTAGCTTGATTGAGTGAGAGTTCACGCGCTGCTAGAGGTCGTATACAACACGTACATGATCCATTGTGGAGGACACCGATCGACATCCGAGATCGAACGTCGATATCTCTCTTTGATCAGTTAACTATCGTTCTTCACGTTGATTAGAAATTGCTTGTTTAAGGTCGTTTTCTTCATGCATCATTTAGATTAGTTTTAATTCTGTCTTTTAATTTATGCGTGGATCACCCTGCATGTAGAGTGACGGCGACAGGTACACATCTCTTACTTTGCATGCATCATCGCTTTTGACCGTGCATCGACTTTTTTGACTTCTCCCCCAGTTTTTAGACTTAAAATAAACCAGGAGATCGAAAAATTCGTTAGGTGTTGTTTGTCTTTGAAAAATACATAAAAAAGTGAAAATCATAAAATTGTGACTGTTTAAGCAAACTTGACCCTAAAACCCACCTTACTTAAAAGATATTTTTCGGAGAGTCATCTCCTCATTGGTTGGTTTACTTGAGCGAGAGAGTGACCCACACACTAGGCTAGAGTCACATCTAAACTTTCGTTAGACTAGTGGTCTTGGGGTTAGTCATTCTCCAGTAAGGATCTCTCCGGTAACCAGTACAACAGACTGTGACGTCCTTAACAGATTGAAATGATCGGGTAGCCGGTAAACGGTCCGCAACTCATACTGGTTGGAAAAGATCTAAGTTTAGAATCGTGCCAGTCTCTTTAAAGCATCGAGTTCCTACCAGCTCGCTTAATCACTCTGCAAGGATGGTTTACCACCTAAAATAAAATTGAAGACTAACGACCGAACCGTTACTGTCATCGACTCTCATGTTGAGTACATGAATTGGGGGTTTGATTGTTGATCTTGTTTGCTTTTTAGATCTCATATGCATTTCATCCCTACATCATGATGATGGGCATGAAATCCATTAGGTTGCCTTTGACAGCACCACTTTCGAGCGCTCCTACCCATTCATCTAGGGAAGTTTCGGAGAGCCAAGACCCGTTCTCTGATCCTGAGTTCGCTACCACCTTGTCCCCCCTTGACCATCCTTCTCCCGCCAGTCCTTAAGTTCCCGAGAAGAGGCCAACACAGATTTATGTTCACATGACAGCACCTAAGTTGGGGTCTTTTGCCTTTTCAAAGACCCACGAGATGGCCAGCAACAACGGACGCACCGATGAGCAGCCCCAGGGTTCTACGTATGTTTTGGATCAGGGTGCCATCAACAACACACTTTTAACCTACATGGAGATGATGGGGAGATAGATTAGAGATCAGGGAGCCATTATGGCAGAAGTGCATCGAGAGTTAGCGCAAATGCAAGCCAACAGAGGTGAGACGCAACGACCTGTTGGTGGAGACATTCAGTACCAGGAGGAGGAGTACACAGACACTTAAAGGATCATCCAGAGCCAGTTAGACAGCCACGATCGATGAGGAAGTTGCACAACCCTGGTGTAACCCTCACCCATCGTTGGATCCAGCTCCCTTAGATTCTGGGTGACTTCAAGCTCAGCCCCCAGACGATTCAGCTCTTGCCCATGTTCCATGGGGTAGCCACCAAGGAGCTGCATCTGCATTTACATGAATTCGAGATGATCCACAACACCATCCATGACAGATTTGTGGACGTGGACACCATCAAAATGATAGCATTTAATTTCTCCCTTGTCGACAGGGCAACCTACTGGCTGAAGCATTTAGGGAGATACATTACCACTGGGGAGCAACTCCGGACCGAGTACTTGAACAAGTACTATCCACTCGGCCGGACCAATGCAGCTCGAGCTCTAATCAACAACTTCACGATGATCCCCCATGAGCGGTTCCATGAGGTGTTAGATCGATTTTGCGAGCTCATCGACCGGTGTCTACACCATGAGATTTCCAAGCCCAACTTAGTACAGAGTTTCTTTTGTGGGCTGACACCAGAACTGTAGGGGCTTGAAAATGCCTCGTATGGAGGGTGCTACTTCGCCAAGGATGAGGACCAGGTTTAGACTATCTATGAGGAGATGGCCGAAAACTACACAGTGATGTCCCAAACCCGAGCCCACACATAGGGAAAGACCCATCCACAGGTCGTATCCTATCAGAGGATAGCACGGGTTGATGTAGGTCCATCCACTTCGTCAGTCGCAACAGCATAGGTAGAGTTGTCGGTAGCTGAGATGGGTATCATTAGCGAGAAGTTGGACCGCATAGAGATTATCGAGAAGAAATAGTAGCAGGGCATAACATAGATCGATCAGTTGGCACAAACTCTCAGTAACCTGAAGACCCCAATCTTGTGTCTCTAGGAGGCATAGATGACTTCTCAGGAGTGGTAGGATGCCAGCTGGCGGTGCCCTGTCTGAGCAACGACCACATGATGATCCACTAGTGCCAGACGAGGAGGATAGAAGTGCTGATGCAGCTACTGATGTTGATGACGGTGGTGCTGAAGCCACCAACGATGATGATCCAGCCGACGATACTGAGGTCGTTGTTTCTCCGGATGCAGTTGGTGGTACCGACGCCACCATTATTCTTGATGTTGAGCCAGAGCACAGTACTGATGCCGCTAAGACCGATGTCGTTGGTGGTGTTGATGCCACCATTTCTATTCCTATTGTGTTTCCTCCCGTTTTTGTATCTCAGGTCAGTTTAGAAAAGACTAAAAAATTAATAAAGGAAAGGTTTCTTCATCTACTTCAAGTCCATCTATGTTGTATGATGATCCTTGTATGGGCTCCATTCCTTCACAATAACAGGAACCTGTTCCTAGCCCTTTATCTTAGGAGGGCCCAACCATCCCCTTACCTTAAGCACTTCGCTTGGTGAAGGGAATAAAAAAGAAAATCCTAAAAAAACCCAACAGCTAGAGTTTAGCCAGCAGACGATAAACCGATTTCAGATTCATTTGACTCTATAAGAGGCACTTGAGCACATCCCTATCTTCCAGAAGAATTTAAGAGAGAAGACTACCATCCGCAGTAAGAGAAGGAACCATCATGCTGAGATCCATGTGCTCACTCATGCCACATGCATCACAATCCAGAATAGTTTGCCAACCAAGAGGCCATATGCAGGCGCACCTTATGTCAGATGCCGCATTCATGAGTAGAGATTCGATCGTACTCCAACGACTCTTCTATCAACCTATTTCCGGCAACCTTACTCGACCGATTCGAGTTAGGCCCTCTTCTACAGAGCAAGACAATCCTTCAGTTTGCTGATCGATCTGTAAGAGGCCGAAGGGGCTATTGAAGAACATGATCGTCATAATTCAGGGCCTAAAATTCTTCGTGGATTTCGTTGTTTCAGACATGGAGATCCCTGAGTCCATGATAGATACCCCCATCATTCTAGGACGACCATTCTTAGCTACAGTCAACGCGGTATCTGACCATTATAGTGGGAAGGTGTACTTTCGCGTCGAGGGTGAAACTATATAAATAGAGATGATCGACGGGACCAGAGCACGAGATTCAGCTTGCTCAGAGCAGTTAGTGATGCAGAGCAGATGACAGAGGTAGAGCGAGACGTCCACCAAGAGTGTGATTTTGTGATCACAGATGATGAAGGAGTTTGATCTGACCCCATTTCACAAGCTCTTGTCTCATCTTCAGACACTACAGATATATAGCTTCCAGTAGATGAGAGTACGGAGAGCACATTCCTGGTAGAGGACACATTCGAGGCTGATAACTGCTTTCAGGATAGCGAAGCAGAATCTTGTGATTCTGATTCAGATCCCTCAGATTCAGACATAGACTGGGATGATTTTGATGATTATTTGCCTTGTCTGATTCCCACAGAGCCAACGGCTAGGGTGGAGACCCAGCCAGCGCAGATTGCAGATACACTAGTAGGGTCGTCTTCACCATATTTTCACGATTAGCGAGAGTTCTCACATTCAGATCTAGTTGCATTCACTCATACATTCCAAAAGCTAGATTTGCCAGCTCCCAGTTGCCCAGAGTTGAAGCCCTTGCCGCAGTCACTGAAGTATAGATTCCTTGCTGGTGAGCATGAGATGTACTCAGTCATTATCTCAACAGATTTGACTGGAGAACAAGAATCTCGTTTGATGGAGGTTCTTGAAAGGAACTGCAAGGCGATATGATGGAGTGTAATTAATCTCAAGGGGATAAGTCCGGTTGTGTGCTATACTAAGCCATCGCGTGAGTTCCAACAACGGTTGAACCCGAACCTTCAAGAAGTGGTCATGAAAGAGATATCCAAATAGTGGAGCGTCGATTTTATCTACCCCATCTCTAACTCCAAGTGGGTTAGTTCATTGCATGTGGTGCCCTAGAAGACGGGCATGACTACAGTTGTGAGTGAGTCTCGAGAGGAGATCGCTACCTGGGTACCTACTTCTTGAAGGGTATGTGTGGACTACAGACGACTGAATCAAGCCACCAAGAAGGATCATTTCCCGCTGCCTTTTATCAATCAGATTATTAATAGGCTAGTCAGGAAGAGTCATTACTGCTTTCATGATGGGTACTTCGGTTACAATCAGGCGACCATAGCGCCTGAAGAACAGGACAAAACGAAATTCACCAGTCCGTTTGGGACTTATGCTTACAGACGGATGCCCTTTGGTCTATGTAACGCCCCGGCGAGATTCCAAAGGTGCATGTTGTCTATTTTCTCGGACATGGTGGGTGATTGCTTAGAGGTCTACATGGATGATTTCTCCATCATGGCGATGGCTATGATGCTTGTCTTGACTGCTTAGACCGAGTGCTTAAATGATACATAGAGGTCCATCTTGTTCTATCTTGGGAGAAGAGTCACTTTATGGTGACATTGGGGATGGTGCTTGGTCATATAATCTCAAACAGGGGCATGGAGGTTGATCCGACCAAGGTAGATATCATTAGGAAACTCAATCCACCGTCCAACATGCGGCAGTTGCGGTCTTTTCTGGAGTAATGCCGGTTTATACTAATGTTTTATTAAGGACTTCAGCAAGTTTTCTCGACCTCTCACTGATCTGTTGACAAAAGACACTGAGTTCATTGCAGATGATAAGTATCTTGTGTTGTTCGAGACTCTCAAGAATCTAGTTGTTGAGGCTCCTATCCTTCATCAATCGATCAGTCTCTCCGATTTGAGATCATGACGGATGCTTCTGACTTTGTCATAGGGTTTGTGCTAATATAGAGGAGGGATGAATTAACTTTTTCCATTCACTACGCTAGCGATACATTGGATGCCGCTCAGCTGAACTATACAGTCACAAGGAAGGAGATACTAGCTGTAGTATTTTCCTTCGATATGTTCAAATCGTATATTCTTGGATCCAGAGTGACAATTTACATTGATCATACTACCATCAGGTACCTCATGGCAAAGAAGGATGCGAAAGCGAGATTAACTAGATGAATCCTTCTACTCTAGGAGTTTGATATTGAGATTAAGGATAAACCTGGATTCAAGAATGTGGTGGCCGATCATCTCTCCCAATTGGATCATCTTGAGGAATCCGAGCGGATTGAGCCTATTATAGATACCTTCCCAAATAGACGATCCTTGATATCGCCTCGCTCCCATGGTATGCCAACATTTATCTCCAAGAAAGTTCCACAAGGTTGGCCAGGACAACGACTTGAGACTTCCTTACGAAGGCCAAGTCGTACCATTGGGAGGATCCCATTCTTTATCATGAAGGAGGGGATAGCGTCTGGCATCAGTGCATTACTCAAGAGGAGCACCACGACATCCTCACCTACTACCACAAGCTTGAAGCAAGAGGACATCAATCTCGGAGGAGAATATCACAGAAAGTTCTCCAATCCAGCCTATGGTGGCCTACCCTCTTCAAGGATTTTGATGAATTCGTGAAGAGGTGTACTGACTTTCAGAGGATGGGCACTTGTGGACAGCGTGATATGATGCCGATACAGTCCATTCACTTCTGTGAGGTTTTTGATGCATGGGGTATTGACTTCATGGGTCCATTCCCTAAGAGTCAGGTATTCGAGTACATTTTGTTGGTTGTCGATTATGTGAGTCATTGGGTTGAGGCAATTCCCGCCCAAACCGTAGATGCTAAGAGTATTTGCAGATTTTTGAGGAAGAATATCAATTCATAGTTCGGGGTGCCTAGATTTCTGATATCTGACGGGGGGTCTCATTTTATCAACGATAAGGTAAAGGCCCTTGCTAACAAGTTTAGCATAGACCATCGACTTGCCACTCGATATCATCCTCAGACCAATGGTCTTGCTGAAGTATCAAACAGGGGGATCAAAACGATACTGTAGAAGGTCGTCCGCCCAGACCAAAAGGATTGGTCACAACTTTTGGGCTCGATCTTGTGGCCATATCGGACTTCCTTCAAGACACCATTGGGTAGGTATCCCTTTCATCTCATTTATGGCAAGCCATGCCATTTACTTGTGGAGATAAGGCACATGTCACTTTGGGTTGTCACTGAGATATTATTGGATCCAGAGAGTATAGGTGATCAGAGGACGGCAGAATTGGTAGCCCTGGAGGGGCTTAGAGATACAACCTTTTCGACTATCCTACAGTATAAGGAGCGAGTGAAGATATATCATGATTATCATATCAGCCATAAGCACTTTGAGCTTGACCAGAGAGTATGGTTATTCGATGCCAGGCTGAGATTATTTTCAGGGAAGTTGCAGAGCAAGTGGAAGGGACCATACTTGGTTTGAAAGGTGCATGACAATGGCAGCATTAATATATCTGATATGTCATCTGAGTCCACCTTTCGAGTTAACGGTTAGCACCTAAAGCCATATCTTGATCATGATCCGTCGATCATTGACCTCGCCCCTATTCATTTTTCATGAGATGTGATCTTTGACTCACATCATTTGCATCTCCTGCCTTATTATCACCTTCTTTCACCGTGGTATAGATTCAAATGTCCATATCATACATTATTTGGTCTAACACCCCATTTTAGATCTTATGATTATGCTATACTTAGGGTGTACTTTACCCTAAGTACAGCGAGGGTGTCAGACTTTTGATCATTCTTTTGCTTCTTTTTACCCCTGTTTTGTTGCCTATACTTAGGGATATTTTACCCTAAGGGGAGGTAGACCCTGTACATTCTATGCCTCGATTTTCCCCTTGTTTATAGATTTCTATACTTATGATAACTTGATCCTAAGTATAGGGGATCACCGATATCTATTCATTTTATTACTTCATTCGTCATTATAGTATAGCCTTTCTTTTCACTTCCCAATACCAAGCATGAGTTATGCCTTCTTCATCACTCGTTGATCACTCTGAGGACATCATTCGAGCTAAGTATAGGGTGGTGTCATATATATTGTATATATATTTTATCCATAACTCATACTTTTTGTGAGTGTGGTAATAAATAAAATGTCTGAAAACTACAAGCTAAAAGTCACAAAAATTTTAAAATTTTTCCTTGTACATAAAATTATTTTTTGCACATACATGATTGTAAATAGTTATTTGTAAATACTATTATTTACAAATGTTTGTAAAAATATATTGATTATAAAATGTTTGTAAATATTGTTGTATCAAAATTATGTATATACTACAAAATTTTTTGAAAAATGTTTGAAAAATAACAGTTTGCAATAACCCATGTATAAATGTTTGTAAATAGTTTATAAAACTTCTGCATTCATGCATGCATGCATTCAAACATTTTCAAAAATTTTGCACATTTTAAATTTTTTTGAATATTGTAAAAAATTACATAAAAAGAGTTTTGTACATACATTTGTATATTCATCTGAATCATAGTTTACATTAAAACCAGTCTGGAACTAAATTGGAAAATGGAGCTTGGTTAAGACCTTAATCCATCTAACTCTTAGAGAAACCTTATAGGACATGGGGTTGAGACTTTTCAGGTCCATTAACGACTTAATTCTTTGAGTCCATTAGGCTATGTTCACATGTCATCTTGATGAGCCTAAGCAGAACACTTAACAATGCATGCATGACTCTCACAGATAATGGCCTTACTTGGACCAGCACCTTACACATAGCTCTCTACGTATGAGTTGATTAGGAGGCAGTTTTCTTTGGCTTGGAGTAGCATACGAGGGTAGTACTTCCAGGCGGAACATCTCGTCTTCCTTTAGGGAGGGATGTGTACCTCAACTTGGTCTAGAGGTGTTGAGGTCTAAAGACAAGAGTTGTGGGTTGCAATAATGCTTCAAAAGAGGGATAGTCTACTGGCTCAAGAAGAAAAAGTCCTTATGTATATGATGCACCATGTAGATATGTTTTACATATGAACATAAAGTGCAAAATCAAGAAAAACTCCAAAAAAAGTGGACAGGCCTGATTGAAAATAAAATGCCTGCCATAGTGTATATAATAAATAAAGTAATGTTTATGTATTACACCTTCTCATCTCATGAAGCTTGCAGCGGGAGACTTAGCTACATTGGTTAGGCTCCCAGGGATATGTGGCTTCACTGGTCACTGTCCATTCTCTTCATCCCCCCTCTTCTCAAGCTGGTTGAACTTGAACTTATAAGGCAATACCCCGCTCCTCGAGGAAAGAGCTGCTAGACTGAGGAATTAGAGTTACCTTGTTGAGGGAGGTTGTTTCTTTATCATTTCTGAGGTGGGGAGCTACATATCACTTACACAGTACAAGGAAAGATTCATGGTCATTAGAGTTTGCATATGTAGACTTGTTCTGATCTGGATTATTGAGGAGTCTCGACCATAAAATGCTTGGAACTTAGAGGATGTTGAGTCTTAAACCTAGATCCCAATAAGGTTTCGACAAGCTAATAATCTAAAGGTCTGACTGAGCTCCATACTTCAATTTAATGAAGATAAGTTCAATAATCAACCTTTATTCTCCTTTTTTTTCTTTTATCTTCTTTTTCACTTCTTTTTCAAATAAGTATTTGCTAAGGGACTAGCAAAAGTAATGTATAGGGGGGCTGATGAATCCCTGATTCTCACTTTTTATTCTTTTATTTTAGCTATTTATCTTGGCAAAATAGCATGTAAATACCTGTAAATAGAATAACATAGCATTCAACATGCATTTGTTAATATTGCATAATGAGCATATCTTTGTGCAAAAATAAAAGAACAAGGAAAATAAAAAGGAAGGACGTATTTAGAATAAATACAGAGAAACCCAGACCCTAAGAGAAGGTCAAGCCTTGACCTAATCGCCAAATAAAATAAGTAGAGAGAGATAGGGTCCATTGTATGTTGTACATATTACTAATGTGTATAAATA
Source organism: Ottelia alismoides (assembly GCA_037367405.1). Lineage (NCBI taxonomy): Eukaryota > Viridiplantae > Streptophyta > Magnoliopsida > Alismatales > Hydrocharitaceae > Ottelia > Ottelia alismoides. Next base: position 239,302 of record JAZKJV010004167.1, on the reverse strand, counting down.
AAAATTTTTGACAAAATAAAACTAAATTATTATTTTTACCTCCTTGTATATATTTCTAGAAATAAAATAGAAATAAAATAAAAATCAGAAAATATAAATAAAATCTTCCTCACTTGTACAAAACACGTTTATATACCTCAGATTCACTATTTGCTCTATACCTGTAAATAGCTCATAAAAAATAAAATAAAAATTATTTCATACTCCTAAAAATATGATGAAATAAATAAATGATAAAACTATGGTATTTTTGTAAAAATAACAAAATAAAATTAATTGTATATAATACATAGGTATATTATACTTGCATATAACACCATATATTGTATATACACTAATTTAATTTTCATAAGAATAATTAAAAATCACAGAAAAATTCCTTGAAAAATAGCAAACATTTTTTATCTTATTCATTTTTTAATTTGAATTCTTTTATTATTTTTTTATTTAATTTTCTTTATTTTTATAGTTGTTTTGTCCTGTAGTCTATTTCGTCTTCACCCTAGAACCATTCTGATTGGTCCACCTCGATTTGTTAACCGAGGTCAACTGTTCCTCCCTAGACCCTTCCTCATCGAGTCGGGTTTCACCCGAATTTTTCCAATTTCTCCAGACCCTATTCAATATCCTCTTTACCCCAACTTTTGCTTTGGATTGAGGGTGTGGATCCCTAATCCTCTCCCGCTTCTTTCCTCCTCGATCCACATCTCGTTTCGTGGGTGCTTCCCCTATCTTCTCGGACCCTCACACCTATATATCATGTGCACCCCCATCCTTTCCCTCCACCTTTTGGTTGCGCCACTTCTACCGTTCCACCCGTCCACCTTTCCCAAAGTAACAATGAGCGAGAGGGATGGTGAGGGAATCATTTTGAGCATGCTAGCCGTAGGTCCATTGAGGTTCTGCCTCATCTCTGCTACAAGGAGCCTAGCCTCTAGCTACACTGGCTATCGAGGCCAAGACCACCGTAGACCTCCGTCTACGTCCCCGGCCATGCTTCGACCATCTTTAGGTACTTCATTTTCCGTTCATCTTTTATTAAATCCAACATCCATCCACCGAACAGAGTCACCTCGATCTTCCCTTGTTTTCCATATCTCCGTCGCACCCTGACATAAGTCCACCTCGCATTGATCTCCCTTCGCTTCTACATCGTGCACCATAACCCCTCTCTCTATTCTAATCCTCAGATTGGAATAGAGATAAAGTCCCTTCCTTCACTCCCGCGCGACCTAACCCATCCAACCTCCACCTTTGTTTTTGATCACGATGCATTCTAACTCGTGCCGAAATCACCCTCCGAGCAAGACCCTTCCTCCTGTAGGGTTGGAGCGCAACCATACCTCATATGGAGGTCAAGTACGTCCTAGGAGAGCTCCAGGTCGACCCAGCACCCCCAGGACCCTCCACTCGATCTTGGGCCCTTCTGAGCCATCTTGCCACTGCAAAGTTTCATCGTCGACCCATTCCACGCCTCCAGGGAGTTCTTCCCCGTTCTTTTATGACGCCTCCTACATCGTCTGATCGAGGCCATCTTCAGTTCTAATCCGACTCGTTCACCTACGGGAGGCCTCCGACCGTCAGATCCATCTGAGTATCTCATCTGCACCCTCCATCGCCGAAGCGGTATCTATCCATTTCAATCGTCAGATTATAAGTGGGACATCCTCGACCGTTGGATCGTGCCCAATAAGGTGTAATTTATTCTTAGTCCCCTCTTTGTTTTGTCTTTATTATTCAGTCCTGTATATTTGTCGTAGTTTTAAATATTGTGGTCATTTTGCATGTGGAACCTTGCCATTTCTGATATTTGCATTTCAGTCCTTTTTGAGTGAGCTCACGTACTGTCTTACGTGCTTGTTTGGTTTATTTGCATTACCTATCCTGGACTTAATCTTTGTTATGTTTTGAATGAAAATTTTCTGAGATTTGCATATATACCCATGTGCGTGGTGTATTAAGCATGTGCGCTTATTTTCAGGATATTTTGCATTATTCGCCCTGAGCTTTTTATATATGTTACTAATTGGCCTGTGAACTTTATTATAATGGCAATTAGGGCCCTACAAGCTATGTGTCTTATTTTTATCAAATAAATACCTAATTAATTCCAAAAGTATGATAAAAATATGTTAGCTTCTACTAACACGTAATATTTATATTAGTTTTTGTGAATTAATTTAGTATTATATGATATTTTATAAAAATAAAAAATGCATAAAAACTTACTGTCTATTTTAGAAAATACATAAAAATTATAAAAATTGTTTTAAAAATTCCAAAAAATAGTGAGTGTTTTTTTGTTTGCTTTACTTCCAGTACCATTTTTTTTGCAAAAATCAATACAAAAACACAAAAAATCTCAAAACTTCTAAAAATCATAAAAAATTCTAAAAAATCAGAAAAATACAATTTCAGTTCATGTTGTTAGAACTTTTTTCATAAAATTAATAACGAGGACATTTGGACATTTAATTATTTTTAATTTGTAATTTTGTCCTGGCTGTGCTTTGTAACAGAACTTATTTGATTTTTATAAAATCACATAAAATTAAGAAAAACCCCAAAAATTACCAAAAATTCCTTAATATTTGAAAAACACAAAAATATTTTTATTCTGAATTTTCGAGCATTTTTGGTCTTAAATAAAAATTCAGTAAGCTTTCTTGTGTGCTTTAGTTTTCTTGTTTGCTTGATTTTCTTCCATATTTAAAAATATAAAAAAATGCAAAATAAAAATTCATTAAGCTTTCTTGTGTGCTTTAGTTTTCTTGTTTGCTTGATTTTCTTCCATATTTAAAAATATAAAAAAATGCAAAATCAAAAATTAATAAAAATATGCATTTCTTTATCTGATTTCGACTACTTCGAAGGTTTTCTCGTGCTCCTTGAGCCCGACCCTAGTCACTATACTACGTTAAAATAAATAGTAGAGACCACTGATATTGTTTTTATGTTCTGTTTGATTGATTTGAGTGGTTCTCGATTTTTCATGTTGAGCCTCGACTTGCTAGTTAGGGTCGCAACGACCCTTATTTATCTGATTTCCTAACATTAGTTGGCGGGCCGCTCATCAACCAGCAAGCTGCTTTTAGGTGAGAGATGAATGCGATTAAAACTCATGTCACAGATTTAGTCAAAGGGAAGTCCGCCCTTCCTGCTAAGATAGAACTGAATTCTAACAATTTCAAGAGAAAGTCAGAGCAGGTAGATTTAACCGAGCCCACCCTCCAGTCATAGGTATTTTTAGATGATTATCTTTATTGTGGTGATGCTGATTTCATTTCTCTTAGGAGCAGTAGGATGCCTGCAGGTAGAGACTTAACTAGGCTCGATGAGGATACACCTGATGATACAAAAGAGCATGTTGAGGACATTGATGGTGGTGCTGAAGCTGCCATTCCCTTTAATGATGTGGATGGTGGTACTGAAGCCACCAAATCTGAAGAAAATCAGCCAGAGCTGAATGCTGATGCAACTGCTTTACCTTTCTTTTTGTATAGTGATGATGGTAGAAAATCACAAAGAAATGTACAAAAAAGGAGAAATAATAAAAGAAATAAGATAGTTGATCAATCTGGATCTGACTCTCTCTCTGGTAATCGCATGGAGCAATTCCCAATTTTACTAAAAATATTGTCTTCTTCTTGCTATGATCCTCCTATTGTATAAACTGACAGGGAGGATGTACAGATACTTTTCCCCAGGCACTTCTCTTGGAAAAACGAGATAAAAAGAAAAATAAAAAAAAGACCTAGATGAATGATCTGACGAAAGAGATGTTAGACAAATTCATGATCGGACTCACTCTTTCAGAAGCCATGGCACATATCCCTCTTCTGCGGAAAGGTCTAAAAGAGCGAACCACATTCCACAGAAAGAAGAGGTAGCGCAACCATTGCTTAGAAATCTATATGTTAACCAAGGAAACATGTCACACAATCCAGAACTGTCTTCTAGCCAAAAGATCATATAAGAGAGCTCGGGCCTCTTCGACCAAGCAGAACGGTCTTGTAGTTTGCTGATAGATTGGTCAAGAGGCCTAAGGATTAATCGGGGATGTTATCGTTACCATTCAGGGTTTGCAATTCCCCGTGAACTTCGTTGTGTTGGACATGACGGTCCCAAATGCGTGACTGATACCCCTAACATATTAGGATGACCTTTTCAGGCAACAACTAAGGTCGTTTCCGACGATGGTATTGGGAAGGTGTTCGCGTTCAGTGATAGAGTATACATATAGAGACGATCTAGGACCTCCAATCTAGATAAGTAGAATCAGAGAGAGCATCTGATGATGAACCCGATAATCATCAGGACTGTGACTTCGTACAGACAGATGATGAGGTCGTCTGGGTTGAACCGAGTACACAATCTTTCATAACGCCGTCAGGAGAATATGAGATTCAAATATTAGATGATGGGAGATAGGAAAACACAATCTTGGAGAAGATTAGAGATAAGGCTTGTGGAGACAATTCTAGTATCTTTCTAGATCATTATGATACTCTCTATCCCTTTGAGTCCGAAGTGAGCAATCATATCTGCTAGTCACTCATAAATCAGTCAGATTCAAAAGATGTTGATTGGTAGTGTTACACAGAATTCCTATCACTTTAGACTTCACCTAAAGAGCCTACAACTAGCCTTGAGACCGAGCCAGTTCATAATATCTAGCTGTCAGATGAGCTGTCTTTATATCTTTCTAAGTCAGAGCAGGCCAAGCTTACGCACACCAACCTAGTAGCCTACACCTAGGCCCTAGTCAGACCAGCTCTTCTTGTTCCTTCTCCCCCTGAGCTTAAACCTCTACCTCAGAGTAGAAAATACCAATTCCTTGCTGGAGAATCCAAAATGCTTCCGGTCATTATCGCTTCTAATCTTATTGAAGATCAAGAATCCCGTCTGATGGAGATTCTTGAAAAGAACCACAAGGAAATCGGGTGATCAGCAACTTATCTCAATGGGATTAGTCCAACTCTATGTTCCTACCACATTTTTATCGAGGATGATGCCAAATCATCTTGTGAGTTTCAGCGCAGACTGAACCTGAATCTTTGAGAGGTGGTTATGAAGGAAATATCCAAGTGGGAGAGGGCCGATTTTACCTATCCCATCTTCAACTCTAGATGGTTTAGTCCTTTACATGTGGTACCTAAGAAGATGTGTATCACTACAATGATAAATGAGGATGGAGAGGAGATCGCTACCCGAGTACCCACTTCTTGACGATTTTGTGTGGCCTACAGATATTTGAATCAGACGACCAAGAAGTATTACTTCCTGCTACCATTCGTTGATCAGAATGTCGAACGGTTAGTTGGGAAGAGCCATTATTGCTTCCTTGATGGGTACTCAGGGTATAATCAGGTGGCCATTGCTCCTGAAGATCAAGAAAAGACAACATTCACATGTCCGTTCGGAACGTATGCTTTCAAACGGATGCCCTTTGGATTATGTAATGCTCCAGTTACATTCCAAAGCTGCATGTTTTTATTTTTTGCGAACATGGTAGGTGACTTTTTGGAAGTTTTCATGGATGATTTTTCGGTCTACGACAATGATTTTGATTCCTGCCTTCTGACGAGTCCGATAATCCACTTGTTAAGAAGATGTATTTATATCATCATGCGTAAAAATTAATGCGTCGTTTGTTGTAGGCGGCAATCGGAATCGGTCGAGAAAATAACCACACAAAATTTAATCAATTTTTAATCAAGTAGTTTTATATTTATTTTACTTGAGCAAGTCCCAAGGTCGATCACAAGGAGGCAAAGGAACAACCTAGAAATATATCTATCAAAATTCGTGCACGATTTTTGAGGCAGTCTTTTTTTTGTAATTTTTAATGCAAATAAGGGATGCAAGATGCAATTTCGGCCAATTTTAGGGACTAAAATGCAAATTACGTTCAAACTATGTCCGAAAAATATGAAACTTGGCCGAGATGATAATTATGACAAAATGAATGCACTGTAATTTTTTTGGGATTTTCGGATGCAATGTGATTTTTTTATGAATTTTTAAATGCAAATAAAATTAATTTCAATATTTAATTATAATAAATATTAAACCTAATTATTTTCAAGGAATAAAATTATCTAAGATCTATCACTAAGTAATGGACCTCAAAAATATCCTAAACCTCGAAAATATGAGATCTAATACCTATTAAAAATCAAATACTAAAATATGTAAAATGATTTTTACAGGGCAAACTATACATGCAAATGCTATTCTTTTTGGGAACAATGTCAAGCACAATTAACTCAATAATTTTTTATTTTTGGGGATTTTTAGAGCAATGGTTAATAAAACACAAAATTACTAGCATAAATTGGGCAAAATATGCAATTTTCCACAAAACAATTATTTATTAATTAACCATCAATCACAAAAATATACACAATATATCATACTCTAGAGAATTAAAAGATGAACATCCTGCTATTTTTTAAATAATAAAATAATGTCATGTAAAGGTCTAAAATCACTGGGGAACACAAGAGTATAATTGCAATAAAATAAATAAAATAAACACTGCAAATAATGTATTTGTAATTACCGAAGAGTGGGGGGCAAAATTTGCAAAATTTCCAATAGGTCACGTGCCAAGCACGTGACCTTTGTCGGCTGGAATGTAATTACAATTTGGGAGAACTCCGTGGGCTCTTTTGTAATTTACCCAGAGGGTCACGTGTGATGCACATGTCCCCTAGGGATGACTCTTCTGGCGTTCCACACGCACGTTCCTCGCACATGCTGGGGTCTCAAGCTCCGAGCTCCGGTGCACGGTGGAGGAGCTGCTGAGGCGTGCCTTCGGCAGAAGGTACGATGGCCCAATGCGGTAGAGTCGATGATTGAAGCCGGAGGCGATGATGGTTGTGGCTAGGATGCTCCGGTAGAGGACAGTGATGCGTAGCCCAACCAAGGCGATAGAGCAGCGTTGGTGAAGAAGTCAGGTGGAGGCGAGGCAGAGTGCCGGCGGTGACCGGCGTGGCTGGCGGTGGTGAGCTAGCGGCGTTGTCGATCGGAGAAGGCGTGGTCGATGGCGGTGTCATAGATGGTGGATGAAGTCATCGTCGTTGGCGGAGGTCGATGGTGGTGAGGACGCGTGAAGCAGGATGAGTTGCCGGTGGATGAAGGATGTCCTTCGGCGGAGCTAGCGAAGCTGGAGGCATCTGGCGTGGAAGACTGGCGGGCATCGTAGACGAAGGCCGGAGATTATGCTTGGTGAAGATGAGGCATACAGTGGTCATGGTTGATAGAGGTGGCTGGAGCAAAGGCATACGAGATGAATCGCATAGGCTCGACGATGTTGACAGGAGCAAGGATAGACGCGCACGAAGGTGCGACGCTGTGACGAGGACGGGTACCTCAGATCTCGCCGAGGATAAGGACCATGGGCTGTCACCACCGGGTTCTTGTTCCAGATGCTATCGGTGGATGAAAAAACTCAGGCGGCGGTGGTGTTCTAAAATAGAGGAGGGGTGCTTTGCCGGCTATGGAAGGAGATTGGAGAGAGGGGGTGACTCGATTCGATTTCACGAGAAGGTCGGAAGATCTTGGACGGAGATTTGACGAGGGAGGATTGGTAATGGGCAAGATACGTGGGCGATCTGATCGTGATTTGGCGGCGGAGAGAATCGCAACGGCGACGAGATTTGGGGGTGCCGCTGCCCGCGATGGAAAGTAGGGGAGGAGGCAGACGAGCCCCTAGTCGTTCGATCAGCAGAGATCGGGCTGCCAGATGGTCGACACGTGGCGCATGGGAGAGGGCTGGAGTGAAGAGCACGTGCTTGGCACATGCCTGGGAGGCACGTTCCTTGCACGTGCGATGGCTTTTATTTTTTTTATAAAAAAGAATAAATAAATAAGCCAAAAAATGCTGACACGTGGCGGTCCCAGAGGCTGCCATGTGTCAGCACCAGAAAATTCGAAGAATAAATCTATTATAAAATCAAAAATAAATAGCAAATAGCCTTGGATCGAAAAATTTTCCTCGTGAAAATTGCTCGTCTCGATAAGATCTACAACTTTCATGAAGACATCAAAACCAAAATCGATCAAATGAATAAAGTGATATTTTTGGGGTATCCCATGTACATAGAATACCCTGATTTTTGGGTTTTGTAATTTTTTTGTCATTTTTAAACCAGATAAAAATCTGTAAAAAATATGGTAAAATCAAGATTAAATAATTACATATTAAAATAATTTTTTGGATATTTATTTGTTAAAAAAAGAAGAAATAAAATAGAATATGAAAAAGACCGATTTTGTATAGTTGGTTAGTGAAGACTCGGACTCAATTTGTTTCTTTAATTTCAAACTCAATTTTGGATTTGGATTTTTGCGCATTTTAATAAAACTTTCATCAAAGAAGACAATTGAAAAAGAAATAAACTAAAATAGGTTAACTACGTATATAAAATAAAAGGTCAAAATTAGCTAAAATACAAAATGTACAAAAGAGGCCCAAAACCCAACTTTCACATATGAGCTCCGATTTACTTGAACTTGGCCATGTTTTGAAGGTAATTGAATGTACATTAGTTCAAAAGTGAGTAGGATTAAAACGGACACTGGATGAGAAATATATGAGGTTTTTAGTCCGGAAATCTTGAAACTAGGGTTTGGGTTTTTAGTCTACTTATTTGGGTTAGTGATTTTTTTGTATTATTTATTTATTTTTGTTAGTGATATGTACACAGTGGAGGTGGTTTTGTGTCATTCGGAGTTAACATGAATGAGTTAAAAATTCAGGAAATTAGGCTATTTACAGGTCAATTTTGGCTTGGATTTTTGGCTTCTTATTTTGTGCAGAAATTAGTGCTAAAACACATATCTTATGAAAACATGCATGAATGCTAATTATGCAGAATAAATGCAGAGATGCTGATGATTTTGAGGGATCTGAGCTTAATTAATGAGATTTAGAGTGATGAATCCGAGATTCATCATCCCCCTATACTTAAACCTTGCTCGTCCCTGTGCATCAAAAAGAAATGCCATGAGGTGAAATGAGATTGGGTTCTATACCAATATCATGAACTGAAGGTGAAAGTGACACTAGACTCGACCTTTGGATTATTTATGTGTCAGAACTTTTGTGAGACTTAGAATTTCAAAATTAACAACCCTCAAGTTCTACACATCATTGTATTAGTTTCGTCTCAGAAGTCATCTTAGATCAATTCTCTTCCCAAAGTATACCCTATGAACATTGAACAACCAACTCATGTGTGTGAAAGATTTTAGCTCTTCCCATCCAGAATGCGGGACTACCATGCTCCTCTCCTCTCCAGTAACTTGTCCTCGTGGAGTCAGGTATTTCCTTCTAAGGTCTGTCGCACTGTATTCACAATCGAATTGGGGAAGAAGATAGAAGAAGGAGAAAAAAACTGGAGGGTGGCCAGTGTAGTCACCTCTCCTTGTGAAGCTGGCCAGTGTAGCTGAGTCTCCACCAAGATCTGCAGGTTTCTTGAAGCTTGGACCTTTTTGGTCAGATTTTATTCGGTAGTTGCTTCTTTGTATTTGGAATTTTTGGTGGTTCTGCTTGGATCTTGTTTTGCCCCTACGGATATAGAATCTTTTTGTTTCCGTATGTTTTTTGGGGTCTTAGGAAAATTGTGCCCAACATCCATCCCTTTTCCGAAGCTTTATTTCAACCCGTACTCCGGTCTTTAGATTTCCATGCTACTAGTAAAGAAACTCACACAGTCTTCCAACATCCCGTCTGAGTTGAGCTAAGTGCATAGTGTGAGAGTACAAATTAATTCCCTATTCCAGAGTTGTACCCAAAATGAAGAGACCATGTTAGACACTAAGAGTCAAACGCTACACATTGTCATGTGGAACTCAAAGAATTAAGTCAAAGACCTGAAGTTTCTAAAATCCTATTTCTCAGTGAAGTTCCTCTGAAAATTAGGTGTATTAAGGACAAGTCCATACCACTCTCGGTTTCGGCTCATAACTCGGTTTAGAACCCAAAGACTTTTCACATATGCAAATGAATGAAATGCTAGATGAAGTGCAGGTGTGTGAAATGCAGACACAATTTTTTGTGTTGTTTTTTTTCAAAAGTTTGTTACCCTCCCTGTAAATACATATAAACTTACGTGCAAGTACAAGATATGGGTAAAATATATACAAAGTATATATACAGACCCCCCTATACTTAGCGAGTGTTGTCTCCTCAAAACACAAAAAGCGTAAAGAAGACATAGCTCGGGCTAAGCGTAAGAGAGTGAAAAAGGAAAAAGAAAAATAACAAGATTTACAGAACCGCCCCCCTATACTTAGACTGTGAACAGTCTAAGTATAGAAGAAGAGCGAAAAAAATGAAGCGGTTGGGGTATGTGAATGAGGAGAATATATACATGTGAGCGTCGGTTCTCCCTATACTTAGGCTCTGGTCAGCCTAAGTATAAGAGAAATGTGGAAATGGAGCGATCGGACGATAGAAGAAGAATGGTAAATACAGATGGCATCGGTCCCCCGCTATACTTAGGCGTTGACCTAAGTAGAGGAAGAAGCTGTACAAGGCGACCGATGTGGTCGGGAGGGAGGGAGGGTAGCTGATGATTAAGGCGGTTTTCGGTTGATCTTTTTGTGAGCCTGTGATAGGAGATCGGTATAACGAGACAGAGATGAAGCATATGATTCCCAACTATTATCAGTGTCATCCTCAGAAAAATCATGACGGATAGTAGATGAAACACTTGAGTCAGATGAAAGATATCCATCATCAGAGTTATCCTCAGAGGAATAGTATTTGAAAGTGGACATACTCCAAATATTCATGTCTTTTTTTTCTTCAATTATTTTCTCAGAATTCGTTCCTTTTTGGGATCAAGTGCTTTGTCCTCAGATGAATACTCAGAAGCACCGGTTTCAGTAAGCTCATAAGAAATAATTCCAGTGTACTGGTAGAGGGTGGGAGCAAGAGCTTTGGATGAATAGTAGTTAGGAACGGGAGTTGTCCAATTAGAATTGAATTGTGGATCCTTGCGAAGATATGGCTTTAGAGCTGCCGAACAGACTTCACTCATGTAGACAACCTCTTATGGACCTTATGAGGGATCATTAGTTGATTCCTCTTCCGAAAGGTCAAAGGTGACTTTCTTTTTCTTGTTTCATAAATGTGTCAGTTCACTTGAGTATCCAGATGCATAGCCATTGGAATTCTTCTCCTTCGTCGATGTTCGGGATGTGTGTTTGTTCTTAGTCTTCTGAATGTTGGTGCACTCTCGATTTGGGATGATTTGGTACAGGTATTCAGAGAAGGTTGCTCCAGGGTGCGAGCATGCATATGTCTTAGGATCTTAGTAGAAGGATTTGTCTATTTTGAGATCTGCGGAAATTGAAATACTGAGGAGAGTTTCTGCATGTTCGTTCTTAATTGATTCGACATTGGAGCATTCCTGTGTCGAGTTGATGTAATCCATGTAGTCAGAGTAGGTTTACCGAGGGTGTGCCCTTGCATAAGTCTCCGGATCATATGATTCATATACTTGACTCTCCATGGTGAGTGCAGCTGGGAATGGAGCAGGGGGAAGATTATCTAAACTAATAGTCTCATCAACAACCGCTATCTCAGGTGTTGCAGCAGGGTAGGGCTCTTCTACCTCTTCATGGTTGCGGCTGTTGGGGACTTCGTGGGTTTCCTCAGAAGATCGTGGTTCCTCAAAGACATGGTCTGATCTAAGTGCTTCAAATGCTTTAAAATTGATTTCCTGAGTCTCACAATCAAGAATTGCCTTAGCCAATGCTAAGAACGGCTTTCCAAGAATGATTGGATACTGGGTGAATTCTCCTTGATGCTCAATATCAATGATCGTGAATTCTACTTTGAGCGGAGCACCTTAGAATTTCATGATGACATAAATGATTCCTCTCGGCTGCTTTATCGATCGGTCCGCCAATTGAACAATCTCTTGTAATTTCCTGATCGGTCCGAGTTTGAGTTCGTGAAATACAGAGGTTAGGAGGATATTGATTGATGAATCGTCATCAATCCGAGCATGGGTGAAAATTGTGTCTTTGATTTCACAGTCAAATCTGGGAAACCTCTTCACTATGCGACTCTTTGTTTTTCTCCTCAACAATAAGGAGGAGGCCATTGATAAGATACGGCTTTCAGTCTTTGTACTAATCCTTCACGACTTTTTGATCATTAATTTGTCCATTACAAATCCTTTAAGGTCGGGGAATTGTTCAATGGCATTTATAAAGGAAAGTCAAAAATCAATCTTTTCTCCAGTGCTTCCCTTAAAACAGGATCCCAAATTCTTCAGATCTTCTTCAGTCTCTATTTTTATGAAATTTTCTGGATTTTCGATTTTTTGGTGTTTTTGAATATTCCAATTTTTCGGTATTTTTTGTGTGGTGTGGTGATGTGGTTTGTTCTTCAGATGAGCAGGGGCTGTTATGTTCGGAATAGGAGTCAGAGGCATAGTCATTCTTAGGAGTGTAGTATGCAGAGGTGTCGATGTCGGAATCGTTCCTACGTTCCTGAATATCCTCAAAATTTTCAATCTTGGATCCAATCATTTTCTTATTCATTTTTATGTCCGAGCTCCCAGAAAATAAATTGTCGGTTAGTAAAATTTTTGAATTTTTCCTCCATTAATTCAAATTTCTTATTTATCCTCGAAATATTATCCTCAAAACTCTGTTCATGATCAATCATGGGAGCAGTCGGTGTGTGTTCAATAATTCCATCTTCCATTTTCCTGTATGTGTTAAAAGGAGAGTTTCTTGAAATATCCATTATATGATCATTCTTTTCTGAAAATTTCTCCTCAAAATTTATGGAAGGCGGCTGCTTATATGGTCCAGGTATGTGGGGTTGGTCTGAGTAGAGTTCAATCCTTTGATCATGATTGATCGGATCCTGATATTGTGGAGTCAGCATACAGGGTTCCTGTATTTCTATGTAGTCAGTCCAGTCCTCTGTATGAGTGTCATGTCTGAATAAGGGGATGGCATGGTCAATCCAAGATAATTATTGTTCATTGGTGTTCAAGGATAGGGATGATGGAAGCTGTGAAGAAGTGTTCAATTCGATCATGTGGTTATCATCTCCCATGAATGATGGATTGACATTTACCGAATATGAAGGATGAATTGTATGATCAGAGTAGAGTGGATTGATGTATGAAGAAGTGGAGACCTCAGTCAGTTTTTGGTTTGTCTGGTCTGAATACAAAGGGTTGTCATTCATGAAACAGATCGGATTAGCAGAGAGTGTTGGTAGTTGAGAGTCTCTTTTTGAAGTTGGAGGAGGTGTTTGGGTCTAACCGAAACTAATTTGTTTTCATAGTATATCATTGATGAACTCTCGGATAATTGTTCGGCCGTTTTTGAAAGAGCTGAAAGGAATCTTGTATTGGGTTTATTTGAAATGAATTGATTTTTATGATTTGGAAAATGTTCCATGATGAGATTTAAATCAAGAAAGGAAAGAGATGATTGCACGGGATAGTCAAAAGAAATTTTATCAACTGTACGACTTTTGATTTTCGAAATCGATTCATGCACACCAATGCAAACATAAATCAAACCTCAAGTTCACCAACACACACAATGAAGCTGTAAGAGTTCGGCTATTATCTTTTCAATTTTAATTGGTGATAAATCAATCTTGGCAAAAATTTAGCGAGCTGTTAGGTGCCGAAATTTTCGTAATGACTGACCTGAATTCTTACGACTAGTTGCACCTACTTTCAGCCAGTATGGTAGTAAGTACGGACAGTAGAACAGCTACCCGTTACTTGAGGATGGAGCCTTACGCAGTGTCCTCTAAACCGCCCACTCTAATAAGGAAATCCGGATCGTTTACCGGCTACCCGTAGATCCTCACTGAGAAGTAGCTAATCGTTTTTGGTAGAATCAATAGTCAATATGAAAATCCGGTTTTGGATTCTAGCCTTAAGTGTCGTCTCTCCCTCACTTAGAAAAATAAAAGCATCCAAGGTCAGGGTTGCTCTCCCACAGAATTTCTTGATTTTATGGTTTATTTTGATCAGATATATTTAGCAGTCTCAATTTTAATTAAGTGATCACTGAAGAATTTAAATGAGCAAAAATACACATCTACCATCCAGTCCCAATTTCCTTTAAACTTTATATGACAAAACCAAGAGGGAGGAGTTCGGGAAAAAGCTGATGCACGTGAAAATAATGATGTATGCTTAGTTAGAAGGCTTACAATGAATCCTCGCAATCTCCATGTGGGATGCTAGACAGAAATTGAAAATTTATTCTAAATGAATGCAAGCCGATGAAAAACCGCACCTAGCAGAAAGTTCTATTAGCGGGGATGAATTGATTTAAAATTTTCTAAGTTGAACGGTCTATGTGCGTCTCGATTAATAGTGAAGTGTGGCTTAATCCTACGAGCATAATCAAAAATTAAAATGCTCTGAGAGCCATATGTGCAGGTTTATCCTAATCGCCACTCAAGTCGGGCCCAATCCTCACCGGAGAGTGAAACAGGCCACGACACACCACAGAAGAAAGTTCTGAGTTTTTTACACATGCGAGAGTCCAAACGGACACCGATGTACATGAGCAATTAATTATAAAAATAAAATTGCAAAATTTAAAAACCTAGACTCAACGCTCTCTCAGGACTTGACTCGATCTTACATTAATTGCGGCTTTTTCGGATGTCGATGAAGATGCTTCGGTTTCTTGAAAAGCTGTTCCACGTACGCTGGGTACCTTGCAAGAAAAATAAGAGAGAGAATGTAAAAGAGTGACTGAAAATAATCAAAAATAGAAGAAAATAAATAAATGCTGAAAATAAATGCAGGGAAAATAAAATGAAATTTACAATGAAAGATTTGGGGGTCAGACTACCCGAATACGGAAAACCGAACGAAAATTCTCAAAACACAAAACTAAGTCGTTTACCTACCCGACAACGGCGCCATTTGACAAGTCTGATAATCCGCTTGTTAAGAAGATGTATTTATATCGTCGTGCATAAAAATTAATGTGTTGTTCGTTGTAGGCGGCAATCGGAATCGGTCGAGAAAATAACCACACAAAATTTAATCAATCTTTAATCAAGTGATTTTATATTTATTTTACTTGGGCAAGTCCCAAGGTCGATCACAAGGAGGCAATGGAAAAACCTAGAATTATGTCTATCAAAAGTCATGCACGTTTTCGATGCGGTTTTTTTTTGGAATTTTTAATGCAAATAAGGGATGCAAGATGCAATTTCGACCTATTTTAGGGACTAAAATGCAAATTACATTCAAAGGATTTCCGAACAATATGAAACTTGGCCGAGATGATAATTACGACAAAATGAATGCACTGTAATTTTTTTGGAATTTTTGGATGCAATATGAATTTTTTATGAATTTTTAAAAGCAAACAGAATGAATTTCAATATTTAATTATAATAAATATTAAACCTAATTATTTTTGAGGAATAAAATTATCTAAGATCTATCACTAAGTAATGGACCTCAAAAAAATCCTAAACCTCGAAAATGTGAGATCTAATACCTATTAAAAATCAAATACTGAAATATGTAAAATGATTTTTATAGGGCAAACTACACATGCACATGCAAATGCGATTTTTGGGCACAATGTCATGCACAATTAACTCTACAATATGTGATTGTTTGGGGATTTTTAGAGCAACGGTTAATCAAATACAAAATTAAGAGCACAAATTGGGCAAAATATGCAATTTTTCACAAAACAATTAATTATTAATTAACCATAAATCAAAAAAATATCCACAATATGTCAAACTGTAGAGAATTAAAAGATCAACATCATGCTATTTTTTTAACAATAAAATAATGTCATGTAAAGGTCTAAAATCAACGGGGAACACAGGGGTATAAGTGCAATAAAATAAATAAAATAAACAGTGCAAATAATGTATTTGTAATTACCGAAGAGTGGAGGCGAAATTTGGAAAATTTCCACTAGGTCACATGCCAAGCACGTGACCTTTGGTCGGCCGGAATACAACTGCAATTTGGGAGAACTCCGGGGCTCTTTCGTAATTTACCCAGAGGGTCACGTGTGATGCACGTGACCCCTGGGAATGACTCTTTTGACGTTCCCCACGCACGTGCCTCGCATGTGCTGGGGTCTCGGGCTCCGGGCCCCGATGCATGGTGGAGGAGCTGCTGAGGCGTGCCTTCGGCGGAAGGTGCGATGGCCGGACGCGGTAGAGTCTATGGTTGAAGCCGGAGGCGATGATGGCGTGGCTGGCATGCTCCGGCAGAGGACGGTGATGCGTAGCCCAACCAAGGCGGTGGAGCAGTGTTGGTGAAGAAGTCAGGCGGAGGTGAGGTGGAGTACCGGCAGTGACCGGCATGGCTGGTGATGGCGAGCTAGCAGCGTTGTCGATCGGAGAAGGCGTAGTCAATGGCAGTGTCGTAGATGGTGGATGAAGTCATCGTCGTTGGAGGAGGTCGATGGTGGTGAGGATGCGTGAAGCAGGCGGAGTGGTCGGTGGATGAAGGATGTCCTTCAGCAGAGCTAGCGGAGCTGGAGGCTTCTGGCGTGGAAGACCGGCGGGCATCATAGACGAAGGCCGGAGATGTTTCTTGGTGAAGATGAGGCGTACGGTGGTCGTGGTTGATAGCGGTGGCTATAGCAAAGGCGTACGAGATGAAATGCATAGGCTCGACGGTGTTCACCGGAGCAAGGACAGACGCGCACGGAGGTGCGATGCTGTGACGAGGACGGGGTACCTCAGATCTCGCTGAGGATAAGGACCACGGGCTGTCACCACCGGGTTCTTGTTCCAGATACTATCGGCGGATGAAAAAGCTCAGGCGGCGGTGAAGTTCTTAAATACAAGAGGGGTGCTTCGTCGACTATGGAAGGAAATTAGAGAGAGGGGGAGACTCGATTCGATTTCACGAGAAGGTCGGAAGATCTTAGACGGAGATTTGACGAGGGAGGATCAGTGATGGGCGAGATACGCGGGCGATATGATCATGATTTGGCGGCGGAGAGAATCGCGGCGGCGACGAGATTTGGGGGTGCCGCCGCCCGCGATGGAAAGTAGGGGAGGAGGAAGATGAGCCCCCCGTCATCCGATCGACAGAGATCGGGCGGCCAGATGGTCGACACATTGCGCATGGGAGAGGGGTGGAGTGAAGAGCACGTGCATGGCACGTGCCTTGCACGTGCGGCGGCTTTTATTTTTTTTATAAAAACAAATAAATAAATAAGCCAAAAAAGGCTGATACGTGGCGTACCTAGAGGCTGCCACGTGTCAGCACCAGAAAATTCGAAGAATAAATCTTTTATAAATTCAAAATAAATAGCAAATGGCCTCGGATCGAAAAAGTTTCTTCACAAAAATTACTTGTCTCTATGAGATCTAAAACTTTTATGAGGACATTAAATCAAAATCGATCAAATGAAAAGGTGATACTTTTGAGGTATCCCATTTACATAGAATACCCTGATTTTTGGGTTTTATAATTTTTTGTCATTTTTTAACCAGATAAAAATCCGAAAAAATATGGTAACATCAAGAATAAATAATTACACATTAATATATTTTTTTAGATTTTTATTAATTTAAAAAAAGAAGAAATAAAGTAAAATAAGAAAAAGTCCGATTTTGAACAGTTTGTTAGTGAAGACTCGGACTCAATTTGTTTCTTTGATTTCAAGCTCAATTTTTTATTTGAATTTTTACGCATTTTAATAAAACATTCATCAAAGAAGACAAATTAATAAGAAATAAACTAAATTAGATTAATTATGTATATAAAATAATAGGTCAAAATTAGCTAAAATACAAAATGTACAAAAGAGGCCCAAAACCTAACTTTCACATATGAGCTTTGATTCACTTGGACTTGGTCTTGTTTTGAAGGTAATTGAATGTACATTAGTTCAAAAGTGAGTAGGATTAAAACAGACACTGGATGAGGAAGATATGAGCTTTTTAGTCCAGAAATCATGAAACTACTGTTTGGATTTTTGGTCCACTTATTCGGGTTAGTGTTTTTTTTGTATTTTTTATTTATTTTTGTTAGTGATATGTACAAAGTGGAGGTGGTTTTGTGTCATTCGGAGTTAGCATGAATGAGTTACAAATACGGGAAGTTAAGCTATTTACTGGTCAATTTTGGCTTGGATTTTTGGCTTCTTATTTTGTGCAGAAATTAGTGCTAAAATACAATTCTTATGAAAACATGCATGAATGCTAATTATGCAGAATAAATGCAGAAATGCTGATGATTTTGAGGGTTCTGAGCTTAATTAATGAGATTTAGAGTGATGAATCCGAGATTCATCACCTTCCTAGCCTAGATCGCATGCTCTAGAGTGCACGAGGGTTAACCTCATTCTTTCTTAGGAGAAAAGCCATTTTATGATGACTTAAGGAACGATCCTTGGTCACATCATCTCCAACAGGGGCATGGAGATGGACCTAGCCAAGGTGTATATCATAAAAAAACTCCATCCACCATTCAAGCTGATGCAGTTATGGTCTTTCCTTGAGCGTGTAGGTTTCTACCGACGTTTCATATGAGGCTACAACAAAATTGCCCGACCATTATCTGACCTTCTAGCTAAAGACACCGAGTTTATCATAGATGATAAGTGTATTTCAGCTTTTGAAAATCTCAAGAACATGGTTGTAGAGGCTCCTGTCCTTCAGCCACCCGATTGGTCTCTTCCATTTGAGATCATGACAGGCGCTTCCGATTTTGCCATTGGGGTTGTGTTGGGACAGAGGAGGGATGGCCTTCCATATTGCATACACTATGCTAGCAAGACTTTGGATTCCGCCCAGCAGAATTACACAGTTACAGAGAAAGAAATGTTAGCTGCAGTATTATTCTTAGTCAAATTTAGGTCAAAGAAATGTTAGCTGCAATATTTGTCTTAGACAAATTTAGGTCCCACCTCTTAGGATCTAAGGTTACCATTTTCGCTAACCATACCACCATCAAGTACCTAATGGATAAGAAGGATTCCAAGCCACGTCTGACCAGATGGATTTTTCTACTCCTGGAGTTCGATATCATGATCAAAGATAACCTTGGAGTCAAGAATGTGGTGATAGATCACCTCTCCCGACTAGAATCACCCGAGAGTTCTGAGTTCGATGCACCTATCCCCGAGACCTTCCTCGACAAGGCGATACTTGTTGTTGCCTTGCTCCCATGGTATGACGACATTGCGATTCTTGTTGCTGAGAAAGTCCCACAAGGTTGGTCTAGGCAGAGGCTTGATATTTTCCTCGCAAAAGCCAAGTCTTACCATTGGGAGGATCCGATCCTTTATCATGAAGGAGCGGATTCCATCTAGTTTCAATGTATTCCTCAGGAGGAATACTAGATTGTCCTCATGTACTGCCATATATTAGAAGCTGGAGGATACCATTCAAGGAAGAGGACAGCATAGAACATGCTTCAGTCCAAACTTTGGTGGCCTACACTCGTTGCAAATGACCATGCATTCGTAAGGAGATGCACTGACTATCATATAATGGGCAATTATGGACATAGAGATATGACGCCAATGCAACTGATTCACTTTTGTTGCGTGTTTGATGCATGGGGTATCGACTTTGTGGGCTCATTCACTAAGAGTCAGGGATTTGAGTATATTCTTCTAGCTGTAGATTATGTGAGTCGTTGGGTAGAGGCTATTCCTATCCGAGCCACTAATGCGAACAAGTCAGTAAGTTCCTAAGAAAGCATATCATTACGCGATTTGGGGTCCCTCGAGTTCTGATATCATACGATGGTAGACACTTCATCAACAACAAGGTAAGAGCACTTGCTAACAAGTTTGACATAGATCATCAGGTTGATACTCCTAATCATCCTTAG
This sequence comes from Ottelia alismoides, assembly GCA_037367405.1. Classification (NCBI taxonomy): domain Eukaryota; kingdom Viridiplantae; phylum Streptophyta; class Magnoliopsida; order Alismatales; family Hydrocharitaceae; genus Ottelia; species Ottelia alismoides. The sequence goes on along the minus strand of JAZKJV010004167.1, from coordinate 219,449 downwards.
ATGAATTGTCTAGCCGAAGTCTCGAATAGTGAGATTAAGACAATCTTACAAAAGGTTGTTCGCGTAGACTGAAAGGATTGGTCGCAGTTTTTGGACTCAGTTCTTTGGGACTATAGAACATGCTTCAAAACTCCATTGGGTACATCTCCCTTTCGACTAATTTATGGCAAGCCATTCCACTTACCTGTTGAGATCAAGAATATATCTTCGTGGGTAGTGAAGGAGGTTATCTTTGGCCTAGACGATGCGGGAGATCAAAGGCAGGCATAATTGGTAGCTCTGGAAGAATTAAGAGACGAAGCCTTCTCGAGTAGCTTGCACTATAAGGAATGGATGAAAGAGTGGCATGATGCCCATATCAGACAAAAGAGGTTTAACCGATTAGAAAGTTTGGTTATTCGATGTGAGACTGAAATTATTTCTAGGAAAACGTCAGAGCAAATGGAAAGGCCTGTATCTTGTGCGAAAGGTGTGCGACAACAATAACATCGATATATTTGAGTTGTCTTCTGATTCCACCTTTCGAGTCAATGGTCAGCGTTGAAACCATTCTTTGATCACGAGCCGTCGATCATTGAAGTTGCCCCTATTTTTGTATGAGATGATGTCTTCACTCTTACACTCTGTATCTCATACCTGATTTTCAAAGATTACTTTGTATATACATGTTTTCGATTCTACTTTTTCATCCTTCTATTTGTCTTACACCCTTTGGTATCATCTAACATTTTGCTATACTTAGGATGTCCTTTATCCTAAGTATGGGGGGTGTAGACACTATGTTATTCATATCGTTCTGTTCTATTACCTTATTGTTTCTTATACTTAGATTGTGCTTTACGCTATGTATGGGAGGGGAGTAATATCACTCAATCTCATTTTTTGATTGTCTTCGATTTTGTATCATCTGTTCTCTCACTTGTCCCTCAACTTTTGATATTCATCTCTATACTTTTACCCTAAGTATAAGGGGGACAAGATGAGTCATTGATTGTTACATTGTCTTGACCTCAATCATCTTCGATTTTGAGTATGCTATCCTTTTGATTAGTTGATCCTAAATATAAAGGAGATGATCGACTTCTATTCATTATTTTTTGAGCCATTGTAGCATAGAATTCTTTTCAGTGATATATACTTAGACTGAGTTATGTCTTCCTTTGCCGCTTTTTTGGTCATTATAAGGACATAGTTCACGCTAAGTATAGGGGATGTTGTATATATATGATATATATATATATATATATATATATATACTTTATTATATTTTTAATAATATGCCTCTGTAATGTATGGGTGTATATTTTGGGTTTCTAAAAGCTGCAAGAAAATCGTAAAAATGACTTAATAAAAAATGGCATAAAAATTTATATAAAAAAATGTTGTAAAATTCTTGGATAAAGCCTTAAATATTTAAAATTTATAAAATCCTTGTAAAATCTTTATTATAAAATGTGTATAAAATCATGTGTAAAATGTACAAAATTGTTGTAAAATTTGTATAAATTGAATTATTCCACTAACTCTTTCAAATAGACCATAAAAATTGAAAAATTTTAAAATTCAATAAAATTGCAAAATTCTTAAAGTTCACGTAAAAAGTTTAAGCCAGAAAATTCACTTCATAAAAAAATTGTTACATTCATTCGCATTTTTTAGAACAAGTTTTTTTCTTGAACCGAATGTATCTAAGTTTGAGAGATGGAGCTTGGTTTAGACCTCAATCCACTTAGTTCTAAAGAGACTTTATTAGGAACTGGAATTAAGACTCTTAAGGTCTTTTAAACTTAATTCTTTGGGTTCCATGAGACCATGTTTGGAATTCAACTTGAATGTGCTTAAGTAGGACATCTGGTGTCATTCGTTTAACTCTTCTCCATTTGAACCAATTTTGAACTCATGCACTCTACACTTAGCTCGACTTGCATGGGGCTGCGATGGGCAATCCACCTTGGTGGTGTGTTTCCATCCTTGTCTAGTGATGACAACGTCAAAAGGTGAGAGATATTTTAGTTGAAATAAAGATTCAGATGAGGGAAGGATCTGTTGGCACAATTTTTACAGGCCCCCCAAGAAATGGACGAAAAGAAAAGATGTTATATCTTTTGGGGCATAAAAGATCTATGCAGTGCAACAACCATTTCTACCAAAAAGAAACCATACAACAAATACAAATTTTACCACAATGGCCCGAGCTTTAGAAAACCAACATTATCTTAGTGGAGACTTGGCTAAACAAGCCAGGCTTCACAGGAGAAGTGATTACACTGATCATGCTCCAGTTCTCTTCTCATTCCTCTTCTTCTTTCTATACTCGATTTTGGACAAAGCATGACCTGATCTTAGAAGGAAATACTCCCCTCCTTGAGTATTGAGTAGTAGGATGAGGGCCCAATGGGAGTGTATTACTGGGGTGGGTGGTTTCTTCGCTTCTCTAAGCATGAAGAGCTAAAACCAATCACACACAGTACAAATTGCTTTCAAAGCTGAAAAGTTTGCGTGATGAATGGGTGGATCTGAGCTGGCTATTGAGGTGAATCTGGATAAGGATTTGTGGAACTTGAGGGTTGTTGAGGCTTAAATTCCAATTCTAATAAAGTTCTGACACACTATTAATCCAAAGGCCTAATCCGAGTTCTAGATTTCGGGTGAATTGAGATTCTGTTTAAAGAAACAAACATGTTCTAAGTTATTTTATTTTCCTTTTTCGTTTTCTTTTTTCTTGCACTTATTTATAGAATAAGTGTTTGCAAAGAGACTAGAAAAGATAAGTATAGAGGAATGGTAAATCTATGATTTATCGCCTTTATTCTTTTATTTTGGCTAAAATCCTTGCTAAAATGCTTGTAATTACTCACTAATTTCCACTAATTAACATTCTAACCATAATTGTTAATATTATATATTTAACAATTATTTTGTTCAAAATAAAATAATGAAGAGAAAAAGGAAAATAAAAGAAAAAATAGGGATGTCTATAATATATATATACAGGTTGATCCTAACCTTGAGACCAAGTCAATATTGATGTGGTCGACAAAATAAATAAGTAGGGGGAGATAATGATCCTAACTTATAAAAATACTAGAAAACCGAGACCAAAAATACAATTTACGCATTTTTTATATTGTAAATATTTCATCTATTCTATTTATCATTTAGAAAATTCCAAATCAAAATACATTCTTTACGAAAGTTGTTCACAAAATTTTATATTATTTTATAAAAATGTTAGAAAAAATATTTATTTTAAAAATAATTAATTATAATGAACCAAACAAGCAATAAAAGCTGACTTCTGAGGTTCATAACTATTTATAGAAAACTCCAAAGGGACCTAACTCACTTTTAAACTTCGCTTTACACTTAATACTATTTATTAAAAATATCAAAAAAATATTAGATTAAGATGGTTGAGTTTTGCCGTTTAGGCCCCATTGTCTATTTATATTATATGTAGAATCTTTTCGATTTTTCACTTATTTAACCGTAACTCTATTTAACTTAATTTCTTTTCTATAATTCTTCTAAAAATCATTATAAAAATACAAAATATAATTTAAGTCAAAATGCCAATAAATCCTGAGTCCCTGAAGCCGCTACCTAAATTTTCCGGACCTCACAACTCAGCTGTAAAGACTTCAAATAGGGCAAACATAGTCTTAAAGTTCATATTATTTAATTATCTACCAAGTGAAACTGATTTTGCTAAAATCGCAGTTAATATGCAAAATGTTGGTTTCGAGACCGTATTGGTATGATTGTACAATGAACTATAATTTATTATTTTATTATATCTATGTATCTTATTAATATTTTATCATATAAAAATTACTTAATTATTTAACTAATAATTAATAATTTATTTATTTACCTATTTATTATTTAATTTATAATTATTACTTAATTATTCATTACATTATTCATTTATTTAATTATTATTATTTAATTATTTAAATACTAATTATGTAAATAATTTTTAATTATTTATTTTAAATAAATATAAGTATTAAATTGTCTAATTATTTAGTTTTATTTATTAATTAATTTTTATTTATTTTTTATTCTTTTTCTCTCCTCTTTTCGTTCTCCTCCGTCGTTCACCTTCTTCCCCAATTTCTTCCTCCGCCCGATGCCGCCCTCCATCTTCCCTCTTCTCCTTCAACCACCTCTTATCGACTGACCGTTAGGCTGGTATCCTACCAACCTCAGGTGACGCAACCCTCGGTGATAACACCACCCAGTTGCGTAGCCTCCATGCCATCTCCCTATATATAGAACCCTAGATCCCCAAATCCAACCCATCTGCCATTTTGTTCTCTACCTCTTCCCGTGAGCTTTGGTTGATGCAAGCGAGAGTGACAACGAGCTTTGCCCCGTCGTCGAGCGAAGAAGAGCAAGAGGATTTCGGTGAGATCACCGCTGCGTTGGCAAAGCCCTGCTCCGTCGTTGCGAGCACAACCTCCTAGACCATCCACCTTGGTCGAGGTCGTGATCATGGAGCTCATCGGAGCTCGATCCATAGGGGACATCCTCCCATCTAGATACTTCTCTCTCCTTATTCTCTTCCTATTCATGTTTCTCTTCGACTATTCCTTTTGTTTCTTTTCTTCCCTCAATTCTTATCTTCTTCTCGATTTCATCTACGACCTAAGATTCAGATCACACATCCTTCACATCACTTTTCCAGTTCTATTTTTTTTATTATTATGCATGTGACCTCCGATCAAGTGTTTCGTACCATAAGCCGTTGATTATCATTCGCAGAATCGATATTAGGAGGTCTGAATACTATATGAGATGACCATCGTCGATCGAGAACCTCTAAAGTGCGCTAAGCCAATGTTTCCACCTTCGTCGAATCGATGCCACTCGAAGGGTCAATCTCATAGCCGGAGACCTATGGTCGACGAACAAGACCCTCCACCTTCCTCCGATTCAGAACCTTCGCTCGAAAGCTCCATTGTCGATCGAACATCTTCCGCCATTTGGAAACGAAATTAGGGGATGAACTAGGACTACAGTTTCCATCCGATTATCTGAGAGAGTCCACGCATCAGATCACATCTAATCGCAGTCATCTGATCTGCATCCAATGCAACAGATTGACAACCACGTCCAATGCCACATGTTGATATCTGCACCATTGATTAACGGCTGATCGGACAGATGTTATCCATGCCACACGTCGGCTCCAGCTTGATCCTGCTGCACCACCACTTATCTACAGCGCACGCACCACATGCGTACGTTAGGGGATATTTTATGGAAATTTGCATTTATACCCTGAACCTTATCTAAATTGTGAACATGTCCTACATCAGATTGAGCACGTGCAGGCGCATGTGTTTTGTGGAGATTTTACGCGCGCACCCTCGAGGTTTAGCAAAAAACAAGTAGGTCTAGAAGCTACTAGTTCACGTGATAAAGCATGTACCGTGTGGAGATTTTGCGCAGGCCCCAACTTTCCTACATTTTACATGCGCCCCTTATTTTCTGTATAATTACATCCAAACCCCTCCCATTGTATCTAACCTCTATACATATCTTAATACATATAAAATATAATACAAAATATAAAAATATAATAAAAATACGTATAAATTCTGTATTTTACTCTATATATTGTATAAAATCAGCTTTGAAAAATAAAAAGATTTTATATTTTTAAAAAATCTTTAAAATTACAAAAAAAATATATAACAAAATTTAAAAATCATAAAAAATATAAAATTTTTTTAGAAATCTAACAAAAAATGTCCTTATTATATTTTACCATATCTTACATAATAAACCAAAAAGAAAATAAAAATTAAATAATCAAATCAATAAAAAAATACGAAATACGTAAAACTTCAAAAAATAATATCTAATTCAATAAAACTCGTAAAAATGTGCACAACCTATCATTTTAATGATAATTTCAACTAATTTTTAATAAAAAGAAAATAAAAAATATTTTCATATTAATTGCTATTTTAAAAATAAAAAATACTTCATATATTTTAATAAAAACATAATTTTCAGCTTTAAAATAAATCAAAACAACCTAAAAATTCATAAAAATAGGAAAACAAATTAAAACATAAAAAAATAAAATAAAAATAAATAAAAATTATAAAATATTTTCTAAATAATAAAAAATTACAAAATTCTTAGAAATCAAAAAATAATATAAAATTCACAAAAATAAAAGTCTTGAAAAATCTCTAAAATTAAATAGAAAATTAGAAAACCTATAAAACCTTAATTTTCTACCATTTAACCCTAGTTTTCAACAGTTTGTCTACATGAGATCGACACTCTCGTACTTAACGCTATACGCTTGAGTTTAGGAGTAAAAAAATATAAGAAGATAAATAAAAATTACCTTTTTCTGGTAAAATCTGCCTGGTTGATACAATGATCTATTTATCATTCAGATCAGGTGTGTTTTTCATGGCTTGATCAACTCCCCATAATCGACTGACCCAACACGATAAGAGTGATCCAAAGTGCTGAAGCCCTCATGTGCCTCCAACAAATGAGGGGAATTTCACAAGGGCTTCCATAATGTTTTTTTGATAACAACGCATTCATTCCCACTATCAATTCTACTAGCAATCGACATGAAATAACCCCTAGAAAAATTATGCCCCATGTGCTCTTTAATTCTTCTTTACTTTTGATCTTTTAAGAACTTTCTTAGTATTGCATTTACATACTGGAGTTCAAGTCTTAATGTCTCTGTCATTTTTGGTCCAAAAATTATGAAACTCCTTTTGTTGTAATCTTTATTTAAAATTCGATATTGTCTCAGAGTTTCATAATTTTCCGATATGTGGTTAATTAAATATGATTTTTTTATTAATTGTACTAGCTTGCAGTATTTATTTTATATTAAACTATTGGATTCCTATTTTTGGTTGAATTTTAGTTATGTTATAGATCTGATGAAGACCTAATTAGTTCCTAAGGTTCGTTGAAGAGTACTACCATTAGTCGTCTGTGGATTTTCGTGAAGAAATCACTTTATTGTTTTCTTGTGGGTTTAATTTGCAATATCTTGAAAATCTGAAAATTATTTTCTTACCTACTAATTGATAAAAATTAATTTTTTTTGATAAATTTGTATTCCAATTCCAATATATTTACAAATTTAAAAATATATCTTCAATCTTTTATTGTGTATGATTTCCGATTATTCATGTCATCCCCAAAAAACACAAAAAATATACTTGCTTCCCCTCATATAGGTGTTCATCATATCAAAAGTGTATTACAGAGATTGTGTATACAATTTTAAAAATGAAAAAATGCTTGAAATTTAGCAAAAATTATTAAAAAAATTATATAGCCAAAAATTAAAAATGCATTTTGTTCTCTGGATTTTTATTTGTTTTATAATTTTTTGTTAATTTTTAGGACTTGATTTTGATCCAATATTCCCATTTTCTGATAAATCCTACTTGCCTTATTTTTTCTGTAGAAAACATACCTTTTTATAGTCCATGTGTTTCTCTATTTATAATAATATGAAAAATATGTGGATATCTGTATATTTTCTTTATTTTTTATTTTTTGTCTAGGGTTGATTACTTGTGTTTTGAATTCTTCTTCTTTTCTCTCTCTTTGCTATTAAGCCCATCTCTTGTGCTATATATAGACACACACACACACACTTTATTTGCATAGACTAGGTGCCAAGGGTCTGATCTTTTAGGGTATGCGGTGTCTGATAAATCGAATTCGGTAATTGCTGTATCGATAGCTCTCACAACGCACAGTACCCAATCCAAGCGAATTGGCAAAAAATAACCCATAAAGATAAATAAGAAAAGCAAAAGCGTGATTTTTTTATAACTCTATAAAAATGTGCATATAAGCAAGTATGTAGAGTGTCTAACCATAGAAAGTAGATGGAACAAAAAAATACTGAATAGGCTACTTAGAGATTTTTTGTGTCTTTTCTTATTTTTGATAAGTTTTTGTAGGTTTCAATGTATATATCGATTTTTAATTTTTTTGTTTTAAAATTTTCAATTTGTTACTTTAAATTTTAAAAATAAAGTATATAATATAGATAGTATATATACTATATAGATAATTTATATAGAAAATATATTTTTAGATTTTTTAAAATACAATAAATAAAAACTAAAATTGATAAAATAAATTATTTTTGGGTTTTTATAAAATTTTCTCTATTTTTGGTGACTTTTAGTGTAGTTTTTGTAATTTTAACATAATTTTAAATATTGAAATCGGCCAAAATAGGGAATTCAAAAATAATGATATTATTTACGTTTTAATATATATAAGGGTCAAAATAATCCTCAACTAGTTTTACTATAAAATATATATATCAAAGAAAATTTAGAAATAGAATTTTTTGGATTTTTATATAATTTTCATATGTTTTTAAAGTTTTTCATTTTTGGGGGTTTTGCTTAATATTTTTCAAATAACTTGTCCAGAAGATGAAGTATAAAAAAATAAGCCACATGATTTTTTTATAATTTTTCAAAACATTTTATATTTTTTTATGGATTTTTAAATTTTAAATAGTAGAAAATGCAATGTTTTTGAATTTTCATAAACATGAAAATATTTTAAATTTCTTTGTGAAAGATATATATGAAAAAATAGTTCCAAGCACTTAATATAGTTTCCTATAGTTTTTAGATGCAAAATGATATTTTTAATAATTAAAATACAAGTGCAAAATTAAATCGGCAAAACAAGGGACCTATTTATAATTTTTAGGAACTATAAACTCATTTCATAACACCTAAACATACTCCAGGTCCAATTAGTAAAATTCTGAAGTATACACAATTTAATATGCATGGGAGGGTAATTTTGTATATAAAATAAGTTCCAGGAGCATAAAAGTAATTTATCAGAAATGTTTACACTAATATTCAAAGTTTAAGGACCAAATCAAAATAACCAAACTCGAAGGGAGTTGGTTGTAAAATGTCCAAATGCCTCACATGTATTTGCAAGTGAGGTGTGAAGGATGGAAAGATCCTTAAGTGCGGAAGCGTGGAGATCACATCATGTGCGATCGAAGCGACCAGTCACACTAGTTGCTCGTTACAAAGGAATTTAAAAATTTTCAAGTGATGAAACCCCATGATCCAAGAACACTTCTCGAATAGTTTCATCTTACCGAGTAAGATGTAGGATTACCTCTTGAAGCGTGGTTGCGATCAAGTCTCTAAAGCAAGAAACCTCCTATCTCATGTCCTATCCGACGGAGGAGACACTTGTAAGCACGTTAATGAAATGCGTACTCTTCGCAATCCAAGTTTATGATGCAAGTAGTGAATCTCCTGATCTCGTCACACGATATCCGATGTCTTCTTCATGATTGAGGCACACCGAAGGAGATGGAGATCCACGAGTGGTCGAAGCAGCGACACGACATTGTGGCGACGATGACGATTCTCTCTAAGGCACAAAGTGGACGACCACTTAGAGAGAGAGATGGGGCATGTAGTAGGAGAATGAGAAAGAGAGGTGATTCAATTGTTGTAAAGGAAGGGCTAGTGTTGCATCTTCTTTTATAGTATTTTGGAAGTATATGGATCACAGAACATGTGAAACAAAATCAATGGTTGAGATTGATTTGTGTTTCTATTCAATGGCCATGATTTTGTTGTATAAAAATACAACAAAAATTAATTTACATTAAATTTATATATTGAATTATCATCAACATAATTTAATTTAAATAAATGAATTTGGATAAGAAGATGAAGAATGAGTCAACTTACTAAATATAGAAGGGATGGCCACTCTTGATCAAGTTAAGGGTGGTCGTACACCCTCCGTATATGGAAGGCATCTCATCCTTTTAATTTATGTGAGATTTTATATCTCACAGAACCCTCTATATATTTGGAACAACTTTTAATGCAAATATATTTACAAAATTAATTCCAAATTAATTTGTAAATATTCTAATAATGCCATTGAAAAAATATGATCATATCCATACACCCAAAAGAGCTTGTAAATTGTATCTTCAATTAATTATCTAATGTGTATCAAATTCACATCGACAATTAATTCGTATATACTATTTATAATAATCTCTCTCTAATATATTATAAATGACATTTATAATATATATAAATAATATAGATAATGCTATCTACATTATTCATATCCTTGATAACTAAATCACATTTAATATTCTTGGATCGTCATTCTCATGCATCTAAATAATATAAATCATGTTCAAAACATTCATAATAATTAAATCACATTTAAATATTAATTTCTCAATGATCAGATACATAAATCATCAATGGAATTATTCTTGAACTCTTTCAAAAATAATGTGCTTTCTCCACGGATACTTGGAGATAAGGATAGGGTGATTGTACGTTCCACGTATAGTGACTTGGATATTGAGATCACATCTCAAAATCCAGATCTCGGGGACCTCTCATAGGTGCCTTATGAAATAAAAGCTGTAGATCTAATCTTCTCGTTATATATGAATCACAATAAGATCAATGTCCAACATTTGGACTAAGATCAAATCACTTCTCTAATAAGAGGAGTCACTAAAATCCAGATCTATTTCATCACTCCTGCGGAATGGAAGTGTCATTGTTATACAATCGTTTATGATCACATCACCTTCAAATATTCCTAATACATGTACATCTTGAATACTGGAAGACCTAGATTAAACCTGACGGTTTAGATCTTATTTAGATTGTCTCCTTCGGTGTTTTATCATTAAGTTTCTCATTCGATCATTGGGAGAGGTATCGATCATATACTTTCCAAAAGCATATATCATACCCAGGTGTAAATCATATATTTTTCTAGAAGCATGTATCTAACCTACAAATTCAGTCAATCTTCCAAAGCGAGATGACCGTGAATGGAATTTGATCCCCAATATATTATGAGTGAGCTCATGTCTTCCGGTTCAGTAGTGAACATGTATGATCCCTTTGAGAGATTGTATTACTCATATACCCTTGTATGTACACCAGTTCACCGGTGTATAGACCTTGATTAGATCATCAACCTATGGGTCTGCCAAATGTACATACTCAAATATATAGTAACACATCTATCTCTGGTCATGGGATGTGTACCTATATCGTGACAACATGCAACATAGGTTTTTGGTTATCTTGATCTCGTGAAGCCAACTCTTTGACCTTACTTATCTAACACCTCCGAATCTCTATTCCTATGTAGAGGACCTACATAAAGAGGTTGGTTAGATATCATACAAAGAGAGAAAGGATGGCCGTCTCTTACTCAGGCTGGAGACCATCTCTTAATAATCATTTGATAGTGCTTGATGATTCCTCAATCTAACTGTTTAGATATTTATCCAAGCACCAACCTCTATGATTCAACAATTGAATCAATAGTTTAGCGAGAGCATCTGGACATTGTGGGGGGATGACTTTCTTAGCCTGAGTGGCCTGTCTGTAATGGCCTTAGGATTGCTAGTCCGGAATTCCATGGTAATGATCATTAATATGGCCATGGCTAGGGGTGCACATGGATCAAAATGGTTCAGAATTTATATTAGTCCGGGTCCAATCCAACCTTAAAGGATTTTTATATTTTGGAATCAAATCCAATCCATCAAATATCCAAATCCAATCTGGTCCAATACGTCGGATTACGGATTGGATCAGATTGGTTCAGATTTTAACACTTACATTTTTCCGCTCAATAATCTACTCTTACATGTTTATACTTTACAACAAACTAGCCTTTGAACATTCAAATAATGACTTAAAAATCGAGAATATGAAGAAATGTAAAGAAAATAAAAGAAAAACCACATAATCAAATGAAATATAAAGAATTCCATGAATCTATTAAAAAAAGTTGAAGACTAAACAATCAAACTAAAGGATTATATTGAATTTGAAATTTTAATTTTGTAATAAACAATGTATTAGTTTATTTTTTAATCGATTTCCTCCTATGATTCAAATAAGAACAATACAGGTTAACAAATAATAATATAAATACAAGTTATCAAATAATATAAGATCACATGATTATATTTCTTATAATATTGAATTTAAAAAAACAATAGAAAATATACAGTCAACAAAAATAGAGATGCTTATAAAAACGATAACTAACAATGGGATAGCTTGATGTAGGAGACTAACACATTATTGATGTGTTCATTGATGTGTGATGGTGATGTATATATTTGAAACGTGGTCTCATTTAAGATCGAAACTAATAAAAAATCACATGCATCAACTTTAGGACAATCAACATCATTTTAACTCATAACCCATCATCTCTCACCAAAGATGAAAAATATGATATTTGTATCTAACTCAACTAAACTCTTCAAAAATGAGTCAACCAACATTTTCTAGCAAATCAAAAGCATAACCACGAATCCCAAATCACATATAATAATAAGAGATTTAGTGAAACTTGTATATGCCTTATGCTTGGAGAGATATTAATGTAGACAGGTCACTCAATAAGGAGGCACATCCGCAACAACCCATGTTTCAATGACAACTGTGAAGGCAATGGATTCAATTTTACCCATTGTTCCTTGCATAACTTCTGTAGAAACATGACAAGTAATTTCATGAATCGAAAAAAAAATGATATGATAAAATAACGTTGAAGAAATAACGATCATCAATAAGAGAGCCATGAAAAGTCTGTACATACATATCTATCATAGATGATTAAGAAGAGTATTCTCTTTTACTAAATAAAACTACAATTTTTAAAACCGTAAATATATCACTTGGGCAAAGTAGATGAGAACCACTTTGGGGTCTCTTGCAAAGATCTCTTCCACCATCTTGCCAAGCACGTCGGAGGGGATGTAGGTTGTGCACTCAAGCTCCTCTATGGCAACATAGAAGTGGTGGCCCAGTGTCTCGTCCAGGCACACAGTGGAAGGAGGTCAGAACAGTAGGGGTACAACGAGGGGCGAGCGTACTTTGTCCAAGAACACGAGGGAAGGAGGCGGGGAAGGCATGTTACAATGAGGGGGGTACACAAGGGAAGGGAGACGGGGGAAGTAGGGTATAGGGGAGGAGCATGCCTCACCCAAGTGTATGGGGGAATGGGGTGGGGGTAGCATGGTATAAAGAGAGGGGAGAGGGGGAGGTTATGATTTTGGGAAGAGATGGAGAAGAAATTTGGGGGGATTTCCAAAATAATGGTGTGATTTTAAGAGGAGGGAAATGACACTTGAGGGAAAAGAGAAATGGTTGCCCACCCAACTTCTCCTGACTATTAAAAGGTTAAGAAAAAGTTGATCTCCATTGCCAACGATTAGTCCATAAAAAGATGAATGTGTCGACTAACTAGTTGTCATGAATAGACATCACTAATAATAGATTTTTCACAAGTGTGTATGTAAGTTTATGTGTATATGTATGTATGTATCTACATGTATGTGTATATGTTAACGGATTAACGGATTGGACCGGATCGGATTTGTAAAGATCTGATCCAATCCATACTTTAATGAATTTCAAAAACTCCAATCTGATCTGATCCATTAGAATGATAAAACCAACCAATCCAATCCAATAGCATCGGATTCGATCGGATTACGGATTTTAACCGATCTGTATGTACCCCTATTACATAACTCTAATTGTACTAAGTGGCATATTATGCAAATTAATTATTCTTCATTTTCACATCAGGGAATGATATTTGCAATAACATTTATTGCGTATGGCTCGTTGTGGGCTTCCATGTCCAACAATATCCCACTAGCCCAAAGAGCCATTAATGGGTTAATCTTTAAACCCACACTCATGTGCTAATCATAAGTTATTTAGAAAAATAACTAGGTAAGCTGACTAATCACTTTGTTCCCAAGAGACTACGACATTTCCTTTTACGGTACATGCATATCTCCCAGTAATAATACTCGCATCTAATGCGAATGTTTTATCTTTTGCAACCAACACTCAATTTTGTTAAAGCAGTTATAGTGTTTTTAACACTACAATTCAATAATCATTATAACTAGTATGTAATTTCAATTATCCTCATCAAAATACCCTTATTCTCAGAGATCTTTATATCCTAAGACTAAGATCCAGTCATAAGTCTTATAAGGAATCTGCAATTAAGACCTTTTAGACTACTATCTATAAAGTCTTAAGTTCTTGAAGAAAAGACCTTGTGATCGTTATCTCAAAAATCTAATCTTCTTTGAAGATATTGTTATTACTACAATCAAGTGTTTTATCTCCATAGTAGGATTAGCAACAGTTTACTACCCCCATTACATGGAAGACATCTGATTTTTGTACACATCTAGCATACATCAGGCTTCTCATAACTAATGCACAAGGGCAAGAAATTTTTGCATTCACTTCCTCAACTCTTTTATGTGATATTCCTTCAGATAGGTCAGTACTATATCTTAAGGGAAGGAAGCCTTCATTGGGTTTTCCAAAAAAATAGAATGTTCAAGGTGTACCACTAATGTGGCGGTCCCAATACCCTCCTCTCTTTACTTCTAAACATTATTAGAACTAAGATTTAAGATTCATCCTTGACATCATATCCCAAGTATGAAACAACTATATTATAAAACACTTATTATCATCCTTATATCATTCCAAATGATTAGGATTTTATCTACATTTAGCACTACGAACACAATGGCACTCCTACTAATCTTTGTACAGTTCATTAAGATTTTGTATGAAATCATAACCTTTATAATTTCATTAAATTTGATGATCCAACTACTGAAGCTTATTGAGTCCGTCGATTGAGTTCTCCTACACACTTTGCATTCCTCAACTATGAAGCCTTGGGGTTACTTCATATGAATATCCTCGATGAGAAATTCATAGAGGAATAAAATCTTGACTTCCATCTTGTAGATGTCATAGTAAAGTTGTGTAGCTATAATTAGCAATACTCTGATGGGTTTAAGCATAGTCGCTGAAGATCAAGTCTCATCGAAAGCGATGTCTTCTCTTCATGTGTATCTTGTGGATATGAGCCATTCTCTGAAGGTCTCTACCTTCTCATCAGCTTCCCTCTTTCTCTTGAAGATCCATTTACACTTAACATGTAATACCCTTATAGCTAGATCCTCGAGAGTTCATATACAACACTTGTATATGAAATCTACTTTAGACTTTATTGATAACATCCGTCTTTCCATGTTATGATCCTCAGAAGCTTCATCATATGAAGTAAGATCATTGTCAGACTTATCTGACACATGTAATCCATACCCTTTAGGTGGTCTTGACACCCACAAACTAATTTGAAGAGGTTTGAGTGTTTCATGTTTAATTGTCCTTTTAGTTTCTGATTTCATCTTGATTCACAATAAAGTCATCCTCTAAGAATCATATCCTTAGAGATGAAATCGAAGAGTCTCAAAGTCATAATGTAGGTATCCAATACCATCTAACCCAAAAATTTTTCTAATGAAGTAGCACTCTCTAGTGCTAGATTCCAGCTTACTTGCATCCATGACAAAGTTATGACCAACCAACCCAAAATCCCAAGTGTTCAACACAAGATTAAGCTCCAAGCCATAGCTTATGAGGATTTTCAGGCTTAGATTTGCTTGGAATCTTATTAAGGTTATATATTGTAGTCTCTACTACATATATACTTGGAAACTAAGAGGTAATTATGCTAATATTCATCATTGATAAAATCATATCACAAACGATCCAACTATATCACCCTAAAACTCTTTTGAGTTGAGGTGTATTAGGAGGAGTAATATAAGAATGATATTCCTTTTTCCATAATATTTTCCTTCAATTCATCTAATAAGTACTTGCTACCTTGATCGGATCAAATTCTTTTCATCTTCCTACAAACATTGGTTCTAAACCGAAAGTAAAATCCTTGAAGATTTCAAAGGTTTCTAAGGTGAAGGAAATAAATCTCGTATCACAAATAATCATCGAATGATATCACATATCATCAATGCTTATTATGATATAGATGATCCACATACATCATTATGTATGAGATCTTGAATACCTTGGCATCTTACACCATTCATAGAGAAGGGTGTATCAAACATTTTAGTTTTGAATACAATATTCATAAGTATGTAAGAATTGAAATTTCAGACAATCTAAAGTTTTATCTCTTACTAACCTATTGATCACATCAAAAGACATAGGTCTAATGCTTGATGCCCGATCATTGTCAATTGATCTCCATCCTCCTATTGATATTTTAAAGTTTAAATTTTAAATATTGAGAAATGATAATGAACCATTCATTAATTTTCTAATTCAGTAGAGTCCTCTAGATGTTAGATTATTATCTGAAATATATCCATCATAACTCTTAATGATAGGTCTATTCCATAATGCGTGTTTATTTCAAATATTTAGAAATAACCAATGAATGTATTCTAATATCTAGGTCACAGAGACATTCCATAAGACTAAGGTCTTGATGAATCTCGGATTCATCACTCTAAGTCTCATTAATTAAGCTCAGATCCCTCAAATTCAACAGCATTTTTGCATTTATTCTGCATAATTATCATTCATGCATATTTTCATAAGAATTGCATTTTAGCATTAATTTCTACACAAAATAAGAAGCCAAAAATCCAAGCCTCAGTTGACCTGTAAATAGCCTAATTTCCCGGATTTTTAACTCCTCCATGCTAACTCCGAATGATACAAAATCAGCTCTACTGTGTACACATCGCTCACATGAATAAATGAAAAATATAAAAAAAATCACTAACCCTGATAGGTGGACCAAAAACCCAAACCCTACTTTCAGGATTTTCGGACTAAAAGCCACATATCTTCCCCATCTAGTGTCTGATTTGATCCTACACACTTTTGAACTAATGCACATTGAATTACCTTCAAAACAAGACCAAGTTCAAGTGAATCGGAGCTCGTATGAGAAAGTTGAGTTTTGGGCCTCTTTTGTACATTGTATATTTTAGCGGTCTTTTGACCTGTAATTTATGTAAATATTTTCTTTATCATTAAAAATCCAAAAAAATTAGAATTAGGTGTCTTTTACTTTTCTTTGATTTTCCCATATTTTTCCGGATTTTTATCAGGTTTAAAAATGACAAAAAAAATTGAAAAACCAAAAATCAAGGTATTCTATGTACGTGGGATACCCCAAAAAATCACTTTTTACATTTGACCGATTTTGGCTTTGATGTCTTCATGAAAGTTGTAGATATCGTCAAGCCGAGCATTTTTTTAAAAGGAATCTTTTCGATCCGAGGTCGTTTGCTATTTCTTTTTGATTTTACAAAAGAGTTTATCTATGATTTTTCTGGTGCTAACACGTGGTGGCCCCAGAGGCCGCCACGTGTCAGTCATTTTCGGGCCTTTTATTCTTCGTTTTCATAAAAATAAATAAATAAATAAATCGACGCACGTGCGTCGCTCGTGCCTCGCCCCATCTCTTCTTAACCGCCACGTGTCGCTACAGGAGCCGTTCGATCTCATTTGATCAAATGACGCCTGTGTGTCGTCTCCAAACCACTCTCCCGCAATCCTCGCTGATGCTGCCGCAAACATAAATCCAGTCTCGTTTAATCCGATATGCTTCATGAATGACAATCCTCTATTTTCGGACCTGACAAATCAACAACCGACTGAGGTCTCCACTTCTTCACATATCAATCCTCTCTACACCGATCATGCAATTCATCCATCATATTCGGTGAATATCAATCCATCATTCCTGGGAGATGAAAACCACATTATTGAATTGAATACTTCTTTACCTTGTCCTTCGACCCTGCCCTGGAACATTAATGAACAATCATCATCTTGGATTGACCATGACAACCCCCTCTTCAGACATGACGATCATACAGAAGACTGGACTGACAACATAGAAACACAGGAACCCTGTATGCTGACTCCACCATACCAAGATCCGACCACTCAAGATCAAAGGAATAAACTCTACTCGGACCAACTCCGCATGTCTAGATCATATGAGCAGCCTCCTTCCATAATTTTTGAGGAGAAATTTTCAGAAAATAAGGATCATTTGTCAGACATTCCGAGAAACTCTCCTCTCCGCACATACAAAAAAATGGAAGATGAAATTATTGAACACATACCGATTGCTCCCATTATTGATCATGAACAAAATTTTGAGGATGATATTTTGAGGATAAAAAACAAGATTCGAATTGATGGAGGATAGATTTAAAAAATTCACCGACCGATTAATCGCATTCTATGGTGGCTCGGACTTTAAAATAAATGAGGAAATGATTGGATCTGAGATTGAAAATTCTGAGGATATTCAGGGACCTAGGGACGATTATGATAATTTCACTTCTACATATTGCTCTCCTAGAAATGACTATGCCGTAGACTATCGCTCTGAATATCAAGGCCCCTTTTCATCTGAAGAACACACCACACCCCGACACCACACAAAAAATATCACAAAAATGGAAATATTTGAAAACCACAAAAAATTGAAAATTCAGAAAATTTCATAAAAATTGAAACTAAAGATGATCTGCGGAATTTGGATCCGACTATATGGGAAGCACTGGAAAAACGCTTGATGTTTGAACTTCCCTTTGTACAGGCCATTGAACACTTCCTCGACCTTAAAAGATTTATAACAGATAAATTAATGAACAAAAAGTCAGGTAGGATACGAACAAAGACTGAAAGACATATCCTGTCAATGGCCTCCTCCTTGGTGTTGAGGAGGAAAACCAAAAGCCGCATAGTGAAGCGGTTACCCAGATTTGACTGTGAAATCAAAGATACAATTTTCACCCATGCTCGGATTGATGACGATTCACCAATCAATATCCTCCCGACCTCTGTATTTCACGAACTCAAACTCAGACCGATCAGGATATTACAAGAGATTATTTAATTGGCGGACCGATCTATAAAGAGGCCGAGAGGAATCATTTCGGTCATCATGAAATTCCAAGGTGCTCCGCTCAAAGTAGAATTCACGATCATTGATATTGAGCATCAAGGAGAATTCACCCAGTCTCCAATTATTCTCGGAAAACCGTTCTTAGCATTGGCTAAGGAAATTATTGATTGTGAGACTCGGGAAATCAATTTCACAGCATTGGAAGCACTTAGATATGACCATATCTTTGACGAACCACGATCTTCTGAGGCAACCCACGAAGTCCCCGATAACTGTAACCATGAAACGGTAGAAGAGCCCTACCCCGTAGCCACACCTGAGATAGCGGTTGTTGATGAGACTATTGGTTTAGAGAATCTCCCCCCTGCTCCATTCTCAGCCGCTCTCACCATGGAGAATCATGTATATGAATCATATGATCCGGAGACTTATGCATGGGCACACCCTGGGTCAACCTACTCTGACCACATGGATTACATCAACTCGACACAGGAATGCTCCAACATCGAATCAATTGAGAAAGAACATGCAGAGACTCTACCCAGTATTTCGATTCCCGTGGATATAAAAATAGACAAATCCTTCTACTTCGCTCCTGAAACATATGCATGGTCACACCCTGGAGCAACATTCTCAGAATATCTTGACCAAATCATCCCAAATCGAGAGCGCTCAAACCTTTGAGAGTCTGAGAACAAGCATGCAGACCGAGCACCGACCAAGGAGAATTCCAATGGCTATTCATCTGGATACTCAAGTGAACCGACACCTTCACGACAAAATAAAAAGAGAGTCACCTTTGACCTTTCGGAAGAGGAATCAGTTGATGATCCCTCATCAGGTCCGGAAAAGGTAGTCTACATGAGTGAAGTCTGTTCGACAGCTCTAAAGCCATATCTTCGCAAGGATCCAAAATTCAATCCTCATTGGACAACTCCCGTTCTGAACTACTACTCAACCAAAGCTGATGCTCCTGCACTCTTCAAGTACACTGGAATTATTTCATATGAACTGACTGAGACCGGTGCTTCTGAGTATTCATCTGAGGACAAACCGCTTGACCCCAAGAAGGAACGAATTCTGAGGAAACAACTGAAGAAACATAAAGACCAGAATACTTGGAGTATGTCCACTTTCAAATACTATTCCTCTGAGGATAACTCTGATGATGGATATCTTTCATCTAACTCAAACACTTCATCTATTATCCATCATGATTTTTCTGAGGATGACACTGATCATAGTTGGGAATCATATGCCTCATCTCCGACTCATCATTACGATCTCCCACCACAGGCTCACAAGAAGATCAGCCGAAAACCGCCTTTATCATTGGCTAGCCACCCTCCCTCCCGACCACATCGGTCTCCTTGTACAACTTCTTCCTCTACTTAAGCCAAGGCCTAAATATAGGGGGAGACCGATGCCATCTGTATATATCATTTCCCCGGATCACACTCTACCTCCCGATCGCTCCATTTCCACCCTTCTTCCATGCTTAGGCTGATCAGAGCCTAAGTATAGGGGGAACCGACACCCATCTGTATATACTCTCCTCATTCACATATCCTGACCACTTCATTTTTCTTTTCAATTTTTTTCTTTTCTTTCACTCTCTTACGCTTAGCCCGAGCTACATCTTCTTTACGCTTTTGTGCTCTGAGGACACAACACTAGCTAAGTATAGGGGGTATGTATATATACTTTGTATATATTTTACCCATATCTCGTACTTTCCCGTAAGTCTATATGTATTTACGAGGTGGGTACTAACTTGAGAAAAAAAACAACAACAACACAAATAGAGAAAAAAAAGAGAGTTTTGCCACTAACCGTGCCTAGAAAAAAAGGCTTCTTAGTTCATTTTTGCATAACTAAAAAAACAAAAACAAAAAAAGTCACAAAAAAATTTGTCTGCATTTCACACACCTGCACTTCATCCAACATCACATGCATTTGCATCTGTGAAAAGTCATTGGGCTCTGAACCGAGTTATTAGCCGAAATCGAGAGTGGTCTGAACTTGACCTTAATCAACCTAATTTTCAGAGGAACTTTACTGAGAAATAGGATTTTAAGAACTTCAGGTCTTTTGACTTAATTCTTTAAGTTCCACATGACAATGTGCAGCGTTTGACTCTTAGTGTCTAACCTGGTCTCTTCATTCTGGGTACAACTCTGGAATAGGGAATTAATTTGTACTCTCGCACTATGCACTTAGCTCAACCCATACGGGATGTTGGAAGACTGTGTGAGTCTCTTTTCTGGTAGCGTGGAAATCTAAAGACCGGAGTACGGGTTGAAATAAAGCTTCGGAAAAGGGATGGACAACTGGGCACAATTTTTTCTAAGCCCCCAAAAAATGTACGGAACAAAAAGATTCTATATCCGTAGGGGCACAACAAGATCTAAGCAGAACCACCAAAAATTCCAAATACAAAGAAGCAATCTACCAAATAAAAATCCGACCAAAAAGGTCCAAGCTTCAAGAAACCTGCAGATCTTGGTGGAGACTCGGCTACACTGGCCATCTTCACAAGGAGAGGTGACTACACTAGCCACCCTCCAGTTCTTTTCTCTTTCTTATGTCTTCTCCCTCATTCAATTGTGAACACAGCGCGACAGACCTTAGAAGGAAATACCTGACTCCCCACGAGTTACTGGAGAGGAGAGGAGCATGGTAGTCCGGCATTCTGGATGGGAAGAGCTAAAACCCTTCACACACATGAGTCGGTTATTCAATACTCATTGGGTATACTTTGGGAAGAGGATTGATCTAGAATGACTTCTGAGCCAAAACTGTGACAATGATGTGTAGAACTTGAAGGCTGTTGATTTTAAAATTCTAAGTCTCACAGAAGTTCCGACACACTAATAATCCAAAGGTTGAGTCTAGTTTCATTTCACCTTCCGCTCATGGTCTTGGTATGGAACCCATCTCATTTCACTTCATGGCATTTTCTTTTTTGATGCTCAGGGACGAGCATGGTTTAAGAATAGGGGGATGATGAATCTTGGATTCATCACTCTAAGTCTCATTAATTAAGCTCAGATCCCTCAAATTCAACAACATTTTTGCATTTATTCTGCATAATTATCATTCATGCATGTTTTCATAAGAATTGCATTTTAGCATTAATTTCTGCAAAAAAATAAGAAGCCAAAAATCCAAGCCTCAGTTGACCTGTAAATAGCCTAATTTCCTGGATTTTTATCTCCTACGTGCTAACTCCGAATGACACAAAACCACCTCCACTGTGTACACATCGCTCACATGAATAAATGAAAAATACAAAAAAAATCACTAACCCTGATAGGTGGACCAAAAACCCAAACCCTAGTTTCAGGTTTTTCGGACTAATAGCCACATATCTTCCCCATCCAGTGTCCGATTTGATCCTACTCACTTTTGAACTAATGCACATTCAACTACCTTCAAAACAAGACCAAGTTCAAGTGAATCGGAGCTCGTATGTGAAGGTTGGGTTTTGGGCCTCTTTTGTACATTGTATATTTTAGCGGTCTTTTAACCTGTATTTTATGTAAATATTTTCCTTATCATTAAAAATTCAAAAAATTAGAATTAGGTGTCTTTTATTTTTCTTTGATTTTCCCATATTTTTTCGGATTTTTATCGGGTTTAAAAATGACAAAAAAAAAGAAAAACCAAAAATCAAGGTATTCTATGTACATGGGATACCCCATAAATTCACTTTTTACATTTGACCGATTTTTGCTTTGATGTCTTCATGAAAGTTGTAGAGCTCGTCGAGACGAGCATTTTTCGTGAAGGAACGTTTTCGATCCGAGGTCGTTACTATTTCTTTTTGATTTTACAAAAGATTTTATCTCTGATTTTTCTGTTGCTGATACGTGGAGGCCCCAGAGGCCGCCACGTGTCAGTCATTTTCGGGCCTTTTATATTTTCGTTTTCATAAAATAAATAAATAAATCGACGCACGTGCCTCGCACGTGCCTCCCAGGCACGTGCTCTGCACGTGCCTCGCCCCATCTCTTCTTAACCGCAACGTGTCACTACAGGAGCCATTCAATCTCGTTTGATCGAACGGCGCCTGTGCGTCATCTCCAAGCCACTCCCCCACAATCCTCGCCGACGCCGCCTTCGATGCTAACCGCCGCCTCCGCGTCTCTCTCTTGCCGCCAATGGCCTCCGTAACCCCCTCCCAATCTCGCGCACCACTTCCTCCATCGCCGTTGACCTCAACAACCCCACAACCGCCGGCTCCCTACTCTCTCTCGCCCCTATTTAAAGAAGCTCCGACCCCCCCTATCGTCTTATTCGCCGATATGCATGCCCGCGGTGGTGACAGCACCTCTGGGTAACCTCTCCGGTGAGGTCCGATTGCCGCTGGTGGCCGTTGCAGACGAAGGGTCCCACCCCCGACGACCTGCTACCGCTCCGAGTCTCTCGTCGAGCCGACTACCTTCGACAACTCCACCGCTCCACCGCAACTTCGACGACCATGACCATCTCCATCGCTATGCCTCCGTTCGCCGACCACACGATCTTCAACGCCTCTCCGTCGGCTTCTTCGACATCGACTTCAAGCTCCTCCGAAAATGATTCTTCATCGGCTACGGCAACCACCGGGGCCCTACCTCGACTCCAGCGCCACCGCCAACTCCTCCCCAACTTCGTCTTCTCCGACAACTTCTCCAGGAGCTTGGGACCCCTCCGCCTCCGAGCCACGCCCTCCGCCAGAGTAGACGTCAGCCGGAGCTCCCCCCGCCTTGGCCGCGCTGCCGGCTGATACAGGAGCCGCTCCGCTGTCTCTGCCTTTTCCAACCCCGCCGCGAGCTCCACCAACCACGCCAGGCTGGGCTGCAGGCCCGAGACCCTAGCACGTGCTTCGCACGTGTGTGGGGGACGTCACCCATCATCATCCCCTAGGTCACGTACCCCGCACGTGACCGCGGGGTAATTTGCAAGAAGCCCCCTAGAGATTCCCATATTCGCGGTCATGCCTAGACTTCCAAGGGTCACGTGCCCAGCACGTGATCCCTTGGTCATTTTGCAGAAGATACCTCCCAGTTTAGGTAATTAGTCATAGGTCCCCCACTACATATTTATACTTATTTTATTGCATAAATAACCCTGTGTTCCCCCTCTGTTTTAGACCTCTTTATTGCATCATTTTATTTATTTAAAAATATCACTTTGTTCCTCATATAATTCTCTACATTTTGACATAGTGTGGGTATTTTTGTCATCATCAATTAATTAATAATTACTTGTTCTGTAGAAATTTGCATATTTTGCCCAGTTTGTTTTCTAAAATTCATATTTAATAACCGTTGCTTTAAAAATTCCCAAAAAATCACATATTGTAGAGTTATTTTTTATTAACATTGTGCGAAAAAATTTTTGCATTTGCATGCATAAATTGCCCTGTAAAAATCATTTTGCATATTTCAGTATCTAATTTTTAATAGGTATTAAACCCTACATTTTCGAGGTTTAGGATTTTTCTTGGATCCATCACCTAGTGATAGAACTTAGATAATTTTATACCTTGAAATAAGAAGGTTTAATATTTATTATAATTAAATATTGAAAATCATTCTGTTTGCATTTAACAATTCATAAAAATATCATATTGTATCCGAAAATTCCAAAAAAATTACAGTGCATTTATTTCATCATCATTTACATTATGGCCGTTTCATATTTTTCGGACATCGTTTGATTGAAATTCACATTTTAGACCCTAAAATAGGCCAAAACTGCATCTTGCATCCCTTATTTGCATTAAAAATTCCAAAAAAAGACCGCCTCAAAAACTGAACACGAAATTGGATAGGCATAATTCTAGGTTGTTCCTTTGCCTCCTTGTGATCGACCTTGGGACTTGCCCAAGTAAAATAAACATAAAACCAATTGCTTAAAATTGATTAAAAATTTGTGGTTATTTCTTGACCGTTTCCGATCGTCGCCTACAACGAACGACACATTTATTTTTCACACACGAAAGTAAAAACAACTTTTTTTAACGCTGCTTTATCGGACTCGTCAGATCTCTCCCACTAAAAATATATAGTCTATCTATCAAATAAAGATTTCGCAACAATTGCATCAACATCCATGTGGAGGACTATTAAACCTTAAGAGTGAATTTTCCAATCTTATAAAACATATGCAACCAATTGCAAGTGTTATTAGAAGAGCGAGATACAACAATTTGACTTTGATCTTATCTAATAATAAAGTCAATTTCAATGATTATATGTATATTATTCCAGCACACTATCTGGGTCCTTCTCCAAAGATTTCAGGTAGTCTAGATAGTCATATTAGCAATACATGGGTTTGTTGCAGTATTGGCATTCATCCAACTCCTTGGATGTCTGATAAATCCCTGATTCTCACCCTTTATTCTTTTATTTTTAGCTTTTATTCTTGGAAAACATCATGTAAATATTTGTAAATATAATAACTTAGAAAATTGCATGCTTGTGTTAATATTGCATAATTAGCTTGTTTTTGTGCAAAATAAAATAATAAAGGAAAAGAAAAAGGATTCAGGTATTTAGAATAAATACAAATGACCAAACCCCAAGAGATGGTCAAGCCTTGACCCGATCAAAAAATAAATTAAGTAGAGAGAAATAGGGCTAACTATGTCTTGTATTTGTTACCTTTATTTATTATTATTATTATTGACAAAAAATTAAATTAACCTTTTTATGCCCTTGTATATAATCATAGAAATAATATAAAAACAAAATAAAAATAAAGTTATACTCATAAAATTATGTTGTAAATAAATAAAATATAAAACTGGTGTATTTTTGTAAAAATAATAAAATAAAATCACTTGTAAACAATACATAGGTATATTATACCTTTATATAATATTATATATTGTATATACATTAATTTATTTTTCATAAAAATTATTAAAAATTACAGAAAAGTACTTTGAAAAATAATAAACATTTTTTATTTTATATAATTTTTAATTTGAATTCACTTGTTATTTTTAATTTTATGATCTTTATTTTTCTCCCTATTTTGTCCTCTAGCCTATTTTTTCTACATTCTCGATCGCTTCTGATTGGTCCATGCCAACATTGTTGACCTCAGTCAACTGGTCTCCCCTTTCCTTTCTTCCTCGCCTGATCGATTCTGCTCCATTTCGACGAATTTTCCTATCTCGATCTGGTTGAGTTTGCCTTCAATTAAGAGCTTCAATTATCGGGTGCGGATCCCTAATACACGCCCGACCTTCGTCCGCTTGATTCGTGCCTCGGTTCAGGTGTTTTCTTTCTTCTCTTTTCAGACATGACACACCTATTAGATCACCCTACACCCCCTCTTTTTCAAGCACCTTAGGCTGCTCCACCACCTCCGTTGCACCCGCTTTCTCATTTCAGAGTGACAACTAAGAGAGGGAGCAGTTGTAGCGATATTTTTTAGCATTATACCCTCAGGTCTGATGATGCATTGTCTAAGCTCTGCTGTAAAGAGCTTCAGCCTCTGGTCGCACCGCCCATCGAGGACATCAACGCCATGGACTCCATCCACTAGCCCATGCATCCTCCACTCCTAGGTATTGCATTTAGCTTTACTTCCAGTTTGTTTGATACATTAGCTTGCATTCACCTTATTCCGACGATCACATCACATCCCTTTCACTATATCACTCTGACGCTCGCACATTTTCATACAACGCTCATCCATTTCTGCGTTATTCTCTGCAACCTTCCCTTCGATTCCAACCATCGGGTTGGAGTCGAGCACCAGGTCGAATCCTTCCCCCATCAGAGACCTGACCCATACACCTCTCCACTTTTTTCGATGAAATATGTCCCTAACCCTTCATCAGAGCTCCATCTCCGAGCAAGCACATTCTCCTAAAGGTTAGAGCGCCAGAGGACCTCACCTGGAAGTTGAATGGTCAAGGCACAACAGCTCGAGGATGCCATGCCTCTCCAGGAACTTTTCCTTGGTCTGGGACCCTTTTGAGCATCTCAGCAGCTGCAGACAGACTTCAGAAATGTTTACACCATCAGAGCAGCTCTGAAGGTCGCCTACGTCGTGGGTATTTGCTGACCGAAACTCGTCGGAGGCGAGTTCTTTGTTTATTCATCCAGGTGACCTTCCGACCATTGGATCAAGACTCCTTCCATATCTAATCTTCGTCATTCACTAACAAAGGATCCTAAACCGTTAGATCCATCCGAGGATCTCGCCAGAGCCGTAAATCATCGAAGGGTTACCCATCAATCCCGACCGTCCATCTTAAGTGGAATCCCCTAGACCGTTGGATAGTGCATTAATAAGGGGTAAATTTCACTTAGGCCCCTCTATGTTTTGTGTTTGCTATTTAGTTATGTATATATTTATCGTAGTTTACTTTACTTTAAATAATTTGCAGTTAGACCCTTGCATGTTTTCATATTTGCTTTTTAGTTCAGCTGAGTTGTAGCATGTGGATGAACACGTGACTTTTGGGGTTATTTGCATTCCCTGTCCTACGCTTTATCTTTGTTATGACATGAATGGAAGGTTTTTAGTATTTGCATTTATACCCCTGTGTGCTTTGTTCACGTGTTGCACGTGTGCTTGCTAGGACTTTTTGCAACTTTGGCCCTATAATTGTTAACAATGTTACTGTTTTGCCCAGAACGTTATTTTAATGAAATACAGGTCCCTGCAAACTACTTGTCTTTTATTTAACTTAATAATTTGAAAATTAATCTTAAAAATTATCTACAAATTACCACCAACACTTGTTGACGTGTAGTATATAGTGAAAATTTTGAGGGTTAATTTGTTTGCATTTATTAATTTTAAAAAATAAAAACCCACAAAAATTGTCCTGTCTATTTTTGAAAATCCCTAAAAATTTGAAAATTATTCAAATATTCCAAAAAAATTCATGTTCGTGTGTTTTTGTGTGTTTCATCTAATGTACCAATGTTGTTTAAAAAATCCTTATAAAAACCCTAAAAAAGCAAAACACCTAAAATCTTATAAAAATTCTATAAAATTAATGAAAAATCCAAAAATTCTCATTTCAGTTCCTGTTTATAGGTTTTTCTTTATTTTTCATAAAATTTTATCCAGGATTTTAGGGCATTTTGAGCATTTTCAACTTGTAATTTAGTCTTGGTTGTACATTATTTGATTTTTTAGTAACTGTTTGATTTTTATAAATTCATAAAACCATTTGCAAAACCCTAGATCTATCAAAAACACTTTAAAACCTTAAAAATCCAAAAAATATTTTATCTTAAATTTCTAAGAATTTTTATCCTTAAAGAAAAATCCAAAAAGGCTTGTGTGTTGTCTTATTTTCCTTATTATATTTTTTTCCTCTTATTAAAAATTAAAATTTGCAAAATTTAAAACCACTAAAATATGTTGTTTTATTTCTGAGATTTGACTACTCCGTAGGTTTTCTCGTGCTCTTTGTGTTCGACCCTGGTTTCTATACCAGGTAAAATAAATAGCGAATCTGCTTACATTTTACATTTGATTGTTTTTAATCTATTTCGAGCAATTTGTTTCTTCTTTTGACCAAAGCTTGGTATTTCAGGTTGCAATGACCCTTGATATTACTTAACTCATGTTGCCTGGCATGTCATCAAAATGGCACCGTTGTAGGGGAGCATACTTTAGTAGTCATTTTCTCTTTTCGTACTTTGTCTCTATATGATATAACTATTTTCTGATGCATCTCTGTTTTGCTTTTTGTGTGAGGAACTGCCCGAGGACGCTTCGGCTTTCTGTTGGAGTACCCGCATCTGAGGAGTAGCAGGAGAAGATAAATATAGTAGATAAGGTAGTTTCAATTTTTGTAAAACTATTATTGTTGTAATATTTGGACACTTGGACACTCTCTCTTGGAAACCTATACTCATCGGGGTTTATTTCACCGAGCACCGGTATGCTCAGGGGACCTCACCGGATTTTTCGCAATTTTTGTTTTGATCGCCTTTATTTTCTTTTGATTCACAAAGTTTTAGCCCTTAGACTTACGACTTTTGTTGAATGTGATGTAACTGGCTAAGGCCCCACACTTAATTGCTCATTATGTTCCTATAGAATGTAATGGGACCTAGATAGTAAATCAATAAGAAAAAAGTTAACTTTATCATTTGAGAGGCCACACGCCGCTAGAGGTCGTATACAATGCGTGCAAGATCCGTTGTGGCAGACACCGATTGATCTCCAAGATCGGACTCAGGCCTATCTCTTTTATTACTTAGCTATTTATTCATCACGATCAATAGAAGTTGCTCGTCTAAGGCCGATTTCCTCATTGCATCATTTAGTTAGTTTTTTTTCTTTCTTTAATTTATGCGTGGATCACCTTAAATGTAGAGTGCTGGAGACAGGTACACATTTCTATCTCTACATGCATCATAAAGTTTGATCATGCATCGGCTTTTTCGACTTCCTCCCCCTATTTTATTGGATTCGAAATAACCAAGGAAATCGGAAAATTTGTTATGTGTTGTTTTTATTCGAAAAATACATAAAAAGTGAAATTAAATAAAATTGGACTACTAATGCAAACTGGAACGTAAAATACACCTCATCTAAAAAACTTTGCTTTGAGAGAGTCACCCCTTCATTGGTTGATTTATCGGCAGCGAGAGAGTGACCCGCACACTAGGTAGAGACATACTTGAACTCCTTTTAGACTACTGGTCTTGCGGTTGGTTGTTCTCCAGTGAGGATTTCACTAGGTTGCCGGTAATCGATACAGGACTTCCTTAGCAGATTGGGCAGATCGGGTAGCTGGTAAACGGTCAGCACCCATACCGGCTGGGAAAAACTAACTGTGGGATCGGGCCAGTCTCCTAGGAGCATGGGGTTCCCAACAACTCGCTTAATCGCTCTGATATCTTGATTTTTCACCTAAATAAAATTGATAAGATTAACGACCAATCTTTCATGGTCATCAGCTCAAGTGTCAATAGGTGAAAAGGGGGTTTGATTTCTGATCATGTTTGCATTCCAGATCTCATCGTCATAAATCCCAACATTACGATGATGGGAAGGAGGACCCTTAGGCTGCATTTGATAGCAACGCTCTCGAGTACTCCTTTTTATTCATCTAGGGCAGTTTTTGAGAGCCTAGACTCGATCTCTAAACCTGAGTTTGCCACCCTTCTTCCAGTCCTGACGTGCCCGAGCAGAGGACAACACAGTTGTATGTTCATTTTATTGCAATTGAGTTGGGGTCTTTTGCCTTTGCAGAGACCCGAGAGATGGCCAGTAGTATGGGACGCACCGACGAGCAGCCGCAGGTATCAGTATACGTACTTGACCATGCAGCCGTCAACACCGCACTCTTAGCCTCCCTAGAGACGATGCAACACCAGATTAGAGACCAAGGAGCATTCATGACATAGGTGCGTAGAGAGCATACAAAGATGAAAGATGCTAGTGGAGAGCTATAGAAACCAGCCAGTGGAGAGATACCCGCAGCTGGAGGAGGAGACGGACGTCCAGACGATCATCCAGAGTCGAGGCCACCACGTACGATGAGACAGTTGCACAACCCTAGTACAACTCTCACCTACCTTTGGATTTATCTCTTGGAAATCCCGGGTGATTTTGAGCTTCGCCCCCAAACTATTTAGTTTCTGCCCAAGTTCCATGGGCTAGCCACCGAGGAGCCACACCTCTATCTCCAGGAGTTTGAGATGATTTGTAGTACTGTCCATGATAGATTCATGGACGAGGACACGATCAAGAAGATCGCCTTCCCATTCTCATTGGTTGACAGAGCAATCTATTGGCTGAAGCATTTGGGGAGGTATGTCACCACATGTGAGAAGCTCCGGACCGAGTACTTGAAAAAAGTACCATCCACTCGGCCGGACCAACGTAGAGAGAGCTATGATCAACAATTTCAACATGATCCTGAATGACTAGTTTCACAAGGCTTTGGATTGTTTCAGAGAGCTCATCGATCAGTGTCCACATCATGAAAAATATAAAAGACCAAAAATATGAATAAAGGAATGGTTTCTGCATCTCCTTCGAGTCCATATGTGTTGAATGCTGATGATTGTATGGATTATATCCCTTTACATACACAGGAGCCTATTCTTGACCCCCTTTTTGCAGAGGGACCATCTATCCCCTTCCCTCAAGCACTCCACCAACAGATGATCGATAGATTCCAGATTCAACTGACTATACGGGAGGCATTAGAGCACATCCCTCTCTTCTAGAAGAATTTGAGAGAGAAGACCACCATCCACAGGAAGAGAAGGAAACACAATGCAGAGATCCATGTGCTCACTCATGCCACCTTCTTCACCATCCAGAACTGATTTCCAGCCAAGAGTTCAGATGCAGGAGCTCCTTATGTCAGATGCCACATCCATGAGAAGCGGTTCGATTGGACTCTATTAGACAGTGGCTTCTCCATCAATCTTCTTCCGGCAGCCCTACTCATCCGATTCGAGTTTTCCCTCTTCGACAGAATAGGACAGTCCTTGACTTTACTGATAGATCTGTCAAGAGACCGAAGGGGTTGTTGAAGGACGTGGTCGTAAGAATTCATGGCTTGAAATTCCCCATGGACTTTGTTGTATTGGACATGAAAATCCCTGAGTTTGTGACAGATACCCCCATCATACTAGGATGCCCATTCTTGGCCACAACCAAGGTGGTGTCCGATCATGATAGCGGGAAGGTATACTTTTGAGTCTAGGGTGAAAGTGTACAAATATATACGATCGAGGAGACCAGAGCAAGAGATTCAGCCTGCTCCGAGCCGTCGAGCAACACAAAGCAGATGACAGATGCAAAGTGAGATGTCCACTAGGAGTGTGACTTTGTGATTACATACAATGAAGCGATTTGGTCTGATCATGTATCACGAGTTCTAGTTGTACCTTCAAACACTGCAGATTCGCTGATGCCGACAGATGACGGTTCAGATAGCATACTCTTGGTAGAGGACACATTTGAGGTTGGCGATCACCGGCAGGATAGGGAGATAGAGTATATTTCGTGTTCTTCTAATTCAGGTCCCTTGGATTCAGACATTAATTGGGATGAATTTGATGATTATTTGTCATGTCTGATTCCCACAGAGTAGACAACTAGGGTGGAGATTGAGCCAGCATAGACTGTAGAGATACCAGCAGGGCCGTCTTTGCCAGTTTTTCATGCACAACATGAGTTCTCCCATGCAGATCTGGTTGCCTTCACTCAGACTTTTCAGAAGACAGATTTCCCAGCTCCTTGTTGTCCTGAGTTGAAGACCTTGCTACAGTCGATGAAGATTCCTTGTAGGTTAGCCAGAGATGTACCTAGTCATTATCTCAACAGATTTGATTGGAAAGCAAGAATCTCGTTTGATGGAGGATCTTAAAAGAAACCGCAAGGTGATTGTATGGAGCGTAACTGATCTCCAGGAGATAAGTCCGGCCCTATGCTCCCATCATATTTATCTTGAAGAGGACTCTAAGCCATCGCGTGAGTCCAGCAACGGCTGAATCCGAATATTCGAGATGTGGCCATGAAGGTTGTATCAAAATGGTGGAGTGTCGATTTTATCTACCCCATCTCCGACTCCAAATGTGTTAGTCCATTACATGTGGTACCCAAGAAGACTGGTATCACTACAGTTGTGAGTGAGTTTGGAGAGGAGATCACTACCCGGGTACCCACTTCTTCGAGGGTCAGTGTAGACTGCAGACGTATGAATCAGGCCACCAAGCAGGATCATTTCCCACTGCCATTTATTAATCAGATTATCAAGAGGCAGCTGGGAAGAGTCGCTATTGTTTTCTTGATGGGTACTCTGGTTATAACCATGTCGCCATAACGCTCGGAGAACAGGAGAAAATGACATTCACCTGCCCATTTGGGACATATGCTTTCAGACGGTTGCCCTTTGGTTTATGTAATGACCTGGCTACATTCCAAAGGTCGAGCCCTCCGAGCATTTCCTTCTCTGCCGTGCTCTTTTCTCTATATCTGAACTCGAAGGAAAGCAACCGACGCAGACCCCAAAATCAGGGAAGGGCAAGTGGACGTATGTCACCTACTCACAGTTTTCTCGAACATGGTGGGTGACTATTTCGAGGTCTTCATGGTTGATTTTTCGGTCTACGGCGACGGGTTTGATGCTTATATTGACTACCTAGACTGCATTCTTCAATGCTTTCTCGAGGTCTATCTTGTATTATCTTGGGAGAAGAGTCACTTTATGATGACTCAGGGGACGGTGCTTAGCCATATCATCTCCAACAGGGGCATGGAGGTTGATCCGGCCAAGTAGGATATCATCAGGAAACTCAATCCACCGTCCAACTTGCGACAGTTGCGGTCTTTTCTGGGGCATGTCGGTTTTTACCGACGATACATTAAGAATTTCAATCATATTGCCTGACTCCTTACTGATCTGTTGAAGAAAGACACAGAGTTCATTTAGATGATAAGTGTCTAGATTCATTTGAGAGTCTCATGGGATTAGTTGTTGAGGCTCCTATCCTTCAACCACCTAATTGGTCTCTCATACTTGAGATCATGATGGACGCTTCTGATTTTGCCCTAGGGATTGTGCTAGGACAAAGGAGGGATGGACTACCTTATGCCATTTGTTGGACATGCGAGCCCACGGCGAGCCATTATGCAATAAATGTTATTGCAATTCACTCCTTAATCTGAAATATAGAGTACATAATTTGCATAATAGGTCCCTTAGTATAATTAGGGTTATGTACCACGTCCATCTTAATGATCATACAGCTGTTGATTCAATTATTGAATCATAGAGGCTGGTGCTTAGATGAATATCCAATGAGTTAGATTGAGGACTCATCAAGCACCGTCAAATGATTGTTAAGAGATGATCTCCAGCCTGAGTAGGAGATGGCAATCCTATCTCAGTCAGGCTGATATCTGACCGACCTCTTGATGTAGGTCCTCTGCATAGGAATAGAGATTCAGAGGTGTCAGATGAGTTAGGTCAAAGAGTTGACTTAACGAGATCGAGATAACCAAGGCCCTATATCGTATGATGTCATGATATAGGCACACATCCTCTGACCAGAGACAGATGTGTTACTATATGTCTGAGTATGTATATTTGGCAGATCAATAGGTTGATGACCTAATAAAGGTCTATACATCGGCGCACTGGTGTACATATAAGGGCATATGAGTGATACGATCTCTCAAAGGGATCATACAGGTTCAGTTACTGAACCAGAAGACATGAGCTCACTCATGAGATATTGGGAAGAATCAAATTCCATGCGCATGGTCGTCTCGCTTTGGAAGCTTTACTGAATTTGTAGGTTTGATATATACTTTTGGAAAGTATATGATCAAGACCTAGGTATGATGTATGCTTTTGGAAAGTATATGATCGAATGAGAAACTTACTGATAAAACCCTGAAGTAGACAGTGTAAAGTTGATCTAATACTTTGGGTTTATTCCAAGTCTTCCAGTATGCAGGATGTACATGTATTAGGAATACCTGAGGGTGATGTGATCATAAACTATTGTATAACCATGACGCTTCCATTCCTAGGGAGTGATGAAATGGGTCTAGATTTTAGTTACTCCTCTCAGTAGAGAAGTAATCTGATCTTAGTCCAAAAGATGGACATTGATCTGAATGTGATTCAGATGCAATGAGAAGATTAGATTTGCGGTCTTGATTTAATCAATCATCTATGGGAGGCTCGCAATCTGGATTTGAGATATGATCTCAATATCCATGTCACTATACGTGGAACAATACAATCGCCATGTCCTTATCTCCAAGTATTCGCAGAGAAAGCGCATTATCCATGAAAGAGTTCATGGATAATTCTATTGTTGATATACGTATCCGAGCATTGAGAAAATAGATAACTAAATGCGATTTAATTATCATGAATAATATGAATTTGATTCATATTACAAGGAGACTTATCTTAGATAAGTAAATGTGATTTGATTATCAAAGATGTAAATAATGTGAATGTGATTCATATTATTTGGGCACATCAGAATAAGTTTTCCAATATAATTGAATGTGATTTAATTATTGTGGATAAGAATAATGTGGATAGTAATATCCAGTTATTTATAATATATTATAAATGTGATTTATAATGTATTAGAGAGAGCTAATTATAATTTATATTTGTTGATTAATTATTATGTGTATTGGATACACATTGTGTAATTAATTGACAATGTAAATTATATGCTGTTTTGGGTTGTGAATATGATTCACAATTTTTCCATTTCAAGATTACAATATTCTCAAATATAATTGTGAATTATTTTTTATGAATAAATAACCAACAAAAGTTGTTGGAAATAAATAATGGAGAAAATCAAGGAAGCATGCAATCTCATGGATTTCCATGAGATTGCCCCACATGGTATGTGGTGGGCGGCACCCATGTCCTATTTGCAGTGGGTGGCCGTCCACCTTGATGATGCATGGGAGATTTGATCTCCATGCATGTTCTCTCCTTATTTATTGGATTGATTTATATTTAATTTTGTCAATTATATTTTAATCTAAACTTGTTGGTTTTACCAACAACAATCTTGACCATTGGATTGACATAAATCAATCTCATCCATTGATTTTATATGTCACATGGATTGAGATCCATGGATCCCAAAACTGTATAAATAGAGAGGCATACCCATGCTCTCTCTTTACACATAATGCTTGAGAAGCACATCTCTCTCTCTCTTTCTCTCTACACGTCTACTCTCTCTCCCTCTCTCATGGCCGTCCACCATGGATGACCTAGAGAGAAGTTTCCATCGCCGCAGCGTCGTCGTTATGTTGCCCGATCGTCTACTCGTGGATCTCCGTCTACTTCGGTGCGCCTCGTTCGTGAAGAAGATGTCGGATCTTGTGTGTGGAGATCAGGAGATCCGCCGCTTGGATCATCAACATGGATTGCGAGAAGCACGCGGTTCATCCCGCGCTCGCAAGCGTCTCCTCCGTCGGATCGGACTTGAGACAGGAGGTCTCTTCGTTTAGAGACTCGATCGCAACCACGCTTCAAGAGGTAATCATATTACTTGTTTGTGATTTAGACGAAACGATCCGAGAAGTGTTCTTGGATCATGTGGTTTCGTCGTATGAAAATTTTTAAATTCCGTTGCATCGAGCAACTAGTGCGACTAGTCGCTCCTCGTCGTATTCGATACGACGCTCATGCTTCCGTGATGCGCTTGAGGATCTAACCATATCCTTCAAGTGGTATCAGAGCCTTAGGTTGATGGTTTCGAATATGATTCGCTAACCGAGGACGACTTGGGTTCGTTAAGGTCGCGAAAGTTTTTATCGCATTTGATTTCGCAGATCTGTTTAGTAAATAAATTCGGCACTGTTTAAATTGTTTAAACACGAATTTAATACTTGGTTTTTGTTCCCCATTAAATAAGGAAACCATAGGATCTGAGTTTGCATAAATCGGATTTCTTATGCTCGAGATATGGTTGTTTTAATGAACATGTATGCACTGTTGCGGGAACTGTAGATCTGAACGTGATTAAAATGTTAATTACTGTTTAGACTTGCCTCGAAATGTGTGAAACATCATTGAGTTCTGTCCTAAATAAAATTAGCAATCCATGAAAATTGATTTCGTCTAATTTAGATTTAATATGATTGAGATATGCTAATTTTAGTAAGTACGGGTCAATGCTGAAATTACATTCCTAATCAAGAACCATGTGATTGTCAATTAATGAAATTAATTGTTAATTTCGAGAAATAATTATGGAAAATATTTGAGAAATATTGGAAGATGATTATTTCCTTAATTGACTTAGCCTCAACCAATTAATTGATTAGATTTGATCTAAATCATAATTGGAAACACAATCATCAAACTCCTTTCTTGAATAGGATTGGGAATTTGTGTAGCAAATTTCCTTATAATCAAAATTGTTTTGATTACTATATGGTATAATTTCGGTTGAAGAACCGATGATCATCTCAAGTACAAATTAATCAATTTGACATTATCCTTTCT
The DNA here is from genome assembly GCA_037367405.1 of Ottelia alismoides. NCBI lineage: Eukaryota > Viridiplantae > Streptophyta > Magnoliopsida > Alismatales > Hydrocharitaceae > Ottelia > Ottelia alismoides. The sequence goes on along the minus strand of JAZKJV010004167.1, from coordinate 182,569 downwards.
CGAGGCGTATATGGTGACTAGTCGGAGATCGATGGGGTAGCGGATTGCAACATATGTGGTCCGTCCCACTCTCGCCTGCACTTGCCATGACAACGGGTAGGGCCGGGATAATGCCTGAGTGATTAAGTTGTATTTTTTTAATTATTAAAATATGAATTAATACGTACTTTGAGAATAATACCATATATATTCAAGCATAACAATCAAGTTTGATTGATTGAATTGGATTGAAAAATTAATTTAATATGATTAAGTTAATTATATCCAATTAAAAACACTCTATTATGAATAGAGTTGTTATTTCCCTTGGAAGAATTAATCGTAATGAATATGATTCATAATGATTTATAATTTGAATATGATTTGGAGGATCACATAAGTGACATCCATGGTCTCCCGTCAAGGCGAAGGGTTCCGTCGTCAGATATTGTATGTAGGAGACGATTGTCCGAAGTGACAGCTCCTGCATATGATCCATTTGGATCGGGCTCGTCGCTTCTCGAAAGTGTAAGGACGTATGCGTAGTGACCCCAATATCATGTCCTCATATTATTGAGGCAATACTGGATTGCGCATAGCGAGTTGTATTCCTGATGACGGTTGGTTCAATTAATGACGGGTCAACATCACCTTAGGGGTGGTGGGCCCACGTATTAAAGACTGAATTGGGAGATGCAAGTTGGACTTGCAAGGTGGAATGTGTTCCCGCTTCTTTTTATCTGAGTTACAAGTTCTCAAATTATTGGGATGTAACAAAGATAAGGAAGGAGATCCCAGAACTTGCTTTAGATATAATGGTAAGTATATCTCTTACATTGAAAGTGATTAAGGGAATGAACTTTCATTATTGACATGGCAAGACAACTTTGATATAAAAATTCCTAAATCAAAGTAAATTATATATTTATATATGTTTATGCAAATTTCTTATTTTTGATAATCCTTCTTTAATCCCACTCAAAACTATACTCAATAAATAGCCAGTTAAATATCATGTATTAGACTCATGATCCAGATATTGTACTTGCAGTTGGACACATAATGTATGGGGTTGCAATGTGCAAGTTTCCTCATAATAATGAGGAATGACAATTAAATAGATAATAAGACTACAACCCTAGGGTTTGTATGTCTCTATAGTCTTGCTCTCTCATCAAATGTACTTTGGAAGTGGCATATTGATGATGATCGTAATTGTCAAATAATCCTTATAAAATCAATGAAGATATTCTGGCATACATATATGCTCTCAACATTTAATAATGAATGACATGGTTCTCTGCATCATGCAGAATGGTGGCTCCATAAGAGATGATGTATTCAAAATGTTTGAATACCTACCTGAACTAATGTTCTTTAGAGCCTAGATGGATGTAGACATGATGAGTGTCATTATTCTACTGTCTATACTCTAGTCATTCAAGAAGCTTCATAATATCCATATTGTATGAATTTAATGAAGCATGTATAAATGTTGAAATGCTCTTACATTGAATTCTTTTGAATTTAACATAAGAGATCCTTAGTCTTAAAGCAATGGTTGTTTATAGATAAAGGGAGCGCAGTGGAAGCATGGGTTGGACCCAAGTAAGAAGTATAGTCAAAGAGTTGACTGTACTTCTGTGACTTCCATATGACATCCAAAGAGTTGGATGATTGCCAATACTGCAATAAGTTGATGTGTTGATAGTATGACTATCAAATCTATCTAGAATCCTTAGAGAAGGAATCGGATAGTACATCGGATTAATCTACATATAATCACTGATATTGACTTGCTTATTTGATAAGATAAAATCTAATAATTGTATCTCAATTCTCTAATGACACTTGCAATTGGGTGCATATGTATTAGAATATTAGAAATTTGATCTTAAGGTTTATTGGTCATCGATGTTGAAAGTGATGCAAGTGTTGCAACAATTTCCATGAGATAAATAGACTTCATATTTTCAATGGGAGCCCTTAGTCCTAGAGAATTTCTCTGTGACCTAGATATTAGAATACACTCATAATTTATTTCTAATTGTTGGATATAAACATGAATTCTATAATAAATCTATCATAAAGAGTTATGATAAAGATATTTCAGATAGTAGTCTAAAATCTAGTGGACTCTATTAAATTAGAAAATTAATGAATGGTTCATTAAGATATCTAATACTGAAAATTAGACCTTTAAAGATCAATAGGAGGATAAAGATCATTTGACAATGATCTGGCATCAAATTTTGGACATATGTCTGTTGATGAGATCAATGGACCAGTAAGACATGAAATTTTATATTGTCTAAAGATTCAAATCTCACATACTTGTGAATATTGTATAAAAAGTAAAAAATATCCAATACACCCTTCTTTGGGAAAGGTAAAATATGTCAAGGTATTCAAGATCTCATACATATTGATGTATGTGAATAATCTATATCAGAATAAACATTATGGATATGTGATATCTATTAGTGATTATTTGTGATATGAGATTTCTTCTCTTTACTTAGAAAACTTTGAAATATTCAAAGATTTCACAATTTTTGGTTTAGAACCAAAGTTTGAAGGAAGATGAAATGAATTTGATCTAACCAAGGTAGCATGTACATATTAGATGAATTCAAGAAATACCTTATGGAGATATGAATATCATTCCTATCTCAACCTTCCTAATGAATCTTAACTCAATGGAGTTGTAGGGAGATACAATTGATCATGTGTGACATGATTTAATCAATGATTAATCCTAGCATAATTATCTTTTAGTTTCCAGGTATATATATATGTGGTAGAGACTACATATCCTTAATAAGGTTCCATGAAATTAAGCTGGAATCTGGCATTGGAGAGTGCTACTTCATTAGGAAAATAAAGGAAGGTATTGGACACCTACTTTATGACCTTGAGATTCTTAAATATCTCATCTCTGAGAATGTGATTCTTAAAGGTTGAGACTCTTGAGAATCAAGATGAAAATGAAGTGTAGGAACTCAGTTAGTCTTGAGAAGATAATGAGGCTCCTAAAATTGGAAACTAAAAGGACAATTAAAGATGAAACACTAGTACCTCTTCAAATGAGTTTGAGGATGTATTCCATGTGGAAATGATCGGACATCATGTAATGAAGCTCCTGAGGATCATGACATGGAAAGATGGATGTTAGCAATAAAAGTCTAATGTAGACATCATATACAAGTGTCGTATATGGACCCTCGAGGATCCACCTATAAGGGTCAGACCCATTAAGGTGTAAATGGATCTTCAAGAGAAAGAGGAAATCTGATGAGAAGGTAGAGACCTTCAAAGCACGGTTTGTAGACATGAGCTACACACCGAAGAGAAGACATCGCTTGCGATGAGACTTGATCTCCAGTGACTTCGCTTTAACCCATCAGAATATTGCTAACTGTAGCTACACAACTTGACTATGACATCTTCAGGATGTGAGTCAAGATTGCATTCCTCTATGAATACCTCTCTGAGGATATTCATATGAAGTAGCCCCAGGGCTTCATGGTTGAGGAAAGAAAGGTGTGCAAGCTAAAGAACTCCATCTCTGAACTCAAATAAGCTTCTTGTAGTTGGAACATAAGATTTGATGAAATTATAAATGTTATTATTTCAGATAAAATCTTGATGAACCATGTGAAGCTTAGTGGAGTTCCATTGTGTTCATCATGCTAAATGTAGATATTATCCTAATAATTTAGAATGATCTAAGGATTATATTAATAAGTGTTTTATAATCTGGTTATCCCATACCTCGAGATATGATCTCAAGGATACCTCTTAGATCTTAGTTCTGAAGTCGTTCAGAAGCAAAGAGAAGAGGGTATTGGGACCGTAACATTAGTAGTACACCTTGGACTTATTCCATTTTTCGGAAAATTTCAAGAAAGGCTTCCTTCCCTTAAGATATGGTACTGACCTATCTGAAGGGATAGCATCTCAAAGAGTTGAGGAAGTGAATGCTAGAACTGCTTGCACTTGTGCATCAGTTATGAGAAGCTGAAGTGTATGCTAGATGTGTACAAAAGCCATATGTCTGCCATGTAGTGGGAGTAGTAAACTGTTACTAATCCTACTCTGGAGATAAAACACTTAGTTGCAGTAACAACAATATCTTCAAAGATGATGAAACTTAGAGATAGTGATCTCAAAGTCTTATCTTCAAAAAGTTTAAGACCTTGTAGCTAGTGATCTATAAGGGTCTTAACTGTAGATACCTTAGGAGATAGAGATCTCCAGGAATAAAGGTATTCTGATAAGGATTATGGAAATACTCGTTATAATAATTATCGAGCTGTAGTGTCAAGGACACTATAACCGCACTAGTGGCCAAACTTTCGATATCGCTCAACGGAACTATACTTTCACATATAAGGAGATGCTAGCAGTAGTCTTTGCTTTGGACAAATTCAGATCTTATATTCTTGGATCCCGAGTGACTATTTTTACATATTACACTGCCATCCGGTACCTAATGCAAAGAATGATGCAAAATCCAGATTGATCAGATGGATCCTTCTACTCCATGAGTTTGATATAGAGATTAAGGATATGCCTGGAATCAAGAATGTGGTGGCGGATCACCTCTCCTGATTAGAGAACCTTGAGGATTCAGAGTAGATAGCACCTATTATAGAGACCTTCCAAGATGAGGTGATCCTTGCTATAGCCTCGCTTCCATGGTACGCCAACATTGTAAACTATCTTGTCGCCAAGAAAGATCCATAGGGTTGGCCCAGACAACGACTTGAGACTTTCCTTGCGAAGTCCAAGTCGTATCATTGGGAGGATCCCATCATTTATTGTGAAGGAGGGGATAGTGTTTGGCGTCGGTGCATTCCTCATGAGGAGAACCATAGCATCCTCACATACTGCCACAAGCTTGAGGCATAAGGACATCATTTAGGGAGGAGGACAACACATAAAGTGCTCCAATCCGACCTATGGTGGTCTACCCTCTTCAAGGATCCTGATGAATTCGTTAGGAGGTGTACTGACTTTCATTGGATGGGCACTTGTGGACAGCGTGTGATATGATGCAGATGTATCACATTCACTTCTGTGAGGTTTTTCACACATGAGGCATCGATTTCATGGGTCCATTCCCTAAGAGTCAAGGATTCGAGTACATTCTGATTGTTGCGGATTTTGTGAGTCGCTAGATTGAGGCCATCTCAGATCGAACTGCAGATGCTAAGGCGGTTTGCATATTTTTGAGGAAGAATATTGTTTCACGGTTCGGGGTTCCTAGAGAGTTGATATGTGGCGGGGGGATTCACTTTATCAACGATAAGGTATAGGATCTTTCTAACGAGTTCGGCATTGACCATTGAGTTGCCACTCCATATCACCCTCAAACCAGTGGTCTTGCTGAAGTATTGAATAAGGAGATCAAGACTATATTGCAGAAGGTCGTCCGCCCATACCGAAAGGATTGGTCACATCTTTTGGACTCGGTCTTGTGGGCCTATTAGACTTCCTTCAAGACACCTTTGGGTACATCTTACTTTCAACTCATTTATGGAACTTCGTGCCATTTACCTGTGGAAATCAAGCAAAAGTCACTATTGGCAGTCACTGAGTTATTATTAGATACCAAGAGCATATGAGATCAGAGGAAAGTAGAGTTGGCATCCTTGGAGGAGCTTAGAGACACAGCTTTTTCGAGTAGCCTACAATATAAGCAGAGAGTGAAGATATGGCATGCTTCTCATATCAGCCATGGGCAGTTTGAGTCGAACAAGACAGTATGGCTATTTGATGCTAGGTTGAGATTATTTCCAGGTAAGTTGTAGAGCAAATGGAAGGGACCATACTTGGTCCGAAAGGTGCACGACAATGGAACATTTGCATCGCATGCCTGATTATCACTTCTCTCATGTAGCTGTATAGATCCTATTGTCCATATCGCACATTCTTTAATCTAACACCTCATCTTCATCTTATCATTATGCTATACTTAGGGTATACTTTACCCTAAGTATAGGGGATGCCAGACTTGTGATTTTCTATTTGATTCTTTTTTACCTATGTTCTGATGCCTATACTTAGGGATATTTTACCCTAAGTATAGGGGAGGTAGACCTTGTACATTCTAACCCTCAGTTTTCCCCTTCAGTACAGTCTTCTATATTTAGGATTACCTTATCCTATGTATAGGGGGTCATCGACCTCTATTCATTGCATTCTTTTATTCGTCATCGTAGTATAGCATTCTTTTCACTTCCCAATACTCAACACGAGTTATGTCTTCTTTTCATCACTCTTTGGTCACTCTGAGGGCATCGTTCGAGCAAAGTATAGGGGGTTATCGTGTATATTGTATATAAACTTTAGTCATAACTCGTACTTTTTTTTTACTTTTTTTAATTTTTTTTACTAGTAGGATTCGAACCCTGGTCCTTTAAAGTGAGAGCCACTGCTTCTACCACCAGACCATTAGAGGGGTTCCTCATAACTCGCACTTTGTGTGAGTGTATTAATAAAATAAAAAATGTCTAAAAACCTTATACCTAAAAATCACAAAAATTTTAAAAATTTTCTAGCATATAAAATTCTTTTTTTTACATATATGTTTGTAAATAGATTTTTTTTAAAAATATTTTTGTACAAATGTTTGTAAAAATGTTTTGTCGGTAAAACTTTTGTAAATATTTTTGTATCAAAATTGTGTATATATTACAAAAATTGAAAATTGTTTGAAAAAGAAAACATTGCAAAAATCTTTTTGTAAATGTTTGTAAGTACTTTGCAAAAACTTGCCCTTCTTCTTTGCATTCAAATATTTTTCATAAAATTCTGCATATCTTGAAAATTGCACAAAAAAGTTTTGTACATAATTGTTTATATATCCTTCTAAATTGTAGTTGACATTTAAACAAGTCTGGAATTAAATTGGAAAATAGAGCTTGGTTAATACCTTAATCCACCTAACATCAAAGGAACCTTATAAAATTTAGGGTTTGGACTTTTCATGTCCATTAGTAACTTAATTTTTTGAGTCCACTAGGCTATGTTCACATGTCATCTTGATGAGCATAAGTAGAACACTTAACAACGCACACATGACTCTCAGAGACAGTAGCTTTACTTGGACCAACACCTTACACGTAGCTCAATACGGATGAGGTGATGATGAGATAGAATTCTTTGGCTTGGGTAGCATACGAGGGTAGTACTTATAGGCGGAACCTCTCATCTTTCTTTAGGGAGGGATGTGCGTCTCAACCTGGTCTAGTAGAATTGAGGTCTAAAGACAGGAGTTGTGGGTTGCAATAATGTTTCAAAAGAAGGATAGTCTACTGGCTCAAGAAGAAAAACTCCTTATGTTCATGTTGCACCATGTAAATATGTTGTCTAAATGCACATAAAAAAATGTGCAATAACATGAAAAAACTTCAAAAAAGTGGACATGCCTGATTAAAAATAAAATGACTACCGGAGTATACATAGTGAATAAGCAAAGCTTACGTGTCTTACCTTCTCATCTCATGGAAGCTTGTAGCGGGGGACTTGGCTACACTGGTCAGGCTCATAGAGATAAGTGACTACACTGTTGATAAATCCCTGATTCTCACTCTTTATTCTTTTATTTTTGCTATTTATCTTGGAAAATCATCATGTAAATAGGTGTAAATACAATAACAAACCATTATGCATGCATATGTTAATAATGCATAATTAGCACGTATTTGTGCAAAAATAAAAGAATAAAGCAAAAGAAAAATGAAGGAGGCATTTAGAATAAATACAGAGTGACCTTAACCCCAAGAGAAGGTCACGCCTTGACCTGATCGCCCAAATAAAATAAGTAGAGAGAGATAGGGACTACTCTATGTTGTACATATTACCTATGTAAATAAATAATTATTTTTAAAAAAATAAAAATAAAATATTCTTTTTACCTCCTTGTATATAGACTTAAAAAAACAAAAATAAAATAAAAATTAAAAAATAAAATAAAACTAAAAATAAAATCCTTCTAACTTGTACAAGAAACATGTACATATGTCACCTCCCCTATTTATTCTATACCTGTAAATAAATCCAAAAGTAAAATCAAAATTATTTTGAACTCCTAAAACTATGTTGAAAAAAATATATAAAATTTGGGATATTCATGTAAGAATAATAGTATAAAAATACTTGTATAAAATACATAGGTATAATATACATGTATATAATACTATATACAGTATATAGACTAATTTATTTTTCATAAAAATAATTAAAAATCACAGAAAAATAATTTGAAAAATAATAAACATTTTTTATACTCTTTTTATTTTGAATTCATTTATTAGTTTTTATTGATTTTGTAAATATTTTAGAATATCGAATTTTCGGATTGGTCCTAGAGGGTCTGTTGACCCTGGTCAACGCCCCCCCAAGCTCAGGCCAGGTCGATTTTGCGTCGGCGGAGCATCTTCTCTGATTTTTCCTGCCCGATTCCGAGCTCCTCTTGCCTTGATATCAGTACCCAAATTCCTTGCATATCAGACATTCTCGTCGGTCCTTCAGTAGATCCGAATCTCTCTATGGTTTTGCATGCAATGTCGATCTTTATGGACCCTCAAGTTGGCTATAAAAGATTTTATTCTGCCTCCTGGTGCCACAACTCGTGCCTCGCTGCTTCTACCTCTAGACACCTGTGGTTGAGTGACAGCTATCAGAGAGCGTCTTTAGATTGGAGTTTGGTGGAGAGAGCACACAGTTCACCCTTCGTGGCTCGAGATCCACCCCGAGCAGCCGCCCCGTTCGCCGCAACGCGGTTGAGGCCATCATCCCGATGGCCACCTTGACCTAGAGCTCAAGAACTCATTCCAACCTTCAGGTATCCACCTTCGCCTCTGCATTTCATCCGTCCATTTTATTTATCCATCTCGCACTACCGCCATTCATTTACTTCGATGACCCGATTGAAGCCCAAAATCACGCACCCATCCACTTCGATCGATGCTCGTATTACACCAACCACACCCTTGCACAACCTATCCCCCCTTAGACTCGACCATCAGATTGATATTAAAGTTCAGACCTCGTCCCTCCACGTTCGCCAGAGGTCAATCCCCATTCCCCTATGCTTCTATGTATTTTGCAAAGCAATAACCTGACCGAGGAGTCCCCTCCGAGTCGCTCTTCCATTTGCAAGTCCTCACACGCGCGTTGAGCTCAGTTCAAGCCTCCATGTGCTCTGGCGAAGCTATCCCTGGTCCCCCTCCATCGTCGCACTCAGCTGACCGATAGCTCTTGCTTCGGAGCTGCTCATTCGACGAAAAAATCCTATATGATCTTATCGGATCCCTCAGATAGTTCATCGGAGCCACAAATCCCATCCGAGGCTTGAATGAAAGTTGCTGGGCCCTTGTTCTTGCAACCCCGCTCTCTGTCGTTGGATGAGCCCCACGTCTGTCATATTCCGTCAGAGCCACGAACCAGATCAGCTTTTGGGTCGTTGGATCTGACATCCCCTGATGCATCTGCCCCGCACGTTCTAGATACCACCGACATCGTCAGATCAACAACAGGAGGAGATCAGAGATGTACGATAGTGACAGCCTCCACATGCGCCACGCATCCCACGTGCCCTGCACGTGCCCTGCACGTGCCTGCATGGGGTATATTGCTCTTGTGCGCCCCCCATGCTTTTATATTTTATGAAATAGTTCTGTAAATAAAGTTGTAGTTTGAATATTTTTCAGTTAGGTCCTTTATGTTTTTAGTATTTGCATTTCAGTCCTTCCGAACCTGATACACGAGCATGCACCTGTGAGTTTGTGAGTTATTTGCATGACTTATCCCTGTACTGTTTAGATGTTATATTTTGAGTAGTAATTTTCTAGTAATTGCAAATATACCCTTGTGCTTGCGTTTTTGAACATGTGCGTGAAAATACTGGATAATTTGCAACCTTGCTCCTGATCTTTTTATATGTGTTATTTTTTGTCCTCGAATCTTTTGTAAAATTGCATTTAGGACCTTGTTTGTTGTGTGTTGTTTTTAATCAAATAAATACCTAATTTACTTCAAAAATTCCATAAAAATTACAGTTCGCTCCCGCTAACACGTATTATTTATTGTGATTTTGTCGAAATAATTTAGTCTTTTTTGATATTTTCTAAAAATAAAAAAACCCTGAAAATTGTTATGTCTATTTTATAAAATACCAAAAAATATAAAAACTGCTTCAAAAATTACAAAAAAAAATAGTGTGTTCTTATTTTTATGTGTTTTACTCCCATTACCATTTCTGTTGCATTATCCATTATGAAAACACTAAAAATCTAAAAACTCTAAAAAAACTCATAAAATCATTGAAAATTCTAAAAAAATAAAAAAAAATAAATAATTTAAATTTCTGTAGTTAGATATTTTTGTTTACTTTTTCATAAAAATCACAACCAAGACATTAGGGCATTTTTAGTATTTTAAATTTGCCCTTCGGTCCAGGCTGTACTCTGTTTTCCCCTTTCATCCTTATTTGATTTTTAAAAAATCATATGAGAATTGGAAAAATACCACAAAATCACCAAAATCATCTCAATAGTTGAAAAACATAAAAATGTTTTTGTTTCTGATTTAGTATTTTTAATCTTAATAAAAATTGTTGAAGCTTGCTCTTTATTCTTTTCTCTTATTTTCTTATTTTAAAAAATATAAAAAAATTGAAAATTTAAAAAATAAATAAAAATTAACTTTTAGTTCTCTGATTAGGACTACTTTATAGGTTTCACTTGTGCTCCTTGTATTCAACCCTGGTCGCTACACCAGGTTAAATAAATAGCAGAGACCGCTAACATTGGATTTTGTGCTTGAATTGTCTGATTTTTGTGCGGTCTTTATTTTTCTTGATTTGACTAAATTGATTGGTTAGGAACAACGCCCCATGATTATTTTTCCATCCTAGATGATCTCTATTTCCATGTCATCAGAATGGCACCGTTGCCGGGGAGCACAACTTAGTAGTATTTTCAGCCTTTTTGCATTTTTTGATACATATCTGTTATAAGTGTTTCTTACACATTTCTGTTTCACTTTTTGTCTGAGGAACTGCCCGAGGATGACTTGGAGGAGACTCGTACCTGAGGAGGAGCAGGAGCATAGTAGGAGTAGTTATAGTAGAAAGATTAGCATATAGTAGTTTTTATTTTCGAGCACTTGTTATTATTGTAATAATGGAGGACCATCAGACTCTCTTTGGAGACTTGAGACATATCTGGGTTAGTTTCACCGAGCACTGGTGTGCTCGGGGGACCTCACCGTGATTTTTCATTGGTTTAACTTTCTTTGTCTTTTTTCTATTTTATTCTCGCAGAATTTGGCCCTTAGATTTAGAATTTTCTTGATTGTGACGTAAATAACTTAAGGCCCAATCACTAGCTATTTTCCTGCACCTATAGTTCATAATTGGACCTTATTAAAAATCATTAATAAAAAGCTTACTTGATTGATTGAGAGGTCACGTGCTGCTAGAGGCCGTATACAACGCGTGCAAGATCCATTGTGGCGGACACCGATCACCATAAATGATCGAACATCGACCTCTCTCTAAGATCAGTTAGCTACTTGTTCTTCACGATTAGAAATTGCTCGTCTAAAGCCGTTTTCTTCTTGCATAATTTAGATTAGTTTACATTTCTTTCTTTAAATTTATGTGCAGATCACCATGCATGTAGAGTGCTGGAGATAGGTACACATTTCTAACTTTGTATACATCATAAGTTTTGATCGCGCATCAGCTTTTTCAACTTCTCCCCCTGTTTTTCCAACTTCTCCTCTTGTAAGGCATCTAGTTGTTATTGAAAAATACCGTAAAAAGACATAACCATAAAATTGAGACTGCTAATTAAACTTGATCATAAAAGACACCTCACTTAAAAATCTATCGTGGGAGAGTCATCCCCTCATTGTTTGGATTGCTTGTGTAAGAGAGTGACCCACACACTAGGCTAGAGCCATACCTAAACTCTTGTTAGACTACTAGTCTCTGGGTTAGTCGTTCTCTAGTGAGGATCTCTCCGGTCCCCAATAAAGCGGGCTACAATATCCTTAACAGAGTGAGTTGACCGGGTAACCGGTAAATGGTCCGCAACTTGTACTGGATGGGAAAGATCTAGCTTTGGGATTAGGCTAGTCTCTTGGGAGCATCAGGTTCCTACCAGCTCGCTTAATCGCTCTGCAAAACTAAATAATCGCCTAAATAAAATTAACAAGATAAATGACCGAACCCTTACGATCATCAGCTCAGCATTGCGTAGATGAATTGGGGGTTTGACTGCTGATCTTGCCAGATCCCATCTGCATCTTCTTCTACATCACGATGATGGGTCAGAGGTCCCTTAGGCTACCCCTGGTAGCACCGCTCTCAAGCACTCTGACTCGCTCATCTAGGCAGGTTCAGGAAAGAATGGACAAGCTCTCTGAACTCGAGTTTGATTCTATCTGTTCCCCCTCGACCACCCTTCTTTCAGTCCTGAGGTGCCCGAGCAGAGACCAGCATAGATATTTGTTCATTTGACGGTACATGAGTTGGGATCTTTTTCCTTTATAGAGACCCTAGAGATGGTCAGCAGTGAGGAGCGCACCAATGGACAACCCTAGGGTTCGACGTATGTTTTAGATCAGAACGTCATCAACAATACACTTCTAGCCTCCTTCGAGACAATGTAGAGACAGATTAGAGACCAGGGAGCATTCATGGCAGAGGTGCGCCGAAAGATAGCACAGATGCGAGCTGACAGAGGAGAGTCGCACCGAGCAGGTGGTGGAGAGATCCTAGAGGTTAGAGAAGGAGATGGATTACATCCAGATGAGCCGCAGGAGCCAGCCAGACCGATGAGGAAGTTGCACAACCCTGGTGCAACCCTTACATACCATTGGATCTAGCTTCCAATGATTCTAGGAGACTTCAATCTCCCCCCATACCATTCAGCTTTCCCAAGTTCCATGGGCTTGCCATCAAGGAGCCGCATCTACATCTGCATGAGTTCGAGATGATCTACAACACTATCCACGACAGATTTGTAGACAAGGATACCATCAAGATGATGACATTTCCATTATCCCTGGTAGACAAAGCAGTCTACTAGATGAAGAATTTAGAGAGATATGTGAATTTGTGGGTGCAGGTCCGGACTGAGTACTTAAGCAAGTACTATCCACTCGATCGGATGAACGCAGTGTGAGATCTGATCAACAATTTCTCCATGATCCCCAATGAGTAATTCCATTATGCATGGGATCATTTCCGTGAGCTCATCGACCGGTGTCCCCATTACGATATATCCAAGCCCAACCTAGTACAGAGCTTCTTCTGTGGGATGACACCAGAACTGTAGGGGCTAGTTAATGCTTCTTGTGGGGCTCCTATTTCGCCAAGGATGAAGACGAGGTATGGGCCATCTATGAGAAGATGGCCAAGAACTATACAGTGATGTCCCATACCAGGCTCTACACTCAGGGGAAGTCCCTACCTCAGGCCGTTTCCTATAAGAGGATAGCACGGGTTGATGTGGGTCCATCCACATCTTCGTCAGCAGCATTAGTAGCACAGGCAGAGTCATCAACCGCTGACATGAGTATCATCAGCGAGAAGTTGGATTGCATAGAGATCATAGAGAAGAAGCAGTGCCATGGCTTGATGCAGATTGATCAATCAACACAGACCCTGAGTGGCCTGAAGACCCAGATCATGGGTCTCCAGGAGGCACAGATGGCTTCTCAGCCCCGTCTCAGGTCATGGCTGATCATAGCAACAACAGATCATCCCATTACTCCTTCCAATACTAGTAGGTTCACCACATCTAGGCGGAGCCGGTCCAACAGTTGCAGCATCAGTACTCTTAGTCACCACCATCGCAGGACACCCAGATGGTAGTGTACCAGTAGGATCAACCAGGAAATTCTTCCCCCATTCCAGTACGAGCTGGAGCCGTTGATGGAAGTCAAAGGGATTTGGTATGACTGGTAGTAGCTTAGGATCTGCATAGATCATCCCAGATTCAGGTGATCTACTGGAGGCGCCTCGTCCCAACAGCAACCTCCAGCTCAGTGTAGGCAGTCCAGCCAGCCTCAATAGCAACCCCATTACTCCCAGCAGCCATCCTACCAGTATCAGTTGGGTCCTCATCCCTACCAGCAGGGACAACAATAGAGGCAACAACAGCCTCAGCAGTAGTATTCTGAACCGCCCCCTCACCAGTTCCAACAGCAGCAATCTCATTTCTAGCAAGGTAACTCGTTTGGTTCTCATGGGCCAGCCTATGAGAACCCAATTCTTGGTGATCTAGCTCGCCTACTCTCAGACCAGCAGGCATCCTTTAGGCAGGAGATGGATGAGTTTTTCCGGGAGATGAGGGATATAATTAAGGGCAAGGCTGCCATACCCGCGTAGATCGAGCCTAACCCGAACAACCTAAAAAGGAAATCTAAGCAGGTATAGTTTACAGAGACCACCACTCCTAGTTATTTATTGGGTGACATTGCATCATATACATTTGATGATGATTTTGCATCACTTAGGAGCGGTAGGATGCCAGCTGGTGGTGCCTCGTTTGAGTGACAACACCACAAGGATTTAGGAGCGCCATACGAGGAGGATAGCGATGTTGATGTTGCAGATGATGTTGATGATGGTGGTACTGATGCCACAAAGGATGATGATCCAGTCAATGGTACTGAGGCCATTGTCTCTCTAGATACAGTAGGTGGTATTGATGCCACCACACCAAAGATGCTGAGCCAGAGCACAGTGCTGATGCCATGAAGACAGATGCCGTGGGTGGTATAGATGCCACCATTTCTATTCCAGTCGTGTTTTCTACAATTTATGTACCTCGGGACCATAGGAAAAATACCAAAAAATTAATAAAGGAAAGGTTTCTTCATCTTTGAGTCCATATGTGATGCATGATGATACTTGTATGGATTCCTTTTCCTCTCAGTAGCAGGAACCTGTTCCTAGCCCTCTATTTGAGGAGGGCCCAGCCATCCCCTTCCCTTAAGCACTCCGCTTGGCTAAGTGGAATAAAAAAGAAAATCCAGAAAAAGATCAGCAGTTAGAGTTCATCCAGGAGATGATTGAAAGATTCCATATCCAACTGACTCTACAGGAGGAACTTGAGCACATCCATCTCTTCCAGAGGAACTTGAGAGAGAATACCACTATCCGTAGGAAGAAGATGAACCATCAGGCATAAATCCATGTGCACACCCGTGCCACTTGCTTCACCATCTAGAACTGTCTGCCAGCCAAGAGGCTAGATACAAGAACTCCCTACATCAGATGCCACATTCGTGAGCAGAGATTTGATCCTAATCTATTAGACAATGACTCTTCCATCAACCTCCTTCCAGCAACCTTACTCGATCGATTCGAGTTTGTCCCTCTTCAATAGAGCAAGACAGTCCTTCAGTTTGCAGATCGATCTGTCAAGAGGCCAAGGGGTTATTAAAGGATGTGGTCATCATAATTCAATGCCTGAAATTCCCCGTGGACTTCGTTGTGTTGGACATGGAGATCCCTGAGTCTATGAGTGATATCCCCATCATTCTAGGATGTCCACTCTTGGCCTTAGCCAAGGCAGTGTCCGACCATTATAGTGGGATGGTGTACTTTCACGTCAAGGGTGAGAGTATACAAATAGAGACGATTGCTGAGACTATAGCACGAGACTCAGCTTGCTTAGAGCAGTTCATCGAGACGGAGCAGACGAAAGAAGCAGAGTGAGACATCCATCAGGAGTGTGACTTTGGGATCACTGATGATGAAGCCGCTTGGTCCAATATCGTTTCACGAGGCCTTCTTTCACATTCAGATGTTGCTGATCCACAATTTCTAGTAGAGGAGTTCAGAGAGAACACTATTGGCGGAGGATACTTTTGAAGTTGACGACCACATTCAAGACAGTAAAGCAAATTTTGTGTCTTGTGATTCTCATTCAGATCCCTCGGATTCAGATATAGACTGGGCAGAATTTGATGGTTTATTATTTGTCTGATTTCCACTGAGCCATCAGCTAGGGTGGAGACCGTGCTAGCACCGAGTATAGATACACCAACAGGGTCGTCTTCACCAGTTTTT
Organism: Ottelia alismoides; assembly: GCA_037367405.1. Taxonomy (NCBI): domain Eukaryota; kingdom Viridiplantae; phylum Streptophyta; class Magnoliopsida; order Alismatales; family Hydrocharitaceae; genus Ottelia; species Ottelia alismoides. The sequence goes on along the minus strand of JAZKJV010004167.1, from coordinate 166,488 downwards.
CATGATCAACGAGAGTTCTCTCATTCAGACCTGGTTGCATTCACTTAGACCTTTCAGAGGCCAGATTTACCAGCTCCTAGTTGTCCTAAACTGAATCCATTGTTGTACTGGCTGAAGTATAGATTCCTTGCGGGTGAGCATGAGATGTACCCAATCATTATCTCAGCAGATTTGACGGGAGAGAAAGATTCCCGATTGATGGAGGTTCTTGAGAAGAGCCACAAGGCAATAGGATGGAGTGCAGCTGATCTCCAGGGGATAAGTCCGGCCCTGTGCTCCTACCATATCTTTCTCGAGGAGTACTCGAAGTCGTCACGTGAGTTCCAGCATCGGTTGAACCCGAATCTTCTAGAGGTTGTCATGAAAAGATATCGAAATGGTGGAGCACTGATTTTATCTACCCCATCTTCGATTCCAAGTGGGTTAGTCCATTACATGTGGTGCCCAAGAAGACGGACATAACTACAGTTGTGAGTGAGTCTAGAGAGGATATAGCTACACAGGTACCCACTTCATGGAGGGTCTGTGTGGACTACAGATGATTGAACCAGGCCACCAAGAAGGATCATTTCTCGTTGCTTTTATTGATCAGATTATAGAGAGGCTAGCTGGGAAGAATCATTACTGCTTCCTTTATGGGTACTATAGTTACAATCAGGTAGTCATAGCACCCAAAGCCAAGGATAAAACTAGATTCACATGTCTGTTTGGGACATACGTTTTAAGACGGATGCCCTTTGGTCTATGTAATGCCCCAATGACATTCCAAAGGTTCATGTTATCCATCTTCTCGGACTTGGTGTGTGACTGTTTGGAGGTCTTCATGGATGATTTTTTGGTCTACGGTGATGGGTTCGATGCTTATCTTGACTTCTTAGACCGCATACTTCAACGCTTTATCGAGGCCAATTTTAAATTATCTTGGGAGAAAAGTCACTTCATGGTGACTCAGGGGAAGGTGCTTGGCCATATCATCTCCAACAGGGCATGGACGTTGATCCGGCCAAGGTGGATATCATCAGGAAACTCAATCCACTATCCAACTTGTAGTAGTTACGATCTTTTCTGAGGCTTGTCAGTTTCTACCAACATTTTATTCACGACTTCAGCAGGATTGCCCGACCGCTCACTAATCTGCCGACGAAGGACACTGGTTTCATTGTAGATGATAAGTGTCTTGCGTCATTTGAGACTCTCAAGAATATAGCTGTTGAGGCTCCTGTCCTTCAGCTGCTTGATTGGTCTCTCCCATTTGAGATCATGACGGATGTCTCCGATTTTGTTGTAGGGGCCGTGCTAGGATAGAGGAGGGATGGAGTACAATTTGCCATTTACTATGCTAGTCGTACATTGGATGTTTCTCAGCAGAACTATATAGTCATAGAGAAAGAGATGCTAGCCGTAGTTCTTGCCTTGAACAAATTCAGATCTTTTATTCTTGGATCCAAAGTGACTATATATACTGATCATACCGCCATAAGGTACCTTATGGCAAAGAAGGATGCCAAATCTCGATTGACAAGATGGATCCTTCTACTCCAGGAATTTGATATTGAGATTAAGGACAATCCTGGAGTCAAGAATGTGGTGGCGGATCATCTCTCCCATTTGGAAAATCTTGAGGAATCCGAACAAACTGATCCTATTACATAGACCTTCCCAGATGAAGCGATCCATGCTATAACCTCTCTCCCATGGTACGCCGATATTGTGAACTATCTTTTTGCCAAGAAAATTCCACAAGGTTGGCCCAGACAACGACCTGAGACTTTCCTTGCTAAGGCCAAGTCCTACCACTTGGAGGATCCAATCCTTTATCATGAAGGAGGGGATAGTGTCTGGCATTGGTGCATTACTCAAGAGGAGCACCACATCATCCTCACTTACTGCCATAAGCTTGAGGCAGGAGGACATCATTCTAGAAGGAGAACAACATAGAAAGTGCTCCAATCCATCTAAGGTGGCCTACCCTTTTCGAGGATTCTGATGAATTCGTGAAGAGGTGTACTGACTATCAGAGGATGGGCACTTGTGGATATTGTGATATGATGCTGATGCAGCCCATTCATTTCTATGAGGTTTTTGACGCATGGGGCATCTATTTCATGGGTCCATTCCCTAAGAGTCAGGGACTCGAGTACATTATGTTGACTATTGACTATGTGAGTCGTTGGTTGAGGCCATACCCGCCCGAACCGCATATGCTAAGACTGCTTGCAAATTTTTGAGGAAGAAAATCATTTCACGGTTCGGGGTGCCTAGAGTATTGATATCTGATAGGGGGTCTCATCTTATCAATGACAAGGTAAATGCCCTTGCTAACAAGTTCAGCATAGACCAATGTTCTTACTGAAGTATCGAACATGGAGATCAAGACGATAGTGCAGAAGGTAGTCCGCCCAGACTAAAAGGATTGGTCACTGCTTTTGGACTCGATCTTGTGGGCATCTCGGACTTCCTTCAGGACTCCTTTGGGTACATCTACATTTCGTCTCGTTTATGGCAAGCCATGCATTTACATGTTGAGATTAAGCATGAGTCACTTTGGGCTATCACTGAGATATTATTGGATCTAGAGAGTATAGATGATCAACATAAGGTATAATTGGGATCCCTAGAGGAGCTTAGAGATACAACCTTTTCAAACAGCCTACAGTATCAGGAGAGAGTAAATGAATAGCATGATTCTCATATCAGCCATAAACAGTTTGATCCATATAAGAGAGTATGGTTGTTCGATGCCAGGCTTAGATTATGTCCAGGGGAATTGGAGAGTAATTGGAAGGGACCATACTTGGTCCGAAAGGTGCATGACAATGGTAGTATCAACATATCTGAGATGTCATCTGAGTCCACCTTTCGCGCTAACGGAAAGCACCTCAAGCCTTATCTAGATCATGATCCGCTGATCGTTAACGTTGCCATGATTCATTTTGCAAGAGAAGTGGCCTTTTGACTCACATCATTTGCATCTCATGCCAGATTATCATTGTCTTCCACCCTTGTATAGATCCATATGTCCATATCACACATTCTTTGTCTCACTCCCCATTTGCATCTTATGATTATGTTATAGTTAGGGTGTTTTTTACCCTAACTATAGGGGGTGTTATATTTTTTATTTAGCTTTTGGTTCATTTTACTTATGTTTTGATGCATATACTTAGGGAGATTTTACCTTAAGTATAGGGGAGGTAAACCCTGTACATTCTATCACTCGATTTTCCCTTTGTGTACAGTCTGTTATACTTAGGATTACTTGATCCTAAGTATAGGGGGATCACGACTACTATTCATTACATTCTTTTATTCGTCGTTGTAGTATAGCATTTTCTTTTCTTTTCCCTATACTAAGCACGAGTTATGTCTTCTTCATCGCTCTTTGATCACTTTGAGGACATCATTCGAGCTAAGTATAAGGGGGTGTCATTATATTGTATATATACTTTAGCCATAACTCGTACTTTGTGTGAGTGTGTTAATAAATAAAATGGCTAAAAACCACTTAATGAAAATCACAAAAATTTTAAAATTTTCATGTACATAAAATTCTTTCCTTCACATACATAGTTATTTATAAAAATTATTTATGTACAAATGTTTGTAAAAATATTTTGATTGTGAATAGTTTGCAAATATTTTGCATTAAAATTATATATAGTACAAATTTTTTTGTAAAATGTTTGAAAAATAAAAATTTGCAAAAACCCTTATGTAAATGTTTGTAAACAGTTTGCAAAACTTCTGCATTCATGCATGTATATATTCAAACATTTTGAAAAATTTTGCATGTTTCCAAATTTTAAAAAATTGCATAAAAGGAATTTTGTATATATTTGTATATTCTTCTGAGTCATATTCGACATTTAAACTATTCTAGAATTAAATTGAAAATTGGACCTTGGTTAAGACCTTAATCCACCTAATTCTCAGAGGAACCTTATAGGAATTGGGGTTAAGAATTTTCAGGTCCATTAGTGACTAAATTATTTGAGTCCACTAGGCTATGATCACATGTCATCTTGATGAGCCAAAGTAGAACATTTAACAAGCACACATGACTCTCAAAGATAATGGCTTTACTTGGACCTGCTCTTTACACTGCTCCACGCAGATGAGGTGGTGAGGAAGCAGTTTTCCTTGGCTGGGGGTAGCATATGAGGGTAGTACTTCTATGCGGAACCTCTCACCTTCCTTTAGGGAGGGAAGTGCGTTTCAACTTGCTCTAGCAGTGTCGAGGTCTAAAGATAGGAGTTGTGGGTTGCAATATTGCTTCAAAAGAGGGATAGTCTACTGGTTTAAGAAGAAAAAGTCCTTATGTATAAATGCTGCACCATGTAGATATGTTGTACATATGCACAATCAAAAAAGAAGTGCAAAAGAAAGAAAAACTCCAAAAAAGTCGCAGGCCTAATAGAAAATAAAATCCCTGCCGGAGTGTATATAGTCAAATAAAGCAAAGCTTATGTTACACCTTCTCATCTCATGAAGCTTGCAGCGGGAGACTTAGCTACACTGGTTGAGCTCCCAGGGATACATGTTTACACTGGCCAACAATCCATTCTCTTATTTCCCCCTCTTCTTGAGCCGATTGAACTCGAACTTAGAAGGGAATGCCCCGCTCCTCGAGGAAAGAGCTGATAGACTAGGGAATCAGAGTTACCTTGCTGAGGGAGGTTGTTGCCTTGTCATTTCAGAGGTGGGGAGTGACGTGCCCGCAAAAGCCGCGATAAGAAATCGTTTTTATCGTTCGTGCGTGAAATTAATGAAAGTCGTTCGTTGTAGGCGGCGATCGGAAACAGTCAAGAAATAACCACAAAATAATGATTCAATTTTAATCTCGTGGTGTATGTTTATTTTACTTGGGCAAGTCCCAAGGTCGATCACAAGGAGGCAAAGGAACAACCTAAATTAATGTCTATCCAATTTTTAGTTTGGTTTTCAAGGCGGTATTTTTTTGGAATTTTTCAATGCAAGATGAGATGCAAAATGCAAATTCGGCCTATTTTAGGGACTAAAATGTAAAATACGTTCAAATGGTGTCCGAAAAATACGATACTTGGCCATAATGTAAATGACGATGAAATGAGTGCACTGTAATTTTTTTGTAATTTTTAGATGCAATATTAATTTTTTACGAATTTTTAATTGCAAACAGATTAATTTTCAATATTTAATTTTAATAAATAGTAAACCTATGTATTTTCGAGAACTAAAATTATTTAAGATCTATCACTAGGTAATAGATCTTAGAAAAATCCTAGACCTCAAAAATGTGGGGTTCAATACCTATTAAAAATCAAACATTGAAATGCACAAAATGATTTTTACAGGGCAAATAATGCATGCAAATGCAATGATTTTTGGGCACAATGTTAATCAAATTAATCTCTACGATATGTGATTTTTGGGGAATTTTTAAATCAACGGTTAATTAACTACGAATTTCCAAGCACAGATTGGGCAAAATATTCCAATTTTCGCAAAACAATTATTTATTAATCAACCGTAATTCACAAAAATATCCATAGCATGTCAAAATGTAGAGAATTATAAGATGAACAAAATGCTATTTTTAAATAAATAAAATGATGCAATGTAGAGGTCTATAATGGATGACAAAGACAGGGGTACATATGCAAAATGAATAAATAAAAATAATGCAAGGGGGGACCTAAAATTAATTACCAGAAGTGAAGGGGTGCAATTAGCAAATTTTCCAAGGGTCACGTGCGCTGCACGTGACCTTGGAATGGCTGGACTTGGATGCGAATGTCAGGACCTGGCCGCGGATCTCTGTAATTTACCCAGAAAGTCACGTGCAAAGCACGTGACACCTGGGTCTTCTTGCGAATTGGAGTGCGACCGGGGGTATCGGTGAAAGTTCCCCCAAACGCACGTGCTTAGCACGTGCGTGGGGGCCTCGGGCTTGACTCCCGGCCTCCGGCGTGAGAGAGGTGGAGGGGCGGTGCTGGTGAACGCACCGCCTCCCGCAGCTGTCGGTGAAGATGCCATGTCGCGTGCGGTGCGGAGTCGAAGACGATGGTCGGTGGCGTGCCTCTGGCCGACACACGGCCAGGAGGGGGTGGAGCGGCGGCGCTCGGTGGAGTCGGAGGAGGCCGATGGAGGTGGCGGCGGAGTCGTCGATGACGTCGGAGGCGATGAAGTTGCAAGCGTCGGGAAGCGAGGTGGAAGGGGGCGGAGGCCCAGCTTCTGGAGGGCCGGTCGAGGCGGAGCCCAGGAGGCGAAGTCGACGAACGTCGGTGGAGGCCCGGCTCCTGGCGATGGTGACGATGGCGAGGTAGGCGGTAGCGGTGTATCGAGTCGGCGAGGAGGGGAAGCTCCGAGCGGAGCGGAGGCGACGAGGTAGAGCGAGATAGCGGGAGAGGGAGAGAGAGAGAAAGAGAGAGAAAGGAAGGTAACCTGGAAGGGCTCAACGGCGATGCCGGAGCGAGCAGCCGAGGCGGGGGTTGAGCCGCTTGCTGCGACAAGCTCGGGGAGCTTGGATCTCGCCGGAGTAGGAGTGGTCGGAGGGCTGTCACCATCTCGGAGGTGTCCTAGGATAGAAGTTGGCGGATGAGGTTTTGGGGGGGTCGGCGATGGAGCATATATAGGGGAGAACGGGGTCTGTTGGCGAGATTAACGGGCGGGCCGTTAGAGGCGCGGTGGTTGCGGGGCGGTCAACGGCGGGCGAAGGAACCGGAGGGTCGGTGGCGAGATATGCGGGGGAGGCGCGAGGTTGAGGGTGATCTACAGCGGCCGTTCGATCGGCCATGATCGAACGGTTGCGGGGTCGCCACGTGGGGCAAAGGGAGGAAGGGAAGGCGCGGCACGTGCGGAGCACGTGCCTGGGGGCACGTGCAACGCACGTGCGCGAGTTTTAATTTTTAATTAATTAATTTTTTTATAAAAACTAAGATTTAAAAAGGGCGAAAAATAGCTGACACGTGGCGGCCTCTGGGGCTGCCACGTATCAGCACCAGAAAATCAAAAATAAAACCTCTTGTAAATTAGATAAAAAATAGCAAATGACCCCGGATCGAAAAAGTTTCTTCACGAAAAATGCTCGTCTCGACGAGATCTACAACTTTCATGAAGACATCAAAGCCAAATTCGGTCAAATGTAAAAAGTGAATTTTTGGGGTATCCCATGTACATAGAATACCTTGATTTTTGATTTTCTATTTTTTTTTGTCATTTTTTAAACAAGATAAAAAAAACCGGAAAAATAGAGAAAACTCAAATATAAATACTAGAGACCTTAATCTAATTTTTTTTTTGGATTTTTATTAATAAAGAAAATATACACATAAAATACAGGTCAAAAAGCCGCGAAAATACAATGTACAAAAGAGGCCCAAAACCCAACTTTCACATACGAGCTCCGATTCACTTGAACTTGGTCTTGTTTTGAAGGTAATTGAATGTGTATTAGTTCAAAAGTGAGTAGGATCAAATCAGACATTGGATGGGGAAGATATGTGGCTTTTAGTCCGAAAATCCTGAAACTAGGGTTTGGGTTTTTGGTCCACTTACCTGGGTTAATTATTTTTTTGTATTTTTCATTTATTCTTGTTAGTGATGTGTACACAGTGGAAGTGAGTTTGTGGTATGCGGTGTCAGCATGAAGGAGTTAAAAATAGGGGAAGTTAGGCTATTTACAGGTCAATTTTTGGCTTGGATTTTTGGCTTCTTATTTTATGCAGAAATTAATGCTAAAATGCACTTCTTATGCAATCATGCCCGGATGCTAATTATGCAAAATAAATGCAGAAATGCAGTTGATCTTGAGGGACTTGAGCCTAATTAATGAAACTTAGAGTGATGAATCCGAGATTCATCATCCCCCTATACTTAAACAATGCTCGTCCCTGAGCATCACAAATAAATGCCATGAAGTGAAATGAGACTGGGTTCCATACCAAGACCATGAACTGAAGGTGAAAGTGAAACTAAACTCGACCTTTGGATTAATAATGTGGCGGAACTTCTGTGAGACTTAGAATTTTAAAATCAACAGCCCTCACGTTCTACACATCATTGACACAGTTTCAACTCAGAAGTCATCTTAGATCAATCTTCTTCCCAAAGTATACCCTATGAACATTGAATAACCGACTCATGTGTGTGAAGGATTTTAGCTCTTCCCATTCAGAATGCCGGACTACCATGCTCCTCTCCTCTCCAGTAACTCGTCCTCGGGGAGTCAGGTATTTCCTTCTAAGGTCTGTCGTGCTGTGTTCACAATCGAATGAGGGAGAAGATAGAAGAAAGAGAAAAGAACTGGAGGGTGGCCGGTGTAGTCACCTCTCCTTGTGAAGATGGCCAGTGTAGCCGAGTCTCCACCAAGATCTGCAGGTTTTTGAAGCTTGGACCTTTTTGGTCGGATTTTTATTTGGTAGAATGCTTCTATGTGTTTGTCATTTTTGGTGGTTCTGCTTGGATCTTGTTGTGCCCCTACGGATATAGAATCTTTTGTTCCGTACATTTTTTGGGGTCTTAGAAAAATTGTGCCCAGCCGTCCATCCCTTTTCCGAAGCTTTATTTCAACCCGTACTCCGGTCTTTAGATTTCCACGCTACCAGAAAAGAGATTCACACAGTCTTCCAACATCCCGTTTGGGTTGAGCTAAGTGCATAGTGCGAGAGTGCGAATTAATTCCCTATTCCAGAGTGGTACCCAGAATGAAGAGACCAGGTTAGACACTAAGAGTCAAACGCTGCACATTGTCATGTGGAACTTAAGGAATTAAGTCAAAAAGACTTGAAGCTCTTAAAATTCTATTTCTCGGTGAAGTTCCTCTGAAAATTAGGTGGATTAAAGTCAAGCCCAGACCACTCTCGGTTTCGGCTCATAACTCGGTTCAGAACCCAATGACTTTTCACAGATGCAAATGCATGCGGTGATGGATGAAGTGCAGGTGCGTAAAATGCAGACACTTTTCTTTTTTTTTCTTTTTTTTTTTAAAGCAGAAAATGGAATAAGAAGCCTCTTTTTCATTCATTTTTTTTCTTCTTCTTCTTCTTCTTTTTTTTTTTAAGTTAGTACCCACCCCGTAAATACATATAGACTTATGCGAAAGTACGAGATATGGGTAAAATATATACAAAGTATATATACAGACCCCCCTATACTTAGCGAGTGTTGTGTCCTCAGAGCACAAGAAGCGTAAAGAAGACATAGCTCGGGCTAAGCGTAAGAGAGCGAGAAAAAAGAAAGAAAAAAGAAAATAAGAAAAAAAATGAAAAGAAAAGCGGTCAGGAAATGAGGAGAGTATATACGGGTGGATGTCGGTTCCCCCTATACTTAGGCTCTGAACAGCCTAAGTATGGAAGAAGGGTGGATATGGAGCGAATGGGAGTTAGGAGAAGAATGATATATACAGATGGCATTGGTCCCCCCCTATACTTAGGCCTTGGCCTAAGTAAAGGAAGAAGCTGTACAAGGAGACCAATGTGGTTGGGAGGGAGGGTGGGAGTGGTCAGATAGATTTTCAATATCCTCGCTCTGCGTGAAATAGATGGCCTCGACTTGAACTGTTTGTTCTTTGGGTGATTCAATGTATGGCTTCAGCATTTGTCCATTTACTGAGAACGGTTGTGCATTCTCTTTGAGTTCGGCTATGTCTACGCTTCCATTGGTATGCACATCGACGACAATGTAGGGACCCGTCCATTTTGATTTGAGTTTCCCATGAAAAATCTTCAACCGAGCATTAAACAACCACACTTTTTGTCCAGGGACGAAGGTCTTCTCTCGAATGTGTCTATCATGCCATCTCTTGACCTTGTCCTTATAAATCACACTGTTGTCATATGCCCGATTTCGGATTTCAATTAGCTCATTCAGATTTAAGTCTCGACATAGTTTCCCAAGGTGACAACTCCAATTCAACTTTTTGATCGCCCATTCAGATTTGTGGATCAATTCTGCAGGAAGATGACATGGCTTGCCATAGATCATCCTAAAAGGTGAAGTACCGAGTGGATTCTTATAGGCTGTCCTATAGGCCCATAGAACTTGGTCCAATAGTGTTGACCAATTCTTCCTATCGGGATGAACCAACTTCTGGAGAATGCTCTTCACCTCTCTGTTAGAAACCTCTGCCATGCCGTTAGATTGTGGATGATACGGGTTGGCTATTCTATGCTCAAATTTGTACTCCTTAGCCAAAGATCTCATCTCCCTGTTCACGAAGTGGCTACCTCCATCAGAAATCAATACTTTTGGTATCCCGAACCTCGCAATGATGTTATCTTTGATAAACTTACAGACGACTTTGCTATCTGCGGTTCGGGTTGGAATAGCCTCTACCCATCTTGATAAATAATCCACCGCTAACAAGATGTACTCAAATCCATTGTTGTTGGGAAAGGGACCCATAAAATCGATCCCCCATGCATCAAAAACATCACAGAAAATTATTGGTTGCATGGGAATTTCATCTCTATATCCCATAGTCCCTCCCATTCTTTGACAAATCGGGCATGACCGTACAAATTCATTAGCATCCTGAAATAAGGTCCGCCAGTAAAATCCACATTGGAGTACCTTGTGCGCGGTTCTCTTTCCCGAATGGTGTCCTCCAGCCTCGAGAGAATGACAGTGTGTGAGGACACTCTGATATTCCTCCTGAGGGATACATCTTCTCCAAACACAATCCGGTCCTTCATAGAAAAGGAAAGGATCGTCCCAATGGTATTTTCTCGAATCCGACTTTAATCGATCAATCATTTTTTTGGTCCAACCATAGGGAACCTTCTTGGAGACAAGATAGTTCACTATGTCGGAATACCATGGGGTTGACTCAATGACGCAAATCGATTCGTCTGGAAAAGTCTCCTTGATTGGTCCGATATAAGGATGATCGTTTTGCTCGATTCGGGAAAGGTGATCAGCAACAACATTCTTTATTCCAGGTTTATCCTTGATCTCCAAATTAAACTCCTGGATTAACAAGATCCATCTCAAAAGTCGTGCCTTAGCATCCTTCTTATTCATGAGATATCTGATTGCTGTGTGATCTGTGAAGATTGTCACCTTGGAGCCCAATATGTATGATCTGAATTTTTCCAGGGCCCAAACAACCGCGAGCATTTCCTTTTCAGTCACTGTATAGTTTCTCTGTGCAGGGTCCAATACTTTGCTCGCGTAGTGAATCGCATAAGGAATTCCCTCTCTTCTTTGTCCGAGTACCGCTCCAACAGCAAAATCCGATGCATCAGTCATGATCTCGAAGGGAAGAGACCAGTCGGGAGCTTGTAATATCGGCGATTCACATATTTTCTTTTTCAGGAGCTCGAAGGCCTCTAGAAATCTGTGATTTACAATAAACTCGGTGTCTTTTCCTAAGAGCTCAGTCAGTGGGCGGGCGATCTTTGAAAAATCAGGAATAAACCGTCGATAAAATCCAACATGCCCTAAGAACGACCTCACTGACTTGACGTTGGTTGGTGGCTCAAGTTTCTTGATCACATCCACCTTGGCAGGGTCCACCTCCATTCCCTTTTTGGAGATGACGTGCCCCAACACGATACCCTCAGTCACCATGAAGTGACTCTTCTCCCAGGAGAGTACCAAATTTACCTCCCTGCATCTCTGAAGGACTCGGTCCAAGTGTGCTAAGCATGTATCAAATGAATCACCATGAACCGAGAAGTCGTCCATGAAGACTTCCAAGAAATCACCAACCATTTCGGCAAATACGGCAATCATGCACCGCTGAAATGTGCCTGGGGCATTGCAAAGCCCGAATGGCATGCGCTTGAATGCGTAAGTACCGAAGGGACATGTGAACGTGGTCTTTTCCTGGTCCTCGGGAGCGATAGCTACTTGATTGTAGCCGGAGTACCCATCAAGAAAACAGAAGAATGCTTTCCCTGCAAGTCTCTCCAATATTTGATCAATGAATGGCAGTGGAAAGTAGTCTTTCTTGGTCGCAGCATTCAGGCGCCGGTAATCGACACAGACGCGCCACGACGTGGGTACTCGGGTCGCGATCTCTACCCCCTCCTCGTTGGTAACCATCTCGATTCCCGACTTCTTCGGGACGACATGAAGGGGGGCTACCCACTTGGAGTCAGAAATGGGGTAAATAAATCCTGCTTTGCACCATTTCTCTATTTCTTTCTTCACTACTTCCTGAAGATTGGGGTTTAATCTTCTCTGGAATTCACGGGAAGGCCTTGCATTATCCTCAACATAAATTTGGTGCGAGCAGAGAGCGGGGTTTATTCCTACGAGATCCGACACAGTCCAACCTATGGCTTTTCAATTTCGCTCAAGGACTTCGATCAGTCTGGATTCTTGGTCCACGGTTAATGATGAGCTAATGATCACAGGGAATTTTTCTTTGGATCCGTTGAGGAATGCATATTTCAGCGTGGGAGGTAGTGGTTTCAGCTCTGGCAATTCTGAATCGTCGAGCAAGTCTGGCTGAATGACTTTTGCTTCTGGCTCAGTATCGGTTGGCGGTGAGTCACTGTGTGAGATGTTGGCTACCAATTCCAAAGAAAAGTGGGTCGGATCGATAGAGGAGAATGGTAATTCGGCCAGAGCCGTGTCCGACTCATCATCGATTGACTGCCCCAAAGGTGAGGTGATTGATAAATCCAAGAGGATTTCAGTATTGTCTGGGGGTGTAGAAATCTCAGAGACTGCATGGTGGATTATTTCTTCTTCCGAGGATGTGCCTTCTATCTGTATGTCTGGCAGTTGGTCCCATGGCCCAGTGGTTCTGAGGAGATTGCATTCTGATGTTTCGGCATCTTCAGTTGTGGATTCGGAGTCTGGTCTTTGCCACTTTGTTTGTTTCATCTCCAAGTCCACTTCTCCGCCTGGAGAACGGAATTTCATCATGCCAGTTCCGTAGTCGAATACGGCCTTAGCAGTTCTTAAGAAAGGTCTTCCGAGAATGATTTGCGATTCCTTCCAATGGTTCGGGGTCTCCATGTCCAGGACAGTGAAGTCTACTTTGTATTCTGTACCCTCAATGATGATGATGACATTCTTCACTTTTCCCTTAGGTCTTTTAGTGGATTTATCAGCAAATTGGAGTAAAGATGATGATTTCTTGAGAGGGCCCAACTCCAATCGATAATATAAGGCTAAGGGTAGAAGGTTTATGGAAGATCCATTGTCGAGAAGTGTGCGTGTGAATGCTATGCCGCCAATGTGACTCTCCACATAATGGGCGCCCAGATCCCTCTTCTTTCTTGGCAGATGCTGGTTTCTGACGCATTTAGTGGTGGCAACTGTCAAGATATGAGTCTCCACAAATTGACTTGTTCTCTTTGTACGAGTCCGGGTGGGGGTGCATTTTGCCTTCAAGTATTTCTGAAAGGCTGGATTACCTGCCACGTATTGATCAAAGGGTACTTTGACTGTGATGTTTTGTTGGCAGAATTTTTCCATGACTGGGTCATCTTTGATGTTTTTCTTTTGTTTTTCTTTCTTTAAGGCATGGGGGAAAGGAATGGATGCATTTGAGACAGGAGATCGAGGATCAGAATCAAAAATACGAGCATCTTTATTCGACTTGGAGTTTTTATTACAATCATAATAATCAAACTCAGGTTGCTGAAAAGGTGACAAAGGTATTTTTGCAGCAACTAGAGGCTCAAGGTCCTCTGCAGACTCCATAGATGCTTTCCCTTTATCTACTGCTGGGATCTTCAGGCGTCCTTCATCTTCCTCCTCGGAAACATCCTCCGGTCGATTTTCCGAGTCTTCATGGTCCGATTCCCTTGCCCGGTCAGGTACGACCACGGTCCTTCCGCTCCTGAGTGACATGGCATTGATTTTGTCAAATGAAAGGATCTCATGTTCAGATGTGGAAAAGTCTGGATAGTATACCTGGTTATTGTGTTGAGATGCTTTGAATTTGTTCAAGCTATTGGGGTTAGCTTGAACCTGGGCGGGAATGGTTGTGGCTGGAGCTGTCTGCTCATCCTTCCAACGGGACAAGCGGTTGACATCAACCCGTAGATCTTCCAGTTCATGTCGGAAGTGACGAAACTCCTCAAGTATTTGTCTCTGGATGTCGATCGGTTCTTCTGGGGGTTTGGATGACTGAGCTGATTGTCTGGGGGCTTGAGATTGCTGATGGTATTGCTGAGGTTGGCTCTGGCGGTTGTAGGGTTGCTGTTGCTTCGGTTGCTGGAATGTGGCATTATAGAAAGTAGGTGGGCGCTGATAAGTCTGACGGTCTCCCATATTACCCTGTCGGGTAGTGTCTTGGGTGTACCAGATGCCATTCACTTCAAATGTCAGAGGCGGGGCTTCCATTACTGTCTCAGTCGGTGGGGGCGGCTGTTGGGAATATTGGGCGTGGGATTTTTTGTGAGCCCATGGTTGTTGTTGCTCTGCTCCTGGTTGCTCCTGGACATGATGCACATGATATATCGGGACAGTAGGTGCACTAGGCATCACCATCTTGGACACCTTCTCGGTGAGTTCCTCCATCTGCTTCGGGAATTGCGAAATCCTACTGTCGATATCATTCATTCTCTTGTCCACAATTGTCAATTTATCAGAAATAAAATGCATGCTTGGAATCAAGTCCTCAGCTATTTCTGCCACCATCTGCTTCCCGCCTTTGGCTTGAAGGGTGTTCAGGGAATCAGTGTATGCTCGACTGGCAATTTGAGACCGTCTTGTTTCTGCCATCTGCTCCAGTATTTTCCAGACGGTCTCAGCTCCACGTGATGTGTAGTTCCCTCCGCAGGCAGCACTAACTAACCCTTGAGTCTCGTGGTTGAGGCCAGAGTAGAGTGATTGGACTAGGATGTTGTTGTCCAGGTCATGGCAGGGACATTTTTGTAGCAGGTCCTTAAACCTATCCCATGCCTCACAAAGTGGTTCATTGGGCATCTGAGCGAAACTGGTGATGCGGGTCCTCATTTGATTGGTCCGGCTCAAGGGGTAGAATTTCTTCAGAAAGAGGTTTTTGAACCTCTCATAAGTCGTCACAGTCACCCCCAAGTTCTTCACCCAGTAGTCTGCTTTCCCTTTCAAGGCAAAAGGTAGTGCAGTGAGACGAATGTAGTCTTGGCTGACTTGTGGGTGCCTCAGATTAGAACATATCAGCTCTAGGTCTCTCAAGAATTCGTATGGCTCCTCAGTCGTATTACCATGGAATTGAGGTAATTGACTGACAAAATGTGGCTTTAATTCATAGTGGATCTCCGGCTGTGGTGGCTGCAAATAGTTCCACACTCTGTACTGTCCAGGGTTATATGCGGCTTCCATTGGAACTTCTCCCCCAGCATTCATTTGTTCGAGCTGCTCCCTCAGCAGCTGCTGTTGCTGCTCAGATGCAGCCAGTCTTGCGAGAATCATCTTCATGGGATCTTCATTATTTTCATCTTCAGGGTCTTTTTTGGAAGGTATCTTGGGCGGCATTTCTTTATCTGGAGAATATAAAGGATTTGAGTTAATAGAATGGAAAGAATTGATGTAACAGTTATTCTCGATCTTTTGGGGTGAGAAATGGACAGGGTGGGTCTGTCCTCCGTCTAGGAGGAAGAAGGAATAGGGTTCTTGGGAAGAGTTTCCCGGAGGCCAAGCAGGTCCAGAGTAAGAGTTTCTCTGGGTTTTTGAGGTTGGGGAGTTTGTGGTAGAGAGAGATGAGCCTGAACAAAAATTACCACAATTCTCCATTCTCGGAGTCAACAAGATCTTTTATGATGTAGACACAATTGTGTGGTATTCGTTGATGCACTATTTTCTACGCACAATCAAACACAATACAAGGGTTGTTTCACCAACTCAACTCAAAGTGAAGACCGTAAAGGTCCGGTCAATTATCTTGTTAGTTTTAATTGGTGAGAATTCAATCTTGCAAGCCGTTTACGCGAGCTGTTAGGTTTGGAGCTGGGCTCTATCCTAGTGTGCGTCTCTCTCCTCGCTGCAAGATAAATCAGACAATGTCGGGGTTGATCTCCCGCAGAAATTCTTGATTTTATGGATTTTTTTTAGATCGGCTATATTTAGCAGTCCCAGTTTTATTAAGGCGATCGCTGTAGAATTTAGGTGAACACAAATACACGTCTACCGTCCAGTCCCAATTTCCTTTAGATTTATGTGATAAAACAAGAGAGAGGAATTCGGGAAAAGCCGATGCACGCGAGAAACTATGATGAATGCTCAGTTAGAAGACTTACAGTGCCTCCTCGCAATCTCCATGTGGGATGCAATACAGAATTGAAAATTTATACTAAATGCGTGCACGCCGATGAAAACCGCACCTAAGCAGAAAGTTCTATTAGCGGGAAGAATTGAGTTGAATTTGGCTAAGTTGAACGATCTAATGTGCGTCTCAGTTAAAGTGCAGTGTGGCTTAAGATCCTACGAGCACAATCAGAAATAAAAAATGCTCTAAGAGCCGTATGTGCAGGTCTATCCTAATCGCCACTCAAGTCGGGCCCCACCCTCTCCGGAGAGTGAAACAGGCCACGACACACCACAAATAAAGTTCAATGTCCTTGTACACACGCGAGAGTCCAAACGGACACCGCTATAAATGAGCAGAAAATAAAAATGCAGAAATTAAAAACCTAGACTCTACTCTCTCTCACGACTCGACTCGATCTTAATTTAATTGCGGTTTCTTAGGTTGTCGGTGAAGATGTGTCGGTTCCTTGCAAAAACCGCTCCAGTGCGCCGGGTACCTCGCAAGAAAAATAAGAGAGAGATTGTAAGATAGTGACTCAAAAAAAATAATCAAAAATAAAATAAATGAAAGAAATGCTGAAAAAATAAATACAAGAAATAAAATGGGATTTACAATGAAAAATTCGGGGGTCAAACTACCCGAATTCGGAAAACCGAACAAAAATTTTCAAAACAAAAACTAAGCCGTTTGCGTCCCCGGCAACGGCGCCATCTGACGTGCCCGCAAAAGCCGCGATAAGAAATCGTTTTTATCGTTCGTGCGTGAAATTAATGAAAGTCGTTCGTTGTAGGCGGCGATCGGAAACAGTCAAGAAATAACCACAAAATAATGATTCAATTTTAATCTCGTGGTGTATGTTTATTTTACTTGGGCAAGTCCCAAGGTCGATCACAAGGAGGCAAAGGAACAACCTAGATTAATGTCTATCCAATTTTTAGTTTGGTTTTCAAGGCGGTATTTTTTTGGAATTTTTCAATGCAAGATGAGATGCAAAATGCAAATTCGGCCTATTTTAGGGACTAAAATGTAAAATACATTCAAATGGTGTCCGAAAAATACGAAACTTGGCCACAATGTAAATGACGATGAAATGAGTGCACTGTAATTTTTTTGTAATTTTTAGATGCAATATTAATTTTTTACGAATTTTTAATTGCAAGCAGATTAATTTTCAATATTTAATTTTAATAAATATTAAACCTACGTATTTTCGAGAACTAAAATTATTTAAGATCTATCATTAGGTAATAGATCTTAGAAAAATCCTAGACCTCAAAAATGTGGGGTTCAATACCTATTAAAAATCAAACATTGAAATGCACAAAATGATTTTTACAGGGCAAATAATGCATGCAAATGCAATGATTTTTGGGCACAATGTTAATCAAATTAATCTCTACGATATGTGATTTTTGGGGAATTTTTAAATCAACGGTTAATAAACTACGAATTTCCAAGCACAGATTGGGCAAAATATTCCAATTTTCGCAAAACAATTATTTATTAATCAACCGTAATTCACAAAAATATCCACATCATGTCAAAATGTAGAGAATTATAAGATGAACAAAATGCTATTTTTAAATAAATAAAATGATGCAATGTAAAGGTCTATAATGGATGAAAAAGACAGGGGTACATATGCAAAATGAATAAATAAAAATAATGCAAGGGGGGACCTAAAATTAATTACCAGAAGTGAAGGGGTGCAATTAGCAAATTTTCCAAGGGTCACGTGCGCTGCACGTGACCTTGGAATGGCTGGACTTGGATGCGAATGTCAGGACCTGGCCGCGGATCTCTGTAATTTACCCAGAAAGTCACGTGCAAAGCACGTGACACCTGGGTCTTCTTGCGAATTGGAGTGCGACCGGGGGTATCGGTGAAAGTTCCCCCAAACGCACGTGCTTACCACGTGCGTGGGGGCCTCGGGCTTGACTCCCGGCCTCCGGCGTGAGAGAGGTGGAGGGGCGGTGCTGGTGAACGCACCGCCTCCCGCAGCTGTCGGTGAAGATGCCCTGTCGCGTGCGGTGCGGAGTCGAAGACGATGGTCGGTGGCGTGCCTCTGGCCGACACACGGCCAGGAGGGGGTGGAGCGGCGGCGCTCGGTGGAGTCGGAGGAGGCCGATGGAGGTGGCGGCGGAGTCGTCGATGACGTCGGGGGCGATGAAGTCGCAAGCGTCGGGAAGCGAGGTGGAAGGGGGCGGAGGCCCAGCTTCTGGAGGGCCGGTCGAGGCGGAGCCCAGGAGGCGAAGTCGACGAACGTCGGTGGAGGCCCGGCTCCTGGCGATGGTGACGATGGCGAGGTAGGCGGTAGCGGTGTATCGAGTCGGCGAGGAGGGGAAGCTCCGAGCGGAGCGGAGGCGACGAGGTAGAGCGAGAGAGCGGGGGAGAGAGAGAGAGAGAGAGAGAGAGAGAGAAAGGAAGGTAACCTGGAAGGGCTCAACGGCGATGCCGGAGCGAGCAGCCGAGGCGGGGGTGGAGCCGCTTGCTGCGACAAGCTCAGGGAGCTTGGATCTCGCCGGAGTAGGAGTGGTCGGAGGGCTGTCACCACCTCGGAGGTGTCCTAGGATAGAAGTTGGCGGATGAGGTTTTGGGGGGGTCGGCGATGGAGCATATATAGGGGAGAACGGGGTCTGTTGGCGAGATTAACGGGCGGGCCGTTAGAGGCGCGGTGGTTGCGGGGCGGTCAACGGCGGGCGAAGGAACCGGAGGGTCGGTGGCGAGATATGCGGGGGAGGCGCGAGGTTGAGGGTGATCTACAGCGGCCGTTCGATCGGCCATGATCGAACGGTTGCGGGGTCGCCACGTGGGGCAAAGGGAGGAAGGGAAGGCGCGGCACGTGCGGAGCACGTGCCTGGATGCACGTGCAACGCACGTGCGCGAGTTTTAATTTTTAATTATTTTTTTAAATAAAAACTAAGATTTAAAAAGGGCGAAAAATAGCTGACACGTGGCGGCCTCTGGGGCTGCCACGTGTCAGCACCAGAAAAATCGAAAATAAAACCTCTTGTAAATTAGATAAAAAATAGCAAATGACCCCGGATCGAAAATGTTTCTTCACGAAAAATGCTCATCTCGACGAGATCTACAAATTTCATGAAGACATCAAAGCCAAATTCGGTCAAATGTAAAAAGTGAATTTTTGGGGTATCCCATGTACATAGAATACCTTGATTTTTGATTTTCTAATTTTTTTTTGTCATTTTTTAAACAAGATAAAAAAAACCAGAAAAATAGAGAAAACTCAAAGATAAATACTAGAGACCTTAATCTATTTTTTTTTGGATTTTTATTAATAAAGAAAATATACACATAAAATACAGGTCAAAAAGCCGCGAAAATACAATGTACAAAAGAGGCCCAAAACCCAACTTTCACATACGAGCTCCGATTCACTTGAACTTGGTCTTGTTTTGAAGGTAATTGAATGTGTATTAGTTCAAAAGTGAGTAGGATCAAATCGGACATTGGATGGGGAAGATATGTGGCTTTTAGTCCGAAAATCCTGAAACTAGGGTTTGGGTTTTTAGTCCACTTACCTGGGTTAATTATTTTTTTGTATTTTTCATTTATTCTTGTTAGTGATATGTACACAGTGGAAGTGAGTTTGTGGTATGCGGTGTCAGCATGAAGGAGTTAAAAATAGGGGAAGTTAGGCTATTTACAGGTCAATTTTTGGCTTGGATTTTTGGCTTCTTATTTTATGCAGAAATTAATGCTAAAATGCACTTCTTATGCAATCATGCCCGGATGCTAATTATGCAAAATAAATGCAGAAATGCAGTTGATCTTGAGGGACTTGAGCCTAATTAATGAAACTTAGAGTGATGAATCCGAGATTCATCAGGGAGCTACATATAACTTACATCGTACAAGGAAAGATTCATGGTCATCAGAGTTTGTGTATGTAGGCTTGTTCTGATCTGGATTTTTGAGGAGCCTTGGCCATAGATTGGTGGAACTTAGAGGCTGTTGAGTGTTAAGCCTAGGTCCAAATAAGGTTCCGACAAACTAACAATCCAAAGGACTGACTAGGCTCCATACTTCAATTTAATAAAGACAAGTTTAATAATCAACCTCGATTCTCCTTTTTTTCTTTTCTTCTCAGTTTCACTTCTTTTTCAAATAAGTGTTTGCCAATGGACTAGCAAAGGTAAAGTATAGGAGGGATAAGTCCCTTATTCTCACTCTTTATTCTTTTATTTTATCTATTTATCTTGGCAAATCATCATGTAAATAGGTGTAAATACAATAACATAGCTTTATGCATGCATCTGTTAATACAGCATAACTAGCATGTATTTATGCAAAAATAAAACAATAATGGAAAAGAAAAAGGAAGGAGGTATTTAGAATAAATACAGAGTGACTTGAACCCCAAGAGAAGGTCAAGCCTTGACCTGATCACCAAAATAAAGTAAGTAGAGAGAGATAGGGCATACTCTATGTTATACATAGTACCTATGTCTATAAATAATTATTTTTGATAAAATAAAAATAAAATATTCTTTTTACCTCCTTGTATATATTACAAAAAATAAAACAAAAATAAAATAAAAATCAGAAAATAAAATAAAACTAAAAAAATCCTTCTCACTTGTACAAAATACATCTACATATGTCACCTCCCCTATTTATTCTATACCTGTAAAAAAATCATAAAATAAAATAAAAATTATTTTGAACTCCTAAAATTATGTTGAAAATAAATAAAATAAAAAATTTGGGATATTCATGTAGGAATAATAAAATAAAAATACTTGTACAAAATACATATGTATATTATACCTATATATAATACTATATACTATATATAGACTAATTTATTTTTCATAAATATAATTAAAAATCATAGAAAAATAGTTTAAAAAATAGTAAACATTTCTATTTTATACGATTTTTATTTTGAATTCATCTATTATTTTTTATTGATTTTGTAAATATTTTGGAAAATTTAATTTTCTGATTGGTCCTGGAGGATCTGTTGACCCTGGTCAACGCCACCCCAAATTTGGGTCGGGTCGATTCTACGTCGTCGAAACATCTTCTTTGATTTTTCCTGCCCGATTCTGAGCTCCTCTTTCCACGAGATCTGGACCCGAGATTCCTTGCATATCCGACATTCTCATAGGTCCATTGGTTGATCCAAAATTCTCCTGGGTTTCTAACACCATGTCAATCTTTCTGGACCCTCGAGTTGGCTATAAAAGCTTTGATTCTGCCTCTTGGCGTGGCAACTCATGCCTTCCTCCTTCTTCCACCTCTAGAAACATGTGGTTTAGTGACAGCTACCGAAGAGCATCCTTAGATTGGAGTTTAATGGAGGGAGCACACAGTTCACCCTTCGTTGTCGGAGATTCGTCGCGAGCAGCCTCCCCGTCTGCCACAATGCGGTTGAGGCTATCTTCTCGACGACCACCTTGACCTGGAGCTCAAGAACTCGTTCCAACCTTCAGGTATCCACTTTCACCTCTACATTTCATCTGTCCATTCGATTTATCCTTCTCGCACCACCATCATTCATTTTCTTCGACGACCCGATCGGAGCCCAAACTCACGCACCCATCCGCTTCGATCGATGCTTCGTATCACCAGCAACCTCTTGTGCAACCTATCCCTCCATAGACTCGACCATCAAGACGAGATTAAGGTTGAGACCTCCTCCCTCCACATTCACCGGGAGTCAATTCCCATTCCCCTACGCTTCTCTATTTTTTGCCAAGCAATAACCCGACCGGAGAGTCCCCTCCGGGTCTCTCTTCCATGTGCAGGTCCTAACGTGTGCGTTGAGCTCAGTTCAATCCTCCAGGTGCTCGGTAGAGCTGTCCCAGGTCCCCCTCCATCGCCACGCTCAGCCGGCCGATAGCTCTCGCATCGGAGCCGGACATTCGACGCGAAAAGCCTATAAGATATTGTTGGATCGCTCAGATAGTTCATCGGAGCCACGGATCCCACCCGAGACTCGGGTGAAAGTTGTCGGGCCCTTGTTCTTGCAACCCCGCTCTCTGTCGTTGGATAAGTCCCACGTCTGCCAGATTCCATCAGGGCCATCGACCAGATCAGCTTTTAGGTTGTTGGATCTGACATTCCCTTAAGCATCTTCCCCGCACATTCTAAATAGCACCGGCACCGTCAAATCAGTAACAGGAGGCGATCAGAGACGTACGATAGCGACAGCCCCCACATGCGTTCCACGTGCCCTTATGTGTCTCATTAGGGTATATTGCTCTTTTACACCCACCCCCCTCCCCTGCGCTTTTTTGCTTTATAATATAATTCTGTAAATAAAATTGTATTTTGAACATTTTGCAGTTAGGACATTTATATTTTCAGTATTTGCATTTTAGTCCTTCCGATCCTGAGACACGTGCATATACACGTGAGTTTGTGAGTTATTTGCATGACTTATCCCCTGAACTTTTTAGATGTTATGTTTTGAGTAGGAATTTTCTTGTAATTGCAAATATACCCCTATGCTTGTGTTTTTGAACATGTGCGTGAAAATACTGGATAATTTGCAACTTTACCCCTGAACTTTTATATGTGTTATATTTCGGCCTAGAAACTTCTATAAAATTGCATTTAGGTCCTTTCTTCTTGAGTGTGTTGTTTTTAATCAAATAAATACCTAATTAACTCCAAAAATTCCATAAAAAATACAGTTACCTCCTGCCAACACGTATTATTTATAGGGATTTTTGTGAATTAATTTAGTGTTATTTGATATTTTATAAAAATAAAAAGGCCCTTAAAGATATTCTGACTATTTAAAAAAATACAAAAAAATATAAAAACTGCTTCAAAAATTACAGAAAAATTGTGTATGCTTGTTTACCTGTGTTTTACTCCTAGTACCATTTTTGTTGCATTCTCCATTATGAAAACCCTAAAAAGCTAAAAACTCTAAAAAACTCATAAAAATCATTAAAAATTATAAAAAGTTTAAAAAAATAGAATTTCAATTTCCATAGTTAGATATTTTTATTTACTTTTTCATAAAAATAACAACCAGGACATTAGGGCATTTTTAGTATTTTAAATTTGCCTTTTGGTCCAGGTTGTACACTGTTTTCCATTTTCATCCTTGTTTGATTTTTATGACATCATATAAAAATTGGAAAAATCCCATAAAATCACCAAAAACATTTGAATATTTGAAAAACATAAAAATATATTTGTTTTTGATTTTTAAGTATTTTTTATCTTAATAAAAATTGTTGAAGCTTGCTCCTTATTCATTTCTCTTGTTTTCTTATTTTAAAAAATAAAAAAAATGTGCAAATTAAACAAATAAATAAAAATTAGCTTTTATTTCTCTGATAGGACTACTTTGTAGGTTTCATTCGTGCTCCTTGTGTTCGACCATGGTTGCTCTACAAGGTTAAATAAATAGCAGAGACCATTAACATTGGATTTTGTGCTTGAATTGTCTGATTTTTGTGTGGTCTTTATTTTTCTTGATTGACCGAATTGATTTGTTAGGAACAATGATCTGTGATTATTTTTCCATCCTAGTCAATCTCAATTTCCATGTCATCAACTGGTCACGATCCATTCTCTTCTTTCCACCCTTCTTGAGCTGGTTGAACTTGAACTTAGAAGGGAATACCCCGCTCCTCGAGGAAAGAGCTGTTAGACTAGGGAATTAGAGTTACCTTATTGAGGGAGGTTGTTTATTTGTCATTTCTGAGGTGGGGAGCAACATATAACTTACACCGTACAAGGAAAGAAGCATAGTCATTAGAGTTTGTGTATATAGAATTGTTTTGACCCGATTTATTGAGGAATCTTGACCATAGAATAGTGGAACTTAGAGGCTATTGAGTCTTAGACCTATTTCCCAATAAGATTCCAACAAACTAATAATCCAAAGGTCTGACTGAGCTCCACACTTCAATTTAATGAAGAGAAGTTTAAAAATCAACCTCAATTCTTTCTTTTCTTTATTTTTGTGGTTTACTTCTTTTTCAAATAAATGTTTTCCAAGGGACTAGCAAAGGTAAAGTATAAGGGGTGATGAATCCCTAATTCTCATAATTTATTCTTTTATTTTAGCTCTTTTTCTTAGCAAAACATCATGTAAATATCTGTAAAAAGAAAAAGTTAACAAATTGCATGCTTATCTTAATATTGCATAATTAGCATTTTTTGTGCAAAAATAAAAGAATAAAGGAAAAGAAAAAGGAATGAGGCATTTAAAATAAATACAGAGCGACTTAGACCCCAAGAGAAGGTCAAACCATGACCTGATCACAAAATAAAATAAGTAGAGAGAGATAGGGCTCACTATGTATAGTATATGTTACCTATATTTATATACATTATTATTTTTCACAAATAAAATTAAATTAACCTTTTTATACCCTTATTTATAATCATAAAAATATTTTTAAAATAAAAATAAAAAATAAAGTGCTCAATTCATTGTACAAAGTGCACTTGTATATATTTCACTCACAATCTATTATATAGCCTTAAATAATTTATAAAAATAAAATAAAAATTAATTTATACTCTTAAAATTATTTTGTAAATAAATAAAATATAAAACATGGGTATTTGTGTAAAAATTTTAAAACAAAATACTTGTACACCATACATAGGTATATTATAACTGTATATAATATTATATATTGTATATACATTAATCTATTTTTCATAAAAATAATTAAAAATCATAGAAAAATACTTTGAAAAATAATAAAAAAATTTATTTTATACACTTTTTAAATTAAATTCATTTGTTATTTTTATTTTAATTATCTTTATTTTTCTTCCTGTTTTGTCTTCTAGCCTATTTTGTCTGCATTCTCTCCCGCTTCTGATTGGTCCACGCCAGCATAGTTCACCTCGATCAACTGGTCGCCCCTTCCTTCCTCGCCATATCGATTCTGCTCCACTTCGACGAATTTTCCTGACCCGATCCAGTTGAGTTTGCCTTCAATTAAGAGCTCTGATTATCAGGCGTGGATCCCTAATACACATATGAACTTCATCCGCCTGATCCACGCCACAATGTGTAGGTTTTCTTTCTTTCTTTTAAGACCTAGCACACCTATAAGACCACCCTACAACCCCTCCTTTTGTAGCACCTTAGGCTGCTCCACCACCTCCATTGCACACGCTTTCTCTTTTAAGAGTGACAACTGAGAGAGAGAGAGAGAGCGATTGTAGGGATCTTTTGGAGCATTGCACCCCTAGGTCCAATAATGCATCGTCTAAGATCCATCGTGAAGAGCTTCAGCTTCTGGTCGTGCTACCCATCGAGGCCATCATCGTTGTGGACTCCGTCCACCAGCCTAGGCATCCTTCTTCACTCCTAGGTACTCCATGTAACTTTACTTCCAGTTTGTTTGATCCATTAGCTCGCATTCACCTCACTCTGATGATCACATCACATTCCTTTCACTACATTACTCTGACATTCACACATATCTATGCGACGCTCGTCCATTTCTTTGTTACGCTCCGTAACCTTCCCTTTGATTCCAACCATCGGGTTGGACACAAGCACCAGTTCAAACCCTTCCCCCATCGGAGACCCGACCCATCCACCTCTCCCCTATTTTCGATGAAATCAGCCCAACCCATCACCGGAGCTCCTTCTTCGATCAAGCATGTTCTCCTACGGGTTAGAGCACCAGAGGACCTCACCTGCAGGTCAAATGGTCAAGGGACAACAACTCCAAGATTCCACGCCTCTCCAGGACCTTCTCCTTGGTCATGGACCCTTCTAAGCATCTCAACGGCTAAAGACGGACTTCAGCAACATTTACCCCATCAGAGCAGCTCTGGAGGTCGCCTATGTCACAGGTATTTGCTGACCGAAACTCGTCGGAGGCGAGTACTTCGTCGATTCATCTAGGCGACCTTCCAACCGTTGGATTTAGACTCCTTCCAGATCTAATCTTTGTCATTCGCTAGCAAAGGAGACCAGACCGTTAGATCCATCTGAGGATCATGCCAGAGACATACATTATAGAAGGGGTACCCATAGTTCCTGACCGTCCATCTTAAGTGGAATCCCCTCGACTGTTGGATAACACATTAATAAGGGGTAAATTTCACTTAGGCCTCTGTATGTTTTGTGTTTGTTATTTAGTCCTGCAAATAGTTATCATGGTTTACTTTACATTGGCTAATTTCTAGTTAGACCCTTGCATGTTTCCATATTTACTTTTTAGTCCAGCTGAGTTGTAGCACGTGGATGTATACGTGACTTTTGTGCTTATATGCATTCCCTGTTGTTGAGTGATCTATCGACTAAGGTTAGGTATCGAGATAAATCAATGGTCGTTGCAACCCCAATCAGTAAGCAAACTCAACAAGAATAAGAAAACCACTCTATCAAATAAAACAATCAAGCAAAGAGAATGTAAGCAGCTTCGCTATTTATTTTTACCTAGTATAACAACCAGGTCGAACACAAGGAACATGGGAATGTGCAAAGTAGTCAAATCTGAAGAATCAGAAGACATATTTTAGTGGTTTTTAATTTTGAATTTTTTAATTTTTAATAAGGGAACAAAATCATGCAAACAAAAAAACAAGGCACAATATAGTCTTTTTGTATTTTTAGTTAAGGCTAAAAGTGCTCAGAAAATTACAATAAAAATATTTTTTGGCTTTTTTAAGTTTTAAAATGTTATTGATCATTTTCTGGAGTTTTATAAATGTTTTTAGAATTTTGTAAAAATCAAGCAGTGAAAAAAACTACAAATAGTGTACAACCAGGATTAAATTGCAAATTAAAATTACTTATAATGGCTAAAGTCCTAGGGCATAATTTTATAACAAAATAGATATAAAATGCTACAAATAAAAATTGAAATGAGGATTTTTGGACTTTTCTTGAATTTTATAGAATTTTTATAATTATTTAAATATTTTGCAATTTTTCAGATATTTATATGGTTTTTAAAACAAAAATGCTACTGAAGATCAAACATAACAAAGCACACAAACTGGAATTTTTGAGTAATTTTAAAGGCAATTTTTCGATTTTTTAGGGTTTTCACAAAAGCATGACATTTTTAGGGGTTTTTTATTTTTGAAAAATAATAAATGCAATGAGATCAATCCACAAAAACTACACTAAATTCTACACGTCAACAGAAGAGAACAATAACTTTTATGGAAATTATTTGATTAATTTGGTATATATTAAATTATACAAGAGGCAGACAGTTCAGAGGGACCTATGCATAATTAAAATAAAGCTCTTGGACAAACAATAACACACGTGAAAAGTTGAGGGCCTAAGTTGCAAATAATCCAGGCAAACACACGTGCATTACGTGAACCAGACTCACAAGGGCATAAGTGCAAATACTAGGAACTTTTCATTCGATTCACAATGACATAAAAGTTCAGACTAAGTACTGCAAATAACCCAAGACTACACGTGGGCTTGCACCTGAGTTCAAACAAATATGACTAAACTGCAAATCATAAAAGACAGAGGTGCAAACTGTAAAATATCTGAAATACAGTATTATTTACAGGACTAATAAACAAAGCATAAAAGTGCGAGGGAAAAAGAGAAATCTACCCCTAAAGAGATACGTGTCACACATCGGAGGAGTCGCTATCCTGCAGCTCTGATCATTCCCATGTGCGCGAGTAGACCTACAAAGGGAAGAGAGGGTTCAGGGCTATGCTCCAACCTAGGTTATTTCTTCAAAGGATAGGGGAAGCGGCAATGAATGGGATTTGGGTCTCCGACATACGTGGAGGAAAGAGACCGATCCTAATATCGCTTTGGGGAGCCAGGTCTTGGATGATCAAGTTGCAGGGCGAGGTGAAGCATGAGTCGAGGAATCAATCGGTGCGGCATGTTACGGATGTCAAAGCTCTAGCCAAGGGGTAGGAGCTAAGGTGCATGAGACAGATAAAGATGGAAAGGGTGGATCAAAGATGAAAGTGCGGAGGATAGAAGTGATACCTGAAGGGTCAGAGGGGCTCCTAAGCTTCAGGCGAAGATGGTCGTCAAGGTAAGGGCCTCGACCACGTTACGGCGGATGGGGAGGTTGCTCGGGGTGGAGTTCCAGCCATGAAGGTTGAGATGCGTCATCGTTGCACCAAACCGAGCTTCGAAGGACGCTCCAAGCAACAGTCACTCAGTTGGAGGTGGATAAGCTTCGAGATGGCGGTGAGGAACGAGCTGCTGCGCTAGGAGGCAGAAGAAGAAATTATATATGTCACTCGGGGGCCGGAAAGATCGACATGAAGTACGAAACCCTAAGGATATCCGAACCATCCTAGGGATCAATGAGGATCGCGGAGGTTCGAGGAATCAGAGGGCCTAGAATTGAGGTGAGTAGCGATCGGAGTCAGGCTGGGTGATTGGGAGAAAAGGCTCCGGCGAAGAGGTTTCGACCCGACCCGAGATAGGAGGGGGTGTTGACTGGAGTCAACAAACCCTCTTAGAACAATAAGAAATTTTGAATTTACAAAATAATAGGAAATTAAATAAAAATTGGGAATGAATTTAAAATAAAAAGTGTATAAAATAAAAAAATGTTATTATTTATAAACTATTTTTCTGTGATGTTTAATTATTTTTCCAAAAAAAAATTAATGTATATACGATATATAGTATGATATACAGGTGTAATATACATATGTATTATGTACAAGTGTTTTTATTTTATTTTTTACACAAATACCCTTATTTTATATTTTATTTATTTACAACATATTTTTAGGAGTCTAAAATAATTTTTATTTTGTTTTTATAAGTTATTTAACGGCATATAATAAATAGTGTAGGTAATATGTGTTTTGTACAATGAAAGGAGGATTTTATTGTAATTTTTATTTATTTTTTGTAATTTTTATATTACTTTTTAGAAATATGTACAAGCATGTAAAAATAATTCTTTAATTTTATTTTGTGAAAATTAGGTATGTACAAACATAGGTAAAATATATGCGATGCAAAGTAAGCCATATCTCTCTCTACTTATTTTATTTTGTGGTTAGGTTAAGGCTTGACCTTCTCTTGGGGTTTGGATCACTCTATATTAATTCTATATACATCATTCTTTTTCTTTTTGTTTTTCTTTTTATTATTCTTTTATTTTTGTACAAAGATGCATGTTATATATGTAACATTAACACATGCATGCAATTTGCTAAGTTATTGTATTTACAAATGTTAATATCATGTTTTGCCAAAAAAAGAGCTAAAATAAAAGAATAAAGAGTGAGAATCAGGGAGTCATCACTCCCTATACTTTACCTTTGCTAGTCCCTTAGCAAACGCTTTTTTGAAAAAGAAGTGAAAAGGGAGAAAAAGAAAAATAATCAAGGTTCATTATTAAACTTATCTTCACTAAATTGAAGTATGGAGCTCAGTCAGACCTTTGGATTATTAATTTGTTGGAACATTAGAGGGAAATAGGTTTAAGACTCAACAGCCTCTAAGTTCCACCATTCTATGGTCAAGATTCCTCAATAATCGAGATCAGAACAAGTCTACATACGCAAACTCTAATGACTATGCATCATTCCTTGTTCTGTGTAAGTGATAGGTAGCTCCACACCTCAGAAATGAAAAACCAACAGCTTCCCTCAACAAGGTAACTCTAATTCCCTAGTCCATCAGCTCTTTCCTCGAGGAGCGGGGTATTCCCTTCTAAGTTCAAGTTAAACCAACTCAAGAAGAGGAGAAAGAAGACAATGGACAGTGACCAGCGGTCACGTATCCCTGGGAGCGTACCCAGTGTAGCTAAGTTTCCTGCTACAAGCTTCATGAGATGTGAAGGTGGGATTTATAAGCTTTGCTTTATTGACTATATACACTCTGACAGGCATTTTATTTTCAATCAATGCATGTCCACTTCTTTTGAGGTTTTCTTGATTTTGCACCTTTTTTATGGGATTTGTACAACATATCTACATGGTGCATCATATATATAAGGAGTTTTTCTTCTTGAACCAGTAGACTATCCTTCTTTTGAAGCATTAATGCAACCCACAACTCCTATCTTTAGACCCCAATGCTACTAGACCAAGTTGGGATGCATATCCCTCCCAAAAGGAAGACGAGAGGTTCCGCCTAGAAGTACTACCCTCGTATGCTACCACAAGTCAAAGAATTTTGCCTCCTCATCACTTCATCTATGTGGAGCTATCTGTAAGGTGTAGGTCCACGTAAAGCCATTGTCTCTGAGAGTCATCCGTGCGTTGTAAGTGTTCTACTTAGGCTCATCAAGATGACATGTAAACATATCCTACTGGACTCAAAGAATTAAGTCACTAATGGACCTGAAAAGTCCTAATCCCAAATCTTATAAGGTTCCTCTGAAAATTAGTTGGATTAAGGTCTTAACAGTCTCCATTTTCCAATTTAATTCTAGACTAGTTTAAATGTCAACTATGATTCAAAAGAATATACAAATATGTGCAATTTTGAAAATATGCAAAATTTTACGAAAAATGTTTGAATGCAAGAAAGAAATGCAAGTTTTTGCAAAATATTTACAAACATTTACAAATAGATTTTTGCAAAGTTCTATTTTTCAAAAAATTTTCAAAAATTTTGTACTATTGATGAATCTGAGATTTATCGCTCTAAATCTCATTAATTAATCTCAAATCCGTCAAAATCATTGGCTTTTCTTCACTTATTCTACATAATTAGCATTCATGCATGTTTTAATAAAAATCGCATTTTAGCACTCAATTCTGCACAAAATAAGAAGCCAAAAATCCTATCCAAAATTGACATGTAAATAGCCTAACTTCCCTGATTTTTAACTAATTCTTGCTAACTCTGAATGTCACAAAACTACCTCCACTGTGTACATATCACTAACAAGAATAAATGAAAAATACAAAAAAAAAATCACTAACCCAAATAAGTGGACCAAAAACCCAAACCCTAGTTCTAGGATTCCCTGACTAAAACCCTCATATCTTCCTCATCCATCTTCCGTTTTTATCCTACTCACTTTTGAACTAATGCACATTCAATTACCTTCAAAACAAGACCAAGTTCAAGTGAATCAGAGCTCGTATGTGAAAGTTGGGTTTTGGGCCTCTTTTGTACATTTTGTATTTTAGCTGACTTTGACCTATTATTTTGTGTACATAATTAAACTACTATATTTTATTTCTTTTTCATTTATCTTCGTTGATAAAAGTTTTATTAAAATATGCAAAAATCCAAATCCAAACTGAGATTGAAATCAAAGAAACAAATTGAGTTTGAGTCTTCACTAACTGACTGTACAAAATTGGTCATTTTTGTGTTTTTATTTTATTTCTTCTTTTTCTCACTCAATAAAAATCCAAAAAAATAGATTAGTGTGTAATTATTTATTTCTGATTTTACCATATTTTTTCCAGATTTTTATGTCATTTAAAAATGATAAAAAAATTATAAAACCCAAAATTCAAGGTATTCAATGTACATGGGATACCCCAAAAATATCACTTTATGCAATTGATCGATTTTGGTTTTGATGTCTTCATGAAAGTTGTAGATCTCATCTATGAGCAATTTTTGTGAAGAAACTTTTTCGATCCGAGGTCGTTTGCTATTTATTTTGGATTTTTCAAAGTATTTATTTTCTGAATTTTATGGTGCTGACATGTGGTAGCTCCTGGAGCCGCCACCTGTCAGCCATTTTTGAGTTATTTATTTATTTATTCATTTTATAAAGAAAATAAAAAATAAAAACCCATGCACGTGCTGCCCCCTTTTACCCCCCAACCGCCACGCGTCATCACTAGGGTTGTCCGATCTCGGTCGATCAGATGGCTTGTGGTAATCTTCCCCATCGCCCAACTTTCCCAATCCAACTCCATCGCCCGTGTATAACAAAATCTCCACCGTGATTCCGCTGCTCGCATTCTTCCATCTTCGAATCAATCTTCTCCGATCTTCAAATCAATCGCCAATCTCTCCAGCCGATCTCGTGCGCCGCCATACGATCCATCAACGATTCAAACTCCTCATCCCCCAATCGCTCGAATCAAATCAACCCCACTTCCATGTCCGGCCAACTCTCCAACCCTATTTAACGAGCTCTACTGCCCCCTTTCAAAATCATCCACCGATCTGCTTCTCCATTCAACCGCCAGGGTGATAGACCAATGAGCATCTACGCCGGCGAGATTCGAGGGCTAACCGCCCCTCATTACAAAAACACCCTCCAAGCGACCTGCTTTGCTCCGGTCATTCTGCGCCGTTGAGCCTATGACGATCAACCACCTCCATCTCCGATAACTACGCCTCAATCAATGCTTCGACCACTCCGGCGCAAGTTCTCCACCGGCTTCCACCTTCATCAGCATCAGGCTTCACCACCTCATCCACGTCGTCAACCTTCATCCCAACCATCACCGCTCCTCATCGACTCTAGCACGCATCGACGCCTTCTTCACCAACACCAACGTCAACGTCATTAGCCTCTCTCCACCGGCTTCGACCTTCATCGGAGCCATATGAAGGCCAGCTGCAACGCTCCACTAACACTGCCGGCCACGCCCAAGCCTCCGTCATGAAAATGTCACCAGCGACCGGGCGCTGGACCCAAGGCCCCCTGCACGTGCTCTGCACGTGCGTGGGGGAACATCAGCCGGCATCAACCTCAGGGGTCACGTGCACAACACGTGACCCACTGGGTAATTTGCAAGCCAACCCTCTGGAGTCCTCCTATTTGCAATTTCTTCCAGCACCCAAGGAGTACGGGTGCCTCACGTGCGACCTTCGAGATTTTGCACTTTCACCCACTCTTTATCAGTAATCACACCTAGGTCCCCCCACTGCATTTTTATATTTATTTTAATTATTGTCATTGCAGAAATAACCCTATGTTTCCTCATAGTTTTGGACCTCTTCGTTACACCATTTTATTTATCAAAAATAGGCATTTTGTTCTACATTTAATTCTCTACAATATGGCATATTGCTGACAATTTTGTGATCAGTGGTTAATTAATAATTAATCTTTTGTGAAAAATTTCATATTTTACCCACTTTATGATCTGAAATTTGTCATTGATTAATCATTGCTCTAAAAATTCTCGAAAAATCATGGATTGTAGAATTATTTGTGGCTAACATTGTGCTAAAAAAGAATTGTATCATATACACGGTTTGCCTTGTAAAAATTATTTTGCATATTTCAATGTTTGATTTTTAATAGATATTAAATCTCACATTTTGGAGAGTTAGGATGTTTCTGAGATTCATTACCTAGTGATAGATCTCAGATAATTTTATTCCTTGAAAATAATTAGGTTTAACATTTATTATAATTAAATATTGAAATTCATTTTGTTTACATTTAAAAATTCATAAAATATTTATTTTGCATCCAAAAATATTACAATGCATTCATTTCATCATAATTACCATCTCGGCCAAGTTTCATAATTTTCG
Source organism: Ottelia alismoides (assembly GCA_037367405.1). Lineage (NCBI taxonomy): Eukaryota > Viridiplantae > Streptophyta > Magnoliopsida > Alismatales > Hydrocharitaceae > Ottelia > Ottelia alismoides. The sequence goes on along the minus strand of JAZKJV010004167.1, from coordinate 132,916 downwards.
AACATTATTTGATTGATATTTACATTTTAGTCCCTAAAATAGGCCGAAATTGCATTGTGCATCCTTTATTGCATAACAATTTACAAAAAAACGACTCGAAAACCACGCACGAACTTTGATAGACATAATTCTAGGTTGTTCCTTTGCCTCTTTGTGTTTGACCTTGGGACTTGTCCAAGTAAAATATTATAAAATCACGTGATTAAAAATTGACTAGATAATTGTGGTTATTTTCTTGACTGATTCCGATTGCATCCTACAACGAAACGACACATATTATTTTTTACACACGATCAAATATACATACATATTTTTAGAAGCGCAATTATCATACATGTCAGATGGCGCTCTTGCCGGGGAGGCAACCAACTTAGTTTTTTGTCTTAAAATTTTTGTTCGATTTTCCGCATTCGGGTAGTTTGACCATTGGATTTTTTACTGTATAAATTCCATTTTCCCTCCATTTATTTTATTTTATTTTCATCATTTAATTTTCTTATTTTACTTTTTGGTTTATTTTTGAGTCACTCTCTTACATTCTCTCTCTTATTTTTCTTGCGAGGTACCCTCCACACGTGGAGCAGTTTTTCAAGAGCCTAACGCATCTTCACCGACTATCGAAAAAACCACAATTAATTTATGATCAAGTCGAGTCATGAGAGAGCGTAGAGTCTAGGATTTTATTTTCTATAATTTTATTTTCTATAATTAATTGCTCATTTATAGCGGTGTTCGTTTGGACTCTCGCGTGTGTAAAATAACCTAGAACTATTTCTGTGGTGTGTCATGGCATGTTTCACTCTCCGTTGAGGGTGGGACCCGACTTGAGTGGCGATTGGGATAGACCTGCACATATGGCTCTTGGAGCATTTAATTTTTTTATTGTGCTCGTAGGACCTAAGGCCACACTGCACTTTAATTGAGACGTTCATTAAATCATTCAATTTAGCCAAATTCAACTCAATTCTTTCCTGCTAATAGAACTTTCTGCTAGGTGCAATTTTTCATCGGCTTGCATCCATATAGAATAAAATTTTCAATTCTTGTATTGCATCCCACATGGAGATTGTGAGGATTCAATATAAGTCTTCTAACTAAGCATACATCATTGTTTTCACGTGCATCGGCTTTTCCCGAATTTCTCCCTCTTTATTTATCACATAAATTTTAAATGAAATTGGACTGTATGGTAGACATGTATTTGCGTTCATTTAATTCTTCAGTGATTGCCTAATTAAAATTGGGACTGTTAAATATAGCCGACTTTAAATAACTCATAAATCAAGAATTTTTGCGGGAGAGGAACCCCGACCTTGGATGCTTCTATTTTTCTGAGTGAGCGAGAGATGACACTTAAGGCTAGAGCCCAAACCCGGATTTTCATATTGACTACTGATTCTACCAAAAACGATTAGTTACTTCTTAGTGAGGATCTAATGGGTAGCTGGTAAACAGTCCGGATTTCCATAGCACAGTGGGTGGTTTAGAGGACACTACGTAAGGCTCCGTCCTCAACTAACGGGTTGATGTTCTATGGTCCATACTTACTCCCATACTGACTGAAAGTAGGTACAACTAGTTGTAAGAATTCGAGCCAATCATTAAGAAATTTCCGGCACCTAACAACTCGCTAAATTCTCTCCAAGATTGTCTTATCACCAACTTAAATTGAAAAGATAATTGCCGAACTCTTACGGCTTCATTGTGTGAGTTGGTGAACCTGGGGTTTGACTTGTGTTTGATTTGCGTGCGTGAACCGATTTCGAAGATCAAAAGCTGCACAATTGTGCCATCACTCTCCTTTCTTGATTTATCAACTGATGAATACTCATTCATCACCCTTTATTCTTTTATTTTAGCTATTTATCCTTGCAAAAACATCATGCATATAGTTGTAAATATAATAAATTACCAAAAGACATGCATTTGTTAATATTAAATAATTAGCATGTATTTGTGAAAAAATAAAAGAATAAAGAAATAAAGAAAAAGAAGGAGATATTTAGACTAAATATTGAGTGACCTGAACCCAAGAGAGGATCCAATATTGGCCTGATCGCCAAATAAAATAAGTAGAGAGAGATATGGCCCTTCAATCTTCTGTAAAATTCCTTCTTGTGTACATAATTTATTTCCACAAAATAAAAATAAAAATATGTTTCTAAAACCTAGTATATATTTCCAAAAATAAAATAGAAATCAAAAAAATAAATTTAAATAAAAGCCAAATAATTTCTCTCTCTACCCTGTACATACACCATGTATATATGTATCTATCACTATTTATTTCACCCTTATAAATAATCAATAAAAATAAAATAAAAATTATTTTATACTCTAAATTTTATGTTGTAAATAAATAAAATATAAAATTAGAGTATTTGTACAAAAATAATAAAATAAAAATATAAATATAAAATACATTGGTATTTTATACCTGTATATAATATACTATGAGAAAAGGGAGTATGCACCGGCGGGTGCAGCCAACTGGCTACACCCGGCCATTTTTTCCATTGGTTTTTTATTTTTTTGAAAAAATCTTATGGGGATTTACTTAGATTTTTGTTTGGAATATGTGTTTCAAATTTCATGCAAAACAAACACTCCTAGGTTTATATTTCAAAAATTTTGAAACCGTTAAAATGTCATGGCCTTGATGGAGATGATAGAAATGTCGAATTTAGTTGAAATTGATATGATATCATGGTGATATATAGTGATTTAAATCCCCCTAGGTTTCATTTCAAAAACACAAAAAATCAAAGAAAAAAATGGCCGGGTGCAGCTAGTTAGCTACACTTGCCAGTGCAGCCTCCCAGCCCTCATATACTATATTGTATATAACATAATTTATTTTTCAAAAAAAATAAAAATAACTAAAAAATAGTTTGAAAATAAATAAGCATTTTTTATTTTGTAATTATTTTAAAATAAAATCATTTGCTATATTATTTAAAATTTACAAATCTTTTTTATTTCTAATTTTCTGATTGGTCCAGAGGGGTTGTTGACCCCTAGTCAACTCACCCTCCTGGACCAGCTAGCGCCCAGATCCGATTCGCTCCCCCTTTTCTCAGATTTTTACCAATCAGAACTTGGCACCTTTCGCCTCGATTCTTGCGTCCGCTTCTTCCCGTAGGATCCACGATCCTCGCTTACCCCTAGGAGAGAGCGGATCTTCCTCGATTCGCGCTCTGATGCCTGTTTCTCCTCGTCACATGGGACATGCTATATAATGTTCATTCCTCCTCCCAGCTCAGTAGCTCGCGCCGCAAACCTTTCTTTTTCCCTAGGGACATTCCCCTAGTTGACAGCTACCGGAAGCTTCCTTTGGTGGTCAAAGAGAGTGCCTGCAGCCGTTTCTCAAGGCACGTGGCTGGAGCGTCGCCACGTTCGAGCCTCCCTGCCCGCCACAGCTTGGTCGAGGCGATGACCCACATCACCGCACCCTCCTGGAGCTCAGGATTGTTCTTGGACCCTCAGGTAGACCCTTCATCAATCCTAGTTCGACTTTATCGCAAATCCTTCATCAAACCTCCGCCGGCTCTAACCCAGTGGTCAGAGCTCCATCGACCATCTTCATCCGCTCAGATCGACTACACGATCCATCGTCACCCTTCTTCCATAGTCTGATCATCTCGATCTTAGCTATCCGATCCGAGATTGAGCTAGGTTCCCTCCGCTGCCATCGCCGGAACCTTCCTCCACCTCCCACCGTCGCTTCCCTTTGCTTTTCATCCAATAACCCCCACCGGAGCGAGCCTCCGAGCGAGAGCTTTTGTTTGCAGGTCAAGGAGCGCAAGATAACCCCCCAGATCGCATCTCATCCCCCTCGCTGGAGCTATCCCATGTCGTATCCCCCTTCTCGGAGATCTGACCGGCAGATGCTCCGTCCGCCACTGGCACCCGACGCAGAGGACCATCGCAAGACGAACCCTCCCTCCTGATCATTCATCGGAGACTCGGAGCAACCCTATTCCTCCGGCGAACATCGCCAGGGAGGAGTTCGTCCAGACGCCCTCTCCACCATCGGATCATGCCTCTTCTCCAGTCTGCATCTGAGCCGTCCGTTGCCTGCTCCTGTCAGGTCGTTAGATATCAGATCTAACGGCCACATACGCCCCACGTTCGTCATCTTGTCAGAGCCGTTGGATGCGCCAGACGTCAGCATCTCCACTGCACGTCGCCAGCCACTCATTACCCGCCACCTGCCACCTATGTGAGCCGCACGCCTCTAGCTGGGTAATTTGCGCCATACCCCCCTGTAGTTTCTTTGTGTTCCTACTTAGTCTGTTAAATAAATTAGTACATTGTGGACTTTTTGCACTTCTGCCCATGTTGTTTTTACTATTTGTTATTTAGTCCTCCTTGTATGTGTGTACGTGCATCGTCACGTGTTTTGCTGGAACATTTGCATGTATGCCCTCGATTTTCTTGGTTGTTATGAAATGAAGTTTTAGTTTTATTATTTGCATCCATCCCTGTGCGTTGTTTATTTGGACATGTATTGTAATTAGCATGAAAATTATAGAAGGCCCTTAGGACTTTTAAAGCTTGTTAACATTTAGTACTGGAAATTTATTTTTCTTGTATAATAGTCCCTGTGTGCTGTGAGTGTTTCATTGGTTGAATAAAATATAAAACTTAGCCCAAATTTCATGAAATTTGGAAACGTGGCCCTTATCACTATGTAAAAATTTATGTGAATTTTTGGGCCCATTTTATTTTCATTTTCTATTTTAAAAAATTCAAAAACCTCTGATTTGCATCTTTGAAAATCAACTAAAAATATTAAAAACCCTCCAAAATCTCTAAAACATTACTGTTGACTTCTTTTGTTGTGTTTTTGATTTTGTCAAATTTTTGTTTGATTTATATTTATAAAAAACTTAAAAATATAAAACATTAAAAAAGTTATAAAAGTTATTAAAAATTAACAAAAATTCAAAAAAAGGCAATTCCAGTTTCCTTAGTTAGCTTTTTTTATTTTATCATAAAATTATCTATGGAATTTTATAGGCTATTTAGTTATTTTTAAATAGCCTTTAGATCTGGTTGCACATTGTCTTTGATTTTTGTCCTTGTTTCATTTTTAGAAAATTAACTAAAAATCATACAAATTTTAGAAAAATAGCAAAAACACTTGAAAAAAATATAAAATCCAAAAATATTTTTATTTTGATTATCTGAGTATTTTCGCTCTTTTAATTAATTGTTTTGTTGTGCTCTTTTATGTTTCTTTTTACATTTTTAGTTTCTTTTTACATTTTTACTAATTTTAAAAATCATAAAAATTTTAAAAATATAAAAATCCACCAAAAAATATTTTATTCTTTTTATTTTGATTCCTGACTACTTCGTAGGTTTTCGCCAATCCGTGCTCCTTGTGTTCGACCCTGGTAGCTATACTAGGTTAAATAAAATAGTGAGACCGCTATTTGGATTTACTTGATTTATTTTTGTATTTGGTGGTCTTCGATATTTCTTGATTGAATACGATCCGAGAGGTTGAGGTCGCAACGACCATTGACACCTTTTTTACCTTAGTCACTCGGCTCGCTCATCAGAATGGCGTAGTTGCCGGGGAGCATGGCTTAGTAGTCAGCGTTTTCGCTGCTTTTGTTTCTTTCACCGTTTTCGCAGCTTTTTCGCTTTCTTTTATTTTCTTTTGTTTTCTTTTTCTTTTATTTTTGTTTTCATTTGTTTTTGTTTGTTTTTATTTCTTTTTATTCTATATGTGTTTATTATTTTTGCATTATATTTTATTTTATTTCATTTTTCATAATAATTCTACACTGACACATCTCTAGTTTATCTTTCTTGCGAGGGCCTGAGGATCGAGGCGGCTTTCTTCGGGAACCAGGTGCAACCGCAGCATTGAGAGGCGGCTTATTTTTTGTATAGAGCCATGAGAGAGCGTGAGAGAGGCGAGCAGGAGTGAGGGACTATTAGCGTAGGTTTAGTTTAGTTTCATTTTCAGTAGATTATTATTATTGTAATAATACAGGGACATACTTAGGACACTCAAAATTTTGTGGTGATTGATCGAGGTCTGTTTCGTCGGGCACAGGTGTGCTCGGGGGACCTCACTGCGATTTTTCACCGGCTTTGAGTTTTTATCGCCTTTTATTTTTTTTTTGCTTCTCAAGGATTTAGCCTTAGCTTAGGAATTTCTTGCCTTGTGACATAATTAATTAGGGTCCAAGCTTAATAACTTTGCATGTTCCTATAGACTGAACAATTGGACCTTAATTAATCCATTATTAAAAAGCTAACATGGTCACTCGAGGGGTCACATGCCGCTAGAGGCCGTATACAACACTGGCAGGATCCGTTGTGGCGGCCACCGATCAGCATCAGAGACCGGATCCTGACCCCTCCCGCTAACCCGTTAGCTCCTGTGCTTCACGTGTAGAAATTTTTGTTAAGGTCGTTTTCCTCGCAGCATCATTTAGATTAGTTTGCTTTCTATCTTTCAATTATATGCGAATCATTTTGCATGTAGAGTGCAGGAGACAAGGTACGCATTTCTGACTCAGCATGCATCATTGAGTTTCATCGTGCATCGACTTTTTCGTCTTCTCCCCCAGTTTTTTTGGACTTAATAAAATCAAGAGAACCGAAAAATTCGTTAAGCGTGGTTTGTTTCTGAAAAATACCTAAAAAAATCAAAATCATAAAATTGGGACTATTTAAGCAAACTTGACTTAAAAATCACTTCACCAAAAAATTGTATTGGGAGAGAAATCCCCTCATTCGATGGTTTGTATGGGCGAGAGAGAGAGAGTGACACACACACTAGGCTAGAGCCATATCTGACCCTCTTTCAGACTACTGATTTTGAGCTAGTCGTTCTCCAGTGAGGATCGCTCCGGTCTCCGGTAAAGCAGGCCGCGATATCCTTAACAGAGCGAGCCGATTGGGTAGCCGGTAAACGGTCTGCGGCTACTGGTTGGGAAAGATCTAGTTTGGTATCGGTAAAGTCTCCTGGGGGTGTTGGATTCCTAATAGCCTGCTTAATCGCTTTGATAGACTGTCTTATCACCTAAATAAAAATGACAAGATAAAAGACCAAACCTTTACAGTCATCAGCTCCGCTTGCGTTGGTGAATTGGGGGTATTGTTTGACTGATCCTGTTTGCTATTTAGATCTCATCTGCCTTACTTGCCAGATCGAGATGATGGGTCAGAGGTCCCTTAGGCAGCCTATGGCTGCACTTCTTTTGAGAACTCCGACCCGTTTATCTAGGTTGGTTCACGAGAGCCAGGACCCGCTCTCTGAACTCGAGTTTGATTCCACCATGTTCCCCCTTGACCACCCTTCTTCTACCAGTCTTGAGGTGTCAGTGCCTGATCAGAGAGAGCAGCAGCCAGTTGATTTATCGGTACCTGAGTTTGGGTCTTTTGCCATTGTAGAGACCATGGCCAGCAGCAAGGACCGCACCGATGGTCCCAGAGCGGAGCAGACATATGTACTGGACCAGGGTGCGATCAACAACACCCTGTTAGCCTCCCTTGAGATAATGCAGAGACAGATTCGAGATTAGGGGGCTTTCATGGTTGACATGCACTGGGAGATGAAGCAGATGCAAGCAGACCGTAAGTAGCGCAGGCTCGGAGGAGGAGATGGATCAAATGACTGTCAGCCTGAGGAGCATCTAGCTCAGCTAGCAGTAGCGCGCCCGATGAGAGAGTTGCACAACCCTTGTGCAACTCTGACCCATAGATGGATTGTTCAGCCAGCTATTGCGGGAGACTTCAAGTACCCGCCTCAGACTATTCATCTCATACCTTATTTCCACGGACTTGCCACTGAGGAGCCGCACCTTCATCTCTAGGAGTTCAAGATGATATGCAGTACTGTCCACGATCGCCAGGTGGACGAGGAGACCATTCGAATGATGGCATTTCCCTTCTTCCTCATCGACAAAGCAACCAACTGGCTGAAGCACTTATGGAAATTTGTGACTACTTGGGAACAGCTCTGGAACAATATCTCAACAAGTATTATCCTCTCGACCAAACCAATGCAGCTAGGGCCCAGATCAGCAATTTCTCCATGCTCCCCAATGAGCAGTTTCACGAGGCATGGGATCGCTTCTGGGAGCTTATAGACCGGTGCCACATCATGACATCTCGAAGCCGAACCTTGTTCAGAGCTTTTTCTGCGAGCTTACGCCAGAGCTGCAGGGGTTAGTCAACGCATCATGTGGAGGATCGTATTTCGCCAAGGATGAGAATCAGGTCTTGGCCATCTACGAGGAGATGGTCGAGAACTACACAGTGATGCCACAGACCCACCTCTACACACAGGGGAAGCCCCAGCCACAGGCCGTGTCCTATCAGAGGATAGCACAGGTCGATGTCGGTCCCTCTACTTCGTTAGCGGTAGCAGCACAGGCAGAGTCGACAGCCGCTGATATGGGTATCATCAGCGAGAAGCTAGACCGGATTGAGTTGATCGAGAAGAAGCAGTTCCAGGGTATGTCACAGATATATCAGATGGCACAGACGTTGAGTGACCTGAAGACCCAGATCATGTGTCTCTAGGAGGCACAGACGACTTCTCAGCCCCGTCTCAAGACACGTGCAGACCCAGGAAGCAACAGCAGTAGCATGACTCAGCCCTCCGCCCAGTACCAACATGTTCACCTTGTTCAGGCGAAGCCATACCAATAGTTGCAGCAACAATACATCCAGTCACCACCATCTCAAGACAACCAGATGGTTGTGTATCAGCCAGACCAGCCCCTGGCAGTAGTCCCCCCACCCACTTATGAGCAAGAGCCGTTGATGTATGTCAAAGGGATATGGTATGATTGACCCCAGCCTGGAATCGGATGAGACCATCCCGGATTCCGTTGGACGACCGGAGGTACCAGTTCCCAGCAGTAGCCTCCAGTTCAGGGTGGCCAGTACGGCCAGCAACGAGAGCAGCGAGAGCAGCCCCAGTTCCCATACCAGCAGCAACAGCCACATCCCCAGTCATACCAACAGCATGGTCCTCGTCCAGCAGGGACAGTCTTAAAGGTAGCCACAGCAGCCTCAGCAGTATCACTCCCAACCCCCTTATCTCTCTCACCACCAGCAGCAGCCTAATTATGAGAGAGGCCACCCGTCAGGTTCTCATGGGCCCGCCTATGAGAACCCTCCTTGGATGACTTAGACCACCTCATCTCTGAGCAGCATGCCACTTTTCGACGGGGGATGGATGAGTTCAGACAAGAGATGAGAGAGATTGTGAAGGGGAAGACCGCCATTCCAACCAAGATCGAACCCAATCCGAACAACCTCAAGAGGATGTCTGAGCAGATAGAGTTCACAGAGACTACAACTCCTAGTGATTCCCTTGGTGATATTACTGCATACATGTTTGATGTTGATTTCGCTGCACTTAGGAGTGGTAGGATGCCAGCAGGTGGCGCCTCATCTGAGCGACGATCCCACGCACCTTCAGGAGCGCCAGATGAGGAGGAGAGTGGTGCTTATGCCGCTCGAGATCATGGTGATGACGGTGGTGTTGACGCCACCAAGAACGTTGATCTAGATGACAATACTGAGGCCGTCATTTCACCAGATGAAGAAGGTGGTGCTGATGCCACCAGACCAGTTGTTGAGCCAGAGCGCGGTACTGATGTCGCGAGTCCAGATGCCAAGGGTGGTGTTGAGGCCACCATTTCCAGTTCTTCTCCTGTTGTTTTCCCTTCAGTTCATGTATCTCGGGACGATTCTGTAAATAAAGGAAAAGGTATATTATTTGTGAATCCATCTGTGTTAATTGATGATGTATGTATGGATTCTACTTTGCCTGAGTAGCATAGACCCGATCCTAGTCCTTCATCTGAGAAGGACCCAGCCGTCCCCTTTCCCCAAGCACTCCACTTGGCTAAGGGGACCAAAAAAGATCCAAAAAAGTCCCACTAGCTTGAGTTCAGCTAGCAGATGATTGAAAGGGCTCCCACTACCCTTGTTAACTCAATCAAATTAATGGTTAAATTAATTAATATCGTTCGTTGCAGTTGGATAATAGGAGCAGATCAAAAACCACTTTTAATTAAAGCAAGTTAATCTTGAGCGGCAATTTCTTTTTACTTGGGCAAGCCCAAGGTCGAACTCAGGGAGGCAGTTGTCTCCTTAGGTAGATTTTTAGCAAAGTCCAAGGTTTGATTTTCAGAGAATTAGTTTTGAGTCTTTTTCGGGTTTTTTATGCAAGACACATGCACAATAAGGCCAGTTTACAAGTTAATTCAGATAAGTGATCAAATCAAGTCCAAAAATTATGAAACTTGGCCAGATGATGAAATGGGATGAAATTAAGCTACACTAATTTTTTTAGAATTTTCTGATCTAAATAAATTTACTGTGAATTAAAAAATAAATGCAATGTGATTTTGACTAAATTAATTTTAATAAATATCAAATCACAATATTTTTAGAAATGAAAATTATCCTAGATAGATCTGAAGATGAGGAATCCAGGAAAATTATTAAACCTAAATTTCTATGTGAAATGATCCTACTAAAAATTAATTAAGGAAATCACTAAATGATTTATTCAGGCCTTGAGATGCGTCCAATTGAGATGAAATTTTTTATGCAACCTAATTATCCTAGATCTAATATGATTTTTTGGGGATTTTTGGTGACACAGAGAAATTACTATCAATTAAGAGGTATAAATGGGCAAAATATAGCAAGATTCAACCAATTAATTCATAGAAAAATCCACTGATATTACAAAAATATGCCAAGTGTCACATATGGAAGAGGACAATGTAGCTACACAATGCAATTTTCCAAACTGAAAACTGAATTATAATTAGTGCCTAAATATACGTGCAAAGACAGGGGTACAAATGCAATTACAAGAATAAAAATTGATAAAAATAAAACATGCTGACAGGGACCAATATGCAATTACCTATAATGATGAGGGGGTGAATGCTATTTCTCCACAGAACACGTGCTCCTCACGTGGAGTCTCCTGGTAGGGAATGAAATGTAACTCTAGAAACCTCCAGGGGCCTCGATGCCAATAACCCAAGATGCATGTGCAGATCACATGGGGGGTCCCAGGATCGATGGTCTTCGTAGGCTCGGAGCGAGGCTCGGGTGGCTCAGGAGGTTCGTATCTAGCTCAGAGTAGCTTCAGGGATCCGAGCCTAGTGGTCGCGGCGGAGGCTTGGATCGGGCGATGTGGCTTGACGTGGACCGTGGGATTAAGTGATGATCCAACAGTGAGGAACTGCTGGTGCGTAGCGTGTCTAGGTCCGTTAGATCAGGATCGATCCAACGGTGATGGGTCGCTCCTGAGGCGAGGATGTGGTCGATCAGTGACCGTTGGATCTAGATTGATCCAACGACACCAGGAGTGCGGAGAGGGGATGGCATGGCGTGATCTGGACGCGTAGGATCCGCTTGATCCTATAGCTGCGGGACGTGGCGACGTGGATGTCTCCTAGCCATTCGATCAAGGGAATCAAACGGCTGCTGGCTGTCGTCCCCAACGGTCCTCCGCCTCCTGCGGTAGAGAGGACTGTGCTCCAGCAAAGCTGACATAGCTCCGCCTCATCCTCCCGTCGTCGGTGAAGGGTGCTGGAGGGTCTGGCGTAGCTCGGTAGATTTTTAGAGGGGAGGCGGAACATCCGGTGGTCTCAGGAGTGGAGGAGAGGCTCCGGAGCGCAGTGGCAGAGGAGCTAGGAGGCAGCTCCGATGAGCCTCCGATCAATCAAAATGGAAGTACCTGCAAGGGGGTTAGAAGATAGTCGAAGCGTGCGATGTGTCCGTGGAGTGATGTGGAGTGAAGTGCGAGGCCTACAAAGAAGTGAGATGGTCCGGTGGTCGAGCTCCGCAAAGCTGGCGGAGCTGTCATCGGTAAGATATGAAGTACGTCGTCGGAGGAAACGAAGAGGCTCGGAGGATGGTTGTCAGAGCGAGATGATGCTCGTGGACGGTGAATAAAATGGGAGCAGGAAAAGGAAAAATAAGAAGATGATCGGGGAAGAGATGGAGGGGTCTACCTGGGATCAGAAGCTCGGAGGGAGCTTCCAGGTCATTGCTCGAAGGCCGGTAGGGGACCTGAGCTCGGGCAACACCTTGGAGGAGCTGTGACACGACGGTCGAGGTCTGTGGATCTCGCAGGAGGTGGTTCTCGGTCTTCGCTCAACCTCAGGTCAAATTGCTATCACCAATCTGAAGGTGGGAGCTCGGAGATACTCTCCGTGGTGGCGGATGGGGGTGAAAGTGGCCGGAGGTGACTCATTTATAGGATGAAGGTGATGGCATGGATGGTTGAGGTGGAGTTGGTGGATGTCGTGGAGCGAGGTTTAGGGTCGTCATGGAGATCGAGGGGGTTGGCGAGGATGAGAGACGTGTGGGCTAGTCGTGGTGGAATCAGGTAAAGGAGAAGGTGATCGGCATGGTGCCCAAAACAGAAAGGGGGTGGCCCCCTTGCACGCGGTGGAAGACGTGAGCGCGGGGTGTGCGGAGGTAGATGATGATCCCTTGGCCGTTGGACCAGGCGATCCAATGGCCCAGATGGAGGCGCAGATCGACACTTGGGATTAGATCTAGGGCGTGACATCGGAGGGCACAGGACGTGCCTTGTGGCGTATGCAGGGTGAGGCGCTAACGGGCAACCCTGATTAGATCAGATCTATGATCAGATGGTGGAGAGCGAAGGCGGTGATGGATGGTGTAGATCAAGGTGCTCTCAGCGAGATCGGATGGTGCATAGAGTGCCACGTGGAGGATTGTGGGCGAAGCGCGAGCAGACGTTGCAGATGTGAGCTGGGGATGATTAAAGGGAGTGTGACGCAAAACGTGGCGTGCTGAGGATGCGACGCGAATGGAAGGTTGTGATGAGATCTGAGGACTGATCGGGCGGTTGAAAAGAAGAGGTTGCGTGGAGGGAATTGAGCTGTTGGATTCAATAAGAGATCTGATGGCCAGGGGCGCAGGAGGATATTATAAAGGGAGCGGGTCGCGTGGCACAATCAGAGGGCGCCACGTGGCCAGCTCTGAGTGGCTGAGAAGAAAAATAAGATTAGAGGGAGAAGGAGGCCAAATTTGGAAAAACTCAAAACATGAAAGTTGTAGATCTCGATGAGATCTACAAATTTTATGATGATCAAAAACGGAGATGAGGTCAAATGTGATACAAAAGTACAAGAATACAAATATACATGTGTATAATATACAAGGAAGCCCAAAAATCCATGTTTTGCCTACGAGCTCCGAATTGAATGAAATTAGTCTCATTTTAAAGGTCTCTGGATGTGTATTCATCTGAAGGTGAGTAGACCTAATTCGGCATTTGTAAGAGAGAGATATGGACATTCTAAGGTTCAGGGGGTTTGTGGCTTTATTGGGTATTTTACAAGAGAGGGATTTTGGCCTTCTTCCATATATTATTAACTAATAGTGTACACATTATAAGGGAGGTGTTATTTCATTTTAGAGGGGATAAAATACAAATAAATAGGTGGATATTTTACAAGTGGATTTTACACATGGATTGGCTTCTTATTTTAATGCAAATATGAATGCTAAGATGCATATCATGTGGATTGATGCATGAATGATATTTATGCAAGATAAAGGGAAATATGATGCTAAATACCCAGGGACAAAGCTCTATTTTCAACTTTAAGAGTGACGAATCACAGATTCATCAACCCCCTATACTTAAACCTTGCTCGTCCCTGAGCAACTAAAATGAAAAGCAAAAGTGAAATGATGTTGGGTTCCATACCAAGGTCATGAACAAAAGTTGAAAATGGAGCTTGACTCAACCTTTGGATTAATTGTGTGGCGGAACCTTATTGGGATCTGAACTTAAGATCTAACAGACTTCAAGTTCAACAAGTCTTCTATTCAAGATTCCTCGAAAGTCAGGTCAGAACAAATCCTCAAACGCAAATTTCTGATGACTATGATTCTTACTTGTACTGTGTAAGTGAAATGTAACTCTCCACATCAGAAATGGCTCAGAACCAACCTCCTCTAACAATGTAACTCAAATAACCCGATCCAGTAACTCTTTCCACGAGGAGCGGGGTATTCCCTTCTAAGTTCAAGTGCGACCAACTCAAGAGGAGGGGGTAGAGAAAAGAATAGACGGTAGCCAGTGTAGCTACCTATCCCGGGATGCCTGACAAGTGTAGCCAAGTCATCCAGCTGCATTTCTTTGCTAATATACATACTCCGACAGGCATTTTATTTTCACTTGGACCTGTCTGATTTTTTTGGAGTTTTTGTTTTTTTATCGAACTATGTACAATGTGCAGCATGTACATCAGAAGTTTTTCCTCTTGAGCCAGTAGGCTATCCCTCTTTTGAAGCATTATTGCAACCCACAACATCTTGTCCTTAGATGTCAACACAACCAGACTAGGTTGAGATGCACTACCCTCGCTAGAGGAGGACGGATGTTTCCACCCGTGTGCTACTCCAAGCTAAAGGATTCTACTTCCTCACCACCTCATCAAAGAAGAGCTGCGTGCATTGTGCTTTTCCAAGTTAGGTCATTATATAAAATAATCATGCGTGTGCACGAGATATTCTACTTAGACTAATCAAGATGACATGTGAACATAGACTTGCGGACTCAAAGAATTAAGTCACTTGACCTGAGAAATCTTAACTCCAGTTCCTATAAGGTTCCTCTGAAATTAGGTGGATTAAGGTCAAATCAAGTCCTTCCTCAACATCTACTCATAACCTGGTTCAGAACCCACTAGCTTTTCACCTTGCATACGCAAGATATGCGGATGAGATGCAGATGACATGCTATGAAATGCAAGACTCTTTTTCTTTCTTTTCTGATGTAGAGATGATATGCAAGAGTAAATAAGAAGCCTTTGAATTTTTCACTTTTTTTTTCAAGAATTTGGTATACCTCCTATGTCGCAACAATTAACAAGAGTATTATATAGAAAATTTTCTCCAACTTTTACCCAACCTGTAATTATTGCGAAATATATACAAAGATACGTGAAAGTATGAGCAATGGGTAAAGTATAAATGTAATATATACATGCCCCCCCCCATATTTAGTGTGTGTTATGTCCTAAGAGCAAGAAAAGCGAGAAAAAAAAATAGCTCGTGCTAAGCGTAAGAGAGCCAAAGAGAATGAAAATTTGTAAAGAAGACGTCCTGCCCCCTTATACTTAGGCTCTGGTAGACTAAGTGTGGAAGAAGAACAAGAATGGGGCGGACGAGGTCAAGAGGAGAAATGGATGAATATACAATGCGAGCATCGGTCCTCCCTATACTAAGGCTCAGGTCAGCTTAAGTATAGGACGGAAGTGAGTATGAGGACCAATGTGATCTGGAGGATGTACAGAGACTCGACTTAACTGGCTCATCTCGCCTATACTTAGGATCTGGTCATCCTAAGTATAGTCCAAGATGGTGACCAATTAAGATGGGATGAGTTACTAGAATTGCGGGGGAGAAAGGACATAATGTACCAGAATGATGGGTATATACAAGGGTGTCAGTCTGAATCTTTCAAGATGCTGCTGATGGCTAGAGCGCACTGCTGCAAGGTCTCATACACGACTCAAGGTGTATCTGTTGAATCTGTCTCGCACATGAATACAATCTCCTAAACATGGACTAACTGCTCATTGGATTCAACGAAGTGCTTCAAAAGTTGTCCATTCACTAGGAATGTCGGTGCGTCATCTCCGAGATTTGAGATCTCGACACATCCACTATCATGCACTGTACGGATGACAAATGGGCCTGTCCACTTGGACTTCAACTTGCCTTGGAAGATCTTCAGCCTAGCATTAAACAACCATACCTTCTGTCCAGGAACAAAGGTCTTTCGTCTAATATATCTAACATGTCAACGCTTAACCTTGTCTTTATACACCAAACTGTTATCATATGCGCGGTTTCTGACTTCCACAAGCTCATTCAGATCCATATCTCTCTGCTTCTGCCCAAGGTGCGTGTTCCAATTGACCTTCTTGATTGCCCATTCTGATTTATGCACTAACTCTGCGGGCAAATGGCATGGCTTTCTGAATACCATTTGGAATGGGGAGGTTCCTAACGATGTCTTGTAAGCGGTCCTATAGGCCCATAGAACTTGATCCAAAATCTGAGACTAGTCCTTCCTATTTGGGCGGACGAGCTTTTACAATATAGTCTTCACCTCCCTATTCGACATTTATGCCATACCATTGGTCTGTGGGTGGTAAGGACTAGCGACACGATGTTTGATGTCGTAGTCCATCAAGAGTTTCTTCACCTCTCGGTTTACAAAGTTGCTACCCCCATCTGATATCATCATTTTGGGGATCCCGAACCTAGAGATGTCGTGCTCTCTGATGAATTTACACACAGTCCTACTACCTGCAGCTCGGGTCGGGATAGCCTCCACCCACTTGGATAGGTAATCTACCGCAAGAAGGATGCATTCAAACCCGTGGCTAACAGGGAATGGGCCCATGAAATCGATGCCCCAGGCGTCAAAGACATCACAAATGATGACATGCTGTATCAGCATCTCATCCTTGGAACCAACGGTTCCTCCCATTCTCTGGCATACTGGACACGACTTCGCAAAGGTGATGGCATCGCGAAACAAAGTCGGCCAGTAAAAGCCACATTGAAGTACCTTCCATGCGGTTCTCTTCCCGGAGTGGTGTCCTCCTGCCTCCAAGCGATGGCATAAAGAAAGGACACTCTGGTATTCCTCCTGAGGAATACACCGTCTCCAGACACAATCCGATCTTTCAAAGAAAAGGATCAGATCCTCCCAATGGTAGTGTCTAACATCCGACTTCAGTCGGTCGATGTGGCTCTTGGGCCAACCTTGGGAACCTTCTTGGAGATAAGATAGTTAATGATGTTGGCATACCATGGGAGTGAGTCGACAACAAAAATCGACTCATCAGGGAAGGAGTCTCGAATTGGTGAATCCTCGGAAGTATTGATATCTTCGAGACGAGAGAGATGATCGGCTACTACGTTCTTCTTTCCAAGTTTATCACGAATGTCCAAATCAAACTCCTGGATAAGAAAAATCTACCTATGAAGACGCGCCTTCGCTTCCTTCTTCTCCATCAAGTATCGTAGCACCGTATGGTCAGTGAAAACAATTGGATCCAATTAAGTGAGATCTGAACTTATCCAAGGCAAACACTACCGCAAGCATCTCCTTTTTCCGTAACTGTATAGTTACGCTGAGCGGTATCAAGCACTTTGCTTGCGTAGTGGATTGCAAACGGAACACCATCTCTTCTTTGTCCTAACACAGACCCAAAGTCTGAGGCATCCGTCATGATCTCAAAAGGTAGAGACCAATCTGGAGCTTGTAGGAGTGGGGCGTCCATGATCATTCCATGTAATAACTTAAAGGCCTCAAGACATTTGTGATCAACAATAAACTCCATGTCTTTGCCTAAAAGCTCAGTTAGCGGTCGGGCATTCTTAGAAAAATCCTTGATGAATCTCCAATAGAATCCGACATGCCCGAGGAACGACCACAACTTCTTGACGTTGGTTGGTGTCTGGAGTCGTCTGATCACATCCACCTTGGCGGGGTCAACCTCCATTCCTCTCTTGGAGATGACGTGCCCCAACACAATGCCCTCCGTAACCATGAAGTGACTTTTCTCCCAGGAGAGCACTAGATTAACCTCACAACAACGTTTGAGGACTCGGTCCAGATTCCTAAGACAGTAATCGAAGGAATCGTCATAGACCTAGAAGTCGTCCATGAAGACTTCCAGGAATCCGCCGACCATTTCAGCTAATACAACAATCATGCACCTTTGAAAAGTACTTGGAGCATTGCATAACCCAATGGGCATGCACCTGAAAGCATAGGTACCAAAGGGGCATGTGAACGTGGTATTTTCCTTGTCCTCCGGAGCTATGGCTACTTGATTGTAGCACGAGAACCCATCCAAGAAACAAAAGAACTCTTTCCCCGCTAGTCTCTCTAGGATCTGATCAATGAACAGTAGGGGGAAATGATCCTTCTTCGTCGCGGCATTCAGGCGTCTGTAATCCACATAGACGTGCCACGACGTGGGCACTCGTGTCACGATCTCCTCTCCGTCCTCGTTGGTGGTCTTCTGAATTCCCGATTTTTTCGAGACCACATGGATCGGGGCCACCCATTTAGAGTCGGAGATGGGATAAATGAACCTCGTGTTGCACCATTTCTCTATATCCTTCTTCACTACCTCTCGTAAATTTGGATTCAAACGACGTTGGAATTCATGAGAGGGTTTGGCTTCATTCTCCAAGCAGATATGGAGCAAACAAAGAACGGGATTTGTCCCGTGGAGATCAGAAATGCTCCATCCTATTGCCTTGCGATTTATCTCAAGGATCTCTAGCAAGCGAGATTCCTGCTCCTCAGTCAATCACAAACTGATGATGACCGGAAATTTCTTCTCTTGACCCGCAAGGAAGGCGTATTTTAGTGTTGTGGGTAAAGGCTTGGGCTCAGGTAAGGTGTGATCGTCTAGGAAATCTGGCTCAATTGAATCCGGTTCAGTGTTGCTAGTGGATGGATCTTTCTCTGAAATTGTTGCCACCAAATTATTCGGCTCTGGAGTCGGATTGTCAAAGGTCACCATGCAATCGGCAAAAGCTGCGTCCGACTCGTCATCCTCATCTTCTGATTGTCCTAAAGAGGTAAGGACTGACAGTCCCAAGTGGGCCTCTAAGTCATCGAAGATGTAGGGAGATGCTGATTCTGAGATGTACTCGTTTCTGAGGACCTTGCAAACTGACTCATGCACAGGATCATCTCCGGAAGGGATGGACTCATCAGTACTGGCTGGAATCTGTCTCCATGGCCCAGCTGTGTCTACATGATCGCGGTCTGCTTTAGTTGAAGAGTACTCGGTGCTGGATTCGGAATCCGGTCTTTGCCATCTGGTTTGCTTCATCTCAAGTTCCTCATCTCTGTCTGGAGTTTGGAACTGGATCTTCCCGATCTTATAATCAAACAAGGCCCCCGCTGTTCTGAGGAAGGGCCTACCTAATATGATCTTGGAATCTCTCCAATTACGAGGGGTTTCCATATATAGGACAGTGAAGTCCACCATGTATTCTTGACCCTCGACTTTGATGACAACATTCCTCAATTCTCCTTGGGACCTCTTGGTTGTTTTATCAGCGAACTGCAGGTGGGATCTAGATTTCCTAAGAGGTCCGAGATTAAGCCGCTCGTAGAGGGTTGTAGGCATTAAGTTAATTGAGGAGCCGTTGTCTAGGAGAGTGCATGCAAACGCAATGTCATCGACATGACTCACCACATAATGTGCACTCATGTCTCTTCACTTCCTTGAAAAATGAGTTCTTTATTGCACAAGTCGTGGCTACTAACAGAACATGTTTCTCAACACGGCTTTTGGTCTTCCTTCTAACCCTATTAGGTGTGCATCTCACCTTAAGGTACTTAAGGAATGCAGGTGTCATTTCCACGTACTTGTCAAAGGGGATTGTGACCTTGATATGCTTGTTTCAAAACACTGCCATCTCAGGGTCATCTTTTTGGATTTTTTTAGTTTTCTTCTTTCCACCCTTAAGAGCTCAGGGGAAAGGGATTATTGACTCTAACTCAGGTTTTGAAACTGAAATATTTTCATTGAAAGCTGGAACTGAGTTCTGTACAAGACTCGGACTCTGAAACATACTCGGACTCTGACTCCGACTAAAAGGAAAATGCTATGGCGAAACCGGTGATGCGTCTTCCGTGACTTCTGGACGGTCTTCCTCAGATGGAGGTGCGGGCTCTTCGTCAGATTCTCTACCGGTGCGGGTTCATTGCTACTTCGAGGACCCAGAAGTCCTCTTCTTCTACCGGTGGTGATGATGGTGGTGGTGTTCCTCTTCTGCCTCCAAGTTCTCCTCAGGTAGAGACTTGGCGGCTCCTTCCTCTGGTGCCCATGCTCGATCAGGTATGATCATGGTCCTTCCGCTCCTGAGGGACATATGGTTCAAATTATCATACAAAAGGATCTCATGTTTAGATAAAGAATTATCTGAATAGTATACCTGATCACGAGGTTGGTTCTGGCCCTGGGTTAAGCTGTTCGGGTTGGCATGAACCTGGGCGGGAATTGGGATCATTGGCACCATTTGTTGATCTTGGTACAAGAGACACGATTCAGATCGGTTCTCATATCCAGATAGTCATTCTGGATCTGTTGGACCCTATCAGACAGGGTCTGGATCGCCAAGGAGAGGGACTCCAATTCGGTGGGCTAGGCTGGCTGATGCTGACTTGTGGATGAGATTCTATATTGACCCTACTGGCCATGCCGACACTGTTGCTGCTGATGGGATGGTGACAGGCCCTGCTGGCCCGAGTGGAATGTGCGCTGCTGCTGTTTGTGCTGTTGAGGCTGGTACCCTCATTCGGTCCTGGATTGAACAAAGCACGGTGCAGGGATTGAGTTGGTTTCCTAGTATGCTGGGGAAGGTCGGTGAGGCTGACCATTCCCCATCCCCGATTGTCTGCCGATGGGGTCACGGTTGTACCACAATCCGTTGATCTCGAACACCTACGGAGGCTCCTCGTATCCGGTTTCCACATGTCGGGGTGCATGCTGGTCCTGATGGCTGTAAGTCTGATCCTCCACCCAACCACTCTAAGGCCCCGGTGCCTGTTCCTGTACAAGATGGACTTGGTGTACAGGTGCAGGTGGTGTATAAGGGGCTGGTAGCTTCATCTTAGCTACCTTCTCAGTAAGATCCTCCACATGCTTCAGTAAATGCGAGAGAGACTTAAGGTCAGTGACCCTCTTGTGGATCTGCTCGACCACGGTTAACTTGTCAGCTATCATCCCCATGCTAGGGATAAGGTCCTCTGGCAGATCCACTACAGTACTCCTAGTTGTCTCGTTGGATAGGAATGAGGGAGACAACTGATAGGCCTTGGTGGCCTGTGACCTGCTTGTTTCCTCCATCTGCTCTAGTATCTTCCACACAACATTCTCATTCTTGTTCAGACAGCTTCCTCCACAGGCAATACTGACTAACCCCTGCATCTCCGGTGTCATGCCACAGAACAAGGTCTGGACTAAGATCGCCTTAGAAATGCCATGGTAGGGACATTTCTGAATTAGGTCATTAAACCTATCCCAGGCTTCATGGGATGGTTCACTGGGTCACTGGGAAAAACTAACGATCTTTGTTCTCATTTGATTAGTCCTATTTAGGGGGTAGAACTTCTTCAGGAATAGGTCCTTGAACTGCATCCAGGTTGTACATATCACCCCTAGGTTCTTCAGCCAATGTGTTGCCTTATCTCCTATGGCAAATGGGATGGCCTTCAGTCGAATGTAATCCTACCCAACCCTAGGATTACTAAGGTTGTTGCAAACTAGCTCGAAGTCTTTGAGGAAGGCATATGGTTCTTCATTGGCATTGTCGTTGAACTTTGGTAGCAGGCTAAGGAAGTGGGGCTTGAGCTCGAATGCTTCTAGGGAACCGCTGGTGCCAACCAACTGCGCATCTCGTTCTCCGCTGGGTTGTAGGCATTAACCATTGGTTGGTCGATTCCTCCTGCCGCAATGATCTGTCCCATTCTGGCTGTGAGATCCGCATTCTGTTTTTCGGTTGTGGCAAGGCAATTAAGAATTTGTCACAACGGGTCCTCATCCGGTGGCTACTTAGGTGCCATCTCTAGTCCTGGGTATGAAACATGGTCTATGTTATAGGACAAATCAAGGAAGGGATTCTTAATGAGGCGATGGTCTTCCTCGGTAAGCTCAGAGGAGAGGAAAGGGTTGGTTTGAGAGTAACCACCCTGGGTATGAGGGAACCAGAACTCAAGAGGGTCATGAGTCATGGGTGGTCCAAGTTGCGCTTAGGCCGGTGAAAAGGAGTTTCATGGGGGGCTCAAAGAGAGATTGGTGAATAAGGAGTCGATATTCCCCCAGTTACTCATCTTGATTTGGTGAGAAGAATCAGGATTTCTAAGTGAAGATAGAATTTGACTCATACCTGAAGCAAACAATTCAATCCATGACCCTGGGTTCACACTCAACACAGTGAAGGACCCGAAACCGAGTCCAATTAATCTTGTTAATTTTAAGTATGATTTTTAAGCAAGATAGCAAGGATTTACACAGCCTATAGGAAAGTCGGCTCAGAGCCGGATGTGTCTTCCCTGTTTAACCTGCTGCCTAAGATACTGCCGGTCCTTCCTTTCTTCGCTTCTATCGAAAGTTGATGGATTCAAAGACCTGCCCCTATCTACCTGCAAGCAGGCAGAGGCTGACAAGGCCGGAACTTCACCTCGGGGAGTTACTGGCAACTTGTCGCGAAGTACCGTAATTTCACCCCTATCTACCTGAGACATGCGGAGGCTACTTGGTACTAGTCAGTGAACCTTAATAAATTCAACTCGTGATATTTGCTAGGATTAGTTGGAACGTGATATGGAAGGCGGGGATTTGGAATCTGCCTTAAGGTGTTCACACACACTCAAGTACCCTCACTCAACCTGAAAACAAGGTCGAGGATTAGTCTCCCGCAAACAGATTTTCAAATTTTATTAATTTCTTGGGTCAATAATGTTAGCAGTCTCGGTTTTAAGATTAGTTATCACTTGTTAGTCCAACCACACAGCACGCCTAACGTCCAGTCCCAATTTCCGTTTAAATTTAAGTTTGAAGAAAAGAGGGGGAATTTGAGAAAAGTCGATGCACGAAAAACAATGATGCGTATGCAGAGTGGAGAATACTTACAGTGATCCCTTCGCTTTTATGCAAGATGCAAAAAAGAATTGAGATCTTTTTACACTATATGCACTTGCAGGAGACAAAATCTGCTTCTAGACAAGCAGTTCTATTAGCGAGTGAAGCACGGGTTGATTTGACTAGATCTGCGGTCTAGGTGCGTCTTTTAAGTGTATTGTGTGGTTCTAAAAATTTACAAGCACAAGCAAATCCTAGAGTGGCTCGAGGAGCCACTAGTGCAAGCCTAATCTACAATTCAATCCACACAGCACACGGGGACACAGTTCCACTATCTATTCACACACGAGAACCCAAACGGGAACCACTGGAAATAATGCAAAAATAAAGAAAAAGTAAAAATAAAGTACAAGTCCTCTCAAATCACTCAAAAAAATAAAATGCAGATTCCTCGAGTGTCTTCAACTCCTCGCGTTCCTCGCACATAAATAATTTAAGATCAGATAGAGAACGATTAAAAAATGCAAAAATTAAAAGACAGAAAATTTTTCACAAGAAGATCGGGGATCAGACTACCCGTGGATAGAAAGTCAAACACTCAGAAATTACTGCAAATTAACCTAAGCTGTGCCTCCCCGGCAATGGCAATATTTTGAAACGACTCCCACTACCCTTATTGATTCGATCAAATTAATGGTCAAATTAATTAATATCATTTGTTGCAGTCGGATAATAGGAGAAGATCAAAAACCACTTTTAATTAAAGCAAGTTAATCTCGAGTGACAATTTTTTTTACTTGGGCAAGCCCAAGGTCGAACTCTGGGATGCAACTGTCTCCTTAGGTAGATTTTTAGCAAAGTCCAAGGTTTGATTTTCAGAGAATTATTTTTTGGTCTTTTTCGGTTTTTTATGCAAGACACATGCACAATCAGGACAATTTACAAGTTAATTCAGATAAGTGATTAAATCAAGTCCAAAAATTATGAAACTTGGCCAGATGATGAAATGGGATGAAATTAAAATACACTAATTTTTTTAGAATTTTCTGACACTAAATAAATTTACTATGAATAAAAAAATGAATGCAAGGTGATTTTGACTAAATTAATTTTAATAATATCAAATCACAATATTTTAGAAATAAAAATTATCCTAGATAGATCTAAAGGTGACGAATCCAGGGAAATTATGAAACCTAAATATCTATGTGAAATGATCCTATTAAAAATCAATTAAGGAAATCACTAAATGATTTATTTAGGCCTCGGGATGCATGCAATTGATATGAATTTTTTATGTAATGTCAACGTACTTATCCTAGATCTAATATGATTTTTTGGGGATTTTTGGAGTCAAAGAGAAATTATTATGAATTAAGAGGCATAAATGGGAAAAATATAGCAAGATTCAACCAATTAATTCATAGAAAAATCCACTAATATTACAAAAATATACCAAGTGTCACATATGGAAGAGGACAATGTAAGCTACATAATGCAATTTTCCAAACTGAAAAATGAATTAAAATGAGTGCCTAAATATGCGTACAAAGACATGGGTGTAAATGCAATTACAAGAATTAAAATTGATAAAATAAAACGTGCTGACAAGGACCAATATGCAATTACCTATAATGCAGAGGGGGTGGATGCAATTTCTCCACAGAACACGTGCTCCTCACATGGGGTCTCCTGGCAGGAACTGAATGTAATTCTGGAAACCTCCGGGGGCCTCGATGCAAATAACCCAGGATGCACGTGCGGATCACGTGGGGGGTCCCATTCTCGGTGGTCTTCGGAGGCTCGGAGCGAGGCTCGGGTGGCTCTGGACGTTTGGATCTGGCTTGGAGTAGCTTCAGGGATACAAGCCTAGTGGTCGGGGAGGAGGCTCGGATCGGGCGACGTGGCTTGACGTGGACCGTGGGATCAAGTGATGATCCAATGGTGAGGAACTGCTGGCATGTTCCGTGTCCGGGTCCATTAGATCAAGATCGATCCAATGGTGATGGATCGCTCCTGAGGCGAGGACGTGGTCGATCATTGACCGTTGGATCTAGATGATCCAATGGCACCCGGAGCGCGGAGAGGCGATGGCGTGGCATGATCTGGACGCGCAGGATCTGCCTGATCCTACGGCTGCAGGATGTGGCGACATGGATGGCTTCTAGCCATTCGATCAAGGGAATTGAACGATTGCTGGATGTCGTCCTCAACGGTCCTCCGCCTCCTGCAGTAGAGAGGACTGTGCTTCGACGAAGCTGACCTAGCTCTGCCTCATCCTCCCGTTGTCGGTGAAGGGTGCTGGAGGGTCTGGCGTAGCTCGGAAGATTCGTGGAGGGGCGGTGTAACATCTGGTGGTCTCAGGAGTGGACGAGAGGCTCTGGAGCACGGTGGCGGAGGAGCTCGGAAGCAGCTCCGACGAGCCTCCGATCAATCGAAATGGAAGTACCTGCAAGTGGGTTAGAAGATAGCCGAAGAGTGCGATGTGTCCGTGGAGTGATGTGGAGTGAAGTGCGAGGCCTATGAAGAAGTGAGGTGGTTCGATGGTCGAGCTCCTCCAAAGGGGGCGGAGCTGGCGTCGGTGAGAGATGAAGTACGTCGTCGGAGGAAACGAAGGGGCTCGCGAAGATCAGAGCTCCCTTGCGGAGCTTGGAAGATGGTTGGCGGAGCGAGATTATGCTCGTGGACGGTGAATAAAATGGGAGAAGGAAAAGGAAAAATAAGAAGAAGATCGGGGAAGAGATGGAGGGGTCTACCTGGGATCAGAAGCTCGGTGGGAGCTTCCAGGTCATCGCTCAAAGGCCGGTAGGGGACCTGAGCTCGGGCAGTGCCTTGGAGGAGCTGCGACACGGCGGTGGAGGGCCGTGGATCTTGCCGGAGGTGATTCTCGATCTTCGCTCAACCTCAGGTCAATTGTTGTCACCAATCTGAAGGTGGGAGCTCGGAGATACTCTCCGTTGTGGCGGATGGGGGTGAAAGTGGCCGGAGGTGTCTTATTTATAGGATGAAGGTGATGGCATGGATGGCTTTGAGGTGGAGTTGGTGGACGTCGTGGAGCGAGGTTGAGGGTCGTCATGGAGATCGAGGGGGTTGGCAAGGATGAGGGACGTGTGAGATACGTCGTGGTGGCGTCAGGTGGCAGAGAAGGTGATCAGCGTGGTGCCCAAAATAGAAAGGGGGCGGCCCCCTTACGCACGGTGGAAGACGTGGGCGTGGGGTGTGCGGAGGTAGACGGTGATCCCTTGGTCGTTGGATTAGGCAATCCAACAGCCCAGATGGAGGCACGGATCGACGCTTGGGATCAGATCTAGGGTGCGACATCGGAGGGCACAGGACGTGCCACATGGCATATGCAGGGTGCAACGCTAACGGGCGGCCTTGATTAGATCAGATCTGCGATTGGATGGTGGAGAGAGAAGGCGGTGATGGACGGTGTAGATCAAGGCGCTCTCAGCGAGATCGGATGGCGCACAGGGTGCCACGTAGAGGATTGTGGGCGAAGCGCGAGCAGACGGTGCGGACGTGAGCTGGGGATGATCAAAGGGCACGTGACGCACCACGTGGCGTGCTGAGGATGCGGCACAAATGGAAGGATGTGATGAGATCTGAGGATTAATCGGGCGGTTGAAAAGAAGAGGTTGCATGGAGGGAATTGAGTCGTTGGATTCAAGAAGAGATCCGACGTCCAGGGGCACGGGCGGATATTATAAAGGGAGCGGGCCGCGTGGCACAATCAGAGGGTGCCATGTGGCCAACACTGAGTGGATGAGAAGAAAAATAAGATTAGAGGGAGAAGGAGGTCGAATTTGGAAAAACTCAAAACATGAAAGTTGTAGACCTCGATGAGATCTACAAGTTTTATGTTGACAACAAACGAAGATGAGGTAAAATGTGATACAAAAATACAAGAATACAAATATACATGTGTATAGTTTACAAGGAGGCCCAAAAACCCAAGTTTTTCCTATGAGCTCCGAATTGAATGAAATTAGTCTCATTTTAAAGGTCTCTGGATGTGTATTCATCTGAAGGTGAGTAGACCTAATTTGGAGTTTGTAAGAGAGAGAAATGGGCATTCTAAGGTTCAGGGAGTTTGGGGCTTTATTAGGTATTTTACAAGAGAGGGATTTTGGCCTTCTTTCATATATTATTAACTAATGGTGTACACATTATAAGGGAGGTTTTATTTCATTTTGGAGGGGATAAAATACAAATAAATAGGTTGATATTTTAAAAGTGGATTTTACACATGGATTGGCTTCTTATTTAAATGCAAATATGAATGCTAAGATGCATATCTTGTGGATTGATGCATGAATGATATTTATGCAAGATAAAGGGAAATGTGATGGTAAATACCCGGGGACATAGCTCTATTTTCAACTTTAAGAGTGATGAATCACAGATTCATCAATGATGGACAGATTTCACATACAGCTGACTCTACAGGAGGCCTTGGAGCACATCCCTCTCTTCCAGAGATCCCTCAGAGACAGGACTACAATTCGGAGGAAGAGGAGGAATCACCAGTCATAGATCCATGTGCTCACTCGCGCCACTTGCTTCGCTATCCTAAACTATCTGCCATCCAAGAGGCCAGATGCAGGAGCCCCTTATGTCAGATGCCACATTCATGAGCAGAGGTTCGACCATACTCTATTAGACAGTGGTTTGTCGATCAACCAACTTCCATGAGCCTTACTTGATCGATTTGAGTTGGGCCCTCTACAACAGAGTAGGACAGTCCTTCAGTTTGCTGATCGATCTATCAAGAGGCCGAAGGGGTTGCCGAAGGACGTTGTCGTCATGATTCAGGGCCTGAAATTCCACGTGGACTTCGTTGTGTTGGACATGGAGATCCTTGAGTCCGTGATCGATACCCCCATCATTTTAGGATGCTTGTTCTTGGCCACAGCCAAGGCATTGTCAGACCATGATAGCATGAAGGTATACTTTCGTGTCGAGGGTGAGAGTATATAAATAGAGATGATCGAGGAGACTAGAGCCAGAGATTCCACTTGCTCAGACCAGCCTTCAAATTCAGAGCAGATGACAGAGACAGGGCGAGACATCCACCTGGATTGTGATTTTGTGATTAAAGATGATGAGGCAGTTTGGTCCGATCCAGTTTCACGAGCCATCCTCTCACCTTCAGAGTCCGCTGATGCACAAATGCCAGTAGAGGAGAGCTTGGAGAGAACATTCCTGGTCCATGATATATTTCAGTCAGCAGAGCAGGTTCTCGATCGTGAGGTAGATGATTATTTTGATACTGATTCAGATCCATCGGAGTCAGACATAAACTGGGCAGAATTTTATGATTTAATATTGTGTCTGACTTCCACAGAGCCAGCAGCTAGGGTGTAGACCGATTCCCTGTAGAGTAGAGGCATACCAGCCAAGCAGTCTTCACCAGATCCAAATTTTCAGCGAGAGTTCTCATTTTCCCATGCAGATTTGGTCACATTCACTCAGACATTTCAGAGGCCAGATCCGCCAGCACCCAGTTGTCTAGAGCTGAAGTCTTTGCCGTCATCGCTGAAGTATAGGTTCCTTGCGAGTATGCATGAGATGTACCCAATCATTATCTCAGCGGATTTGATTAGAGAGCAAGAATCCTGTCTGATGGGGGTTCTTGAAAAGAACCGCAACGCGATAGGATGGAGCGTGGCCGATCTCCGGGGGATAAGTACAGCCTTGTACTCCCACCATATCTATCTCGAGGAGGATGCAAATCCGTCGCGTGAATTCCAGCGACGGCTGAACCCGAATCTTCGAGATGTTGTCATGAAGGAGATCTCGAAATAGTAGAGTGCCGATTTTATCTACCACATCTCCGACTCCAAGTGGGTCAGTCCATTGCATGTGGTGCCCAAGAAGAATGGCATCACCACAGTTGTTAGTGAGTCTGGAGAGGAGATCGCTACCCGGGTACCCACTTCTTGAAGGGTATGTGTGAACTACAAACGACTGAATCAGGCAACTAAGACGGATCATTCCCATTGCCTTTGATTGATCAGATTATAGAGAGGCTAGCCGGGAAGAGTCACTACTTCTTTTTGGACAGGTACTCCGGATACAATCAGGTGGCCATTGCACCCGAAGACCAGGACAAGACTACATTCACCTGTCCCTTTGGGACATATGCTTTCATACGGATGCCCTTTGGTTTATGTATTAAACCGGCGACATTCCAGAGGTGCATGTTGTCCATCTTTTCAGACATGGTGGGCGAGTGCTTGGAGGTCTTCATGGACGACTTTTCGATCTACGGCAATGGGTTTGATGCTTGTCTTGACTGCCTAGATCACGTCCTTCAGCGATGCATTGAGGTCCATCTTGTGATTTCATGGGAGAAGAGTCACTTCATGGTGACTCAAGGGATGGTGCTTGGTCATATCATCTCCAACAGGGGCATGGAGGTTGATCCGGCCAAGGTGGATATCATTAGGAAACTTGGTCCACCGTCCAACTTGCGACAGTTACAGTCTTTTCTGGGGCACGTCGGTTTCTACCGATGATTCATTCATGATTTCAGCAGGATTGCCCAGTCGTTGACTGATTTGCTGATGAAAGACACCGAGTTCATTGTGGATGATAAGTGTCTAGCATCGTTTACGACTCTCAAGAGTCTATTTGTCGAGGCTCCTGTCCTCCAGCCACCTGATTGGTCTCTCCCATTCGAGATCGTGACGGATGCCTCCGATTTTGCCATAGGGACCATGCTGGGGTAGAGGAGGGATGGAGTGCCATTTGCTATACACTACACTAACCGGACTTTGGATGCCGCTCAGCGGAACAACACAGTCACTGAGAAGGAGATGCTAGCCGTAGTGTTCTCCCTAGATAAGTAATGATCGTACATCATTGGATATAAGGTGACCATTTACACAGATCACACTACCATCAGGTACCTCATGGCAAAGAAGGATGCCAAAGCCAGATTGACCAGATGGATCCTTCTACTCCAGGAGTTTGACATAGAGATTAAGGATAAGCATGGAGTCAAGAATATGGTAGCGGATCATCTCTCCCGATTAAAGCATCTTGAGGATTCTGAGCAGATTGAGCCTATTTCAGAGACCTTCCCATATGAGGCGATCCTGACTATCACCTCTCTCCCGTGGTATGCCGACATTGTGAACTATCTTGTTTCCAAGAAAGTTCCACAAGGTTGGCCTAGGCAGCGACTTGAGACCTTCAACACGAAGGGCAAGTTCTACCATTGGGAGGATCCCATCCTTTATCATGAAGGAGGGGATAGAATCTAGCGTCGGTGCATTCCTCATGAGGAGCACCATAGCGTCCTCACTTACTGCCACAAGCTTGAGGCAGGAGGACATCACTCTGGGAGGAGAACGGCATAGAAAGTGCTCCAATCCAGCCTATGGTGGCCTACCCACTTCAAGGACTCTAATGAGTTCGTGAAGAGGTGTACTGACTGTCAGAGGATGGGCACTTGTGGACAACATGATATGATGCCGATGCAGCCCATTCACTTCTGTGAGGTTTTTGATGCATGGGGCATCGATTTCATGAGTCCATTCTTTAAGAGTCAGGGATTCGAGTACATTTTGTTGGTCGTGGATTATGTTAGTCGTTGGGTTGAGGCCATCCCCACCCGAACCGTAGATGCTAGGACTGTTTGTCGATTTTTGAGGAAGAATATCATTTCACGATTTGGGGTGCCTAGAGTTTTGATATCTGACGGGGGGTCTCATTTCGTCAACGATAAGGTAAAGGACCTTGCTAGAGAGTTCAACATAGACCATCGAGTAGCCAAACCATATCATCCTCAGACCAATGGTCTTGCTGAAGTATCGAACAGGGAGATCAAGGCTATTCTGCAGAAGGTCGTCTGCCTTGACTTAAAGGATTGGTCACAGCTTTTGGACTCGGTATTGTGGGCATATCAAACGTCCTTCAAGACGCCTTTGGGTACATCTTCCTTTCGCCTCGTTCATGGCAAGCCCTGTCATTTACCTGTTGAGCTGAGACATAGGTCACTTTGGGCAGTTGCACATATACTTCTAGATCCAATGAGTGTAGGAGATCAGAGGAGGGCAGAGTTGGTAGCCCTGGAGGAGCTTAGAGATGCAGCCTTTTCGAGCAGCCTATAGTATAAGGAGAGAGTGAAGGAGTGTCATGATTCTCATATCAGCCACAAGCAGTTTGAGCCAGGGCAAAGAGTTAGTTTTTATTATAGAATTTATAAATAAATGTTTTATACCATTTTCTAAGGATTTTATTTGAGTATTATTTACACAAGGTTCTCAAAACATTTGAAAATATTTTTGCAAACATTTTGAAAACTTATTTTTGCAAATAATTTGACAAATATTTTTACATATGTTTACAATATTTGAAAATCATTTTGGAATTTTTTTCCAAATAGTATATATAGATTTTTCACACTATTTTGCAACATTTTTCCAATCATTTGCAAATAGATTTTCAATAATATTTTTACCCAAATAAAAGAATTTTACAAAAAAATAATTTTATAAAGGATTGAAAATACTTTGCAAAAGATTTTTTAAACAGTTTCCAAAAGATTTTTAAAAAACATTTTCAACCATTTTTCAAATCATTTTGCAAAATATTTTAAACATGTTTATTGCTTGTATTCACAAAGAATTTGATTGTGTTTTATTAATTTGTTATATTATTGAAAATATGAAAGTACGAGTTATGGTTAAAGTATATACATCATATATACGACCCCCTATGCGTAGCTTGAGCTATTTATTCATAGATCAGAGAGAAAAAAAGGATGGCATAACACGTACTAAGTATAGAAAAGTCTATACTACAATAAGTAAAGAAACAATGAATGAGAAGTTGACTGACACCGCTATACTTAGGATGAAATAATCCTAAGTATAGCAGATTGTACACAAGGCATCGAGGGTCAAAGTTGGGAATGTACGAAATCATCGGCTCGACTTGTCTCCCCTTATACTAAGTATAAAATATACTTACGTATAGACATAATATCAAGAGTTGAGGAGACAAGTGAGGGATCACAAAATGAACAACTCGGGGTGCTCAATCCCACTATACTTAGAACAAAGTACGTCCTAAGTATAACAATGACAAAAGGGTTAAACACCTTTTCGGAAGAATTAGAATATAGAAAGAGAAAGAAGAAAAGATGAAAAGGAAAATTATTTTTGTGATTTTTTACTCAAGTGTCTGATCCATCGTACATTGGGAGCTTATATTGATACATAAATTCAATAGTCAACAACGGATAGGAATGTGTCATGCTCTAGATATGACTTCAGCAATCATCCATTGACTACAAAAGGTTGTGCATCAGGTGACAATTTAGATTTTAGAAGGCTTCTGTTATCACACACTGTCTTCATAGTGAAAGGCCCAGTCCACTTGCTCTTCAGTTTGCTTGGAAAAATCTTCAACTTCGCATCGAACAACGATACCTTCTGTCAAGGTTCGAAAGTTTTCCTGTAAATGTGTTTATCATGCCATTTATTAGCTTCCTCTTTATACATCAGTTTGTTGTCATATATGTAGTATCTAAATTCAAGAAAACGGTTCATATCAACTTCGTGATTTTTGATGGCTTTCATGGAATCAAGGTTGTACATACTCAATGCCCAAAGTGATTTATGAATTAACTCCATGGACATGTGGCATGGCTTGCCATAAACAAGGCAGTAGGGAGATAGGCCAAGAGGAGACTTATACGTTGTTCTGTAGGCCCAAAGAACTGAATCAAGCAGCTGTGACCAGTTCCTCAAATCTGGTCATACAAGCTTCTAAAGGATAGTCTTGATCTCCCTGTTAGAACATTCTGCCAAGACATTGGATTGACTTTGCAACATGATGCTCAATGTTGCATTCTTTGGTCAGATTCTTGACCTCTTTGTTTATGAAATGGATCTCCCCATCATATATGAGAATTTTAGGAAGTCATGAACCGCAATATGATATTGTCCTTCAGGAAATGACAAACTATGTGACTATCTACGATATAAGCGAAGATTTCCTCCACCCATCTGCAGGGAAATGACAAATTGTGCAGCCAGTACGATGTATCCAAAGCCCTAACTGTTAGGGAATGGTCCCAAAAAATCAATGCCCCATGCATCGAAGATGTCAGAAATCTGAATATATTTCAGATGCAATGTGTCTCGCATACTTATGTTTCCAGCCATTCCCTAGTAGTCGGTACATTTCCTGATGTAATATGTTGCATCATTGAATATGGTTTGCCACCAAAGGCCACATTGGAGTACTTTTGTTGTCATCCTCTTTCCAGAATGATGTCCAACGGCTTCATTCTTGTGACAGTGGTCTAGGACATCTTTAATTTCCTCCTGAGTTATGCACCTCCTCCAGATGCAATCTACCCCCTCTCTTAATGGATGTGGATCCTCCCACGGCTAAAAGTGAATGCCTAACAAGAATTTATCTATCTTGATCTTCGACCAGCCTGGCTGAGTCTTCATGGAGATAAAGTTTTTTACGTTGTCTGCATATCACGGAAGGAAGGCGATAGATAGAATTACATCATTTGGAAAGGTTTTTGTAACAGGAATGGAGTTCTTCTTAGGATTCTCTGCTTCAATGATTCTAGAAAGATGATCTGCAACCATTGACATCAGGTTTGCCACGAATTTGGAAGTCAAATTCTTGTAGTATTAGAATGCATCGAATTAGTCAAAGCTTGGAATCCTTTTTGCTCTGTAAGTACTTGATGGCAGAGTGGTATGTGTAGATTATCACCTTTGATCCAAGTAAGTGCAATATGAACTTCTCTAGGGCAAACACTATGGCTAGTATCTCTTTCTCTGTCACCATATAGTTCTCCTAGGCTTCATCTAATATTCCTATATCATAATAATTTGCAAATGGTAGCCCGTCTCGTCTTTATCCTAACACAACACCGATTGTGAAATCAGAAGCATCCATCATGATCTCAAAGGGAAGAGGTCAATTGGGTGGATGGAGGATAGGAGCATGTGTGATTAAATCCTTCAATAGATTGAAGGATTGGAGGACCCAGTCAATGACCATAAAATCGACCTCCTTTCCAAGTAGCTCAATTAATGGTTGAGCAATCTTGATGAAGTCTTTGATGAATTTACGATAGAAACCAACATGCCTTGAAAACGACTGGACTTGCTTTAGATTTTTTGTGGCTCGAGTTTTGAAATGACAACCACCTTGGTTAGGTCAACCTCCATGCCATGCTTGGAGATGATGTGACCCAATACAATTCCCTCAGTCACCATGAAGTGACTCTTCTCCCATGAAAGCACAAGGTTCACCTCACAACATCTTTTCAGCACTCGGTCTAAATATCTCAACCACTGGTCAAAGCTATCACCATAGACCAAGAAGTTATCTATGAATACTTCAAGAAGGCTGCCAACAATATCATCAAATATGGACAACATGCATCTCTAGAATGTTACGAGTGCATTGCATAATCCAAAGGGCATTCTGCGAAAGACATATGTTCCGAATGGACAAGTGAAGGTAGTCTTCCCCTAATCTTCTAGAGTGGTGGTGACTTTATTATACCCATAGTAGATGTCCAAGAAGCAAAAGTGTTCCTTTGCGGTCAACCTTTTAAGTATCTGGTCGATGAAGGGTAGTGGAAAATGGTCCTTCTTGGTTACAAGATTTAAGCATCTATAACCCACAAAGACACACCATGATGTCGGCACTCAGGTTGGAATATCCTCTCCCTTGTCATTCGTAAAAATGTGATCCTTGATTTTTTGGGCACTATGTGCATGGGACTCACCTATTTGATGTCAGAGATGGGATAGATAAATCCAACATCACATCACTTTGTAATCTCTTTCATAACAACCTCTTGTAGGTTGGGGTTCAATCTATGCTGAAATTCTCAGGAGGGTTTACTGTATTCTTCTAAATAGTTGTGATACGAATAGAGTAAAGGATTATCCGGTGGAGATATGTGATATTCTAGCATATTGCCTTGCGTTTCTTTCAAGAACCTCAAGTAGATGAGATTCTTGTTCTTTAATCAGATGTGAATTAATAATGACCGGACGCATATCTTGCTTACCCATAAGGAATGTGACAGTTTGCTAATCACCCTTTGTTAAGAAGCATGGATTATTGTCCGCTTAAAAATATGTTGTTTTGTTGTAGGCGGGCAATCGGAATTTGTCAGGAAATAACCACACGAAATTTTTGTTAATTTTAATCAACGCACTTTTTTTGTTTATTTTACTTGGACAAGTCCTAAGGTTGAACTCAAGGAGGCAAAGGAACAATCTATAATTTTTTCTATCAAAGTTCATGCACGGTTTTCGAGGCGGTCTTTTTTTGTATTTTTTATGCAACTAGAGATGCAAAATGTAATTTTGGCCTATTTTAGGGACTAAAATGTAAATATCAATTAAACGATGTCCGAAAAAAATGAAACTTACCCAAGATGATAAATATGATCAAGTGAGTGCACTGCAATTTTTTTGGAATTTTTGGATGCAAGATTAATTTTTTATGAATATTTAAATAGAAACGAAGTAAATTTTAATATTTAATTATAATAAATATTAAACCTAATTTTTCAAGGGATAAAATTATCCAAGATCTATAACTAGGTGATGGATCTCAGAAAAATCCTAAACCTCAAAAATACAAGATTCAATACCTAATAAAAATCAAATATTGAAATATGCAATATGATTTTACAGGGCAAACGATGCATGCAAATGCAATTCTTTTTGGGAATAAAGTTAAACACAATTTATTATACAATCAATGATTTTTTAGCAATTTTTAGAGAAACGGTTAATCAATTATAAATTTCAAAGCTCAACAAGGGCAAAGTACGCAATTTTCTACAAAACAATTAATTATTAATTAATCATTGATCGCAAAAATATCAAGCATATGCTATCATGTAGAGAACTAATCGTAGAACAATGTGCCCATTTCTTATGAATAAAAATATGCAATGTAGCTATCCAAAATGAAGGGGAAACACATGTGTGTTTATGCAATATTCAAATAAATAGAAATATAAAAATGCAATGGGGGATCAATGCGTAATTACCGATAAGTAAGGGGTCATTTCTGCAAAATTTCCAAGGGGCACGTACTCACTGAGAAAGAGTCAGGGGCTCTTTCGTAAAATACCCAACTGTCACGTGCGTAGCACGCGAACCTTGGAAGAGGCCACACATACGTGGGGGCCTTGGGCCTTATGCCCGGCGGAGCAGCGGCGGGGTGGGAAAGCGGGCAGAGGTGCCTCTGGTTAGCCATGCGGCAGAGCATAAGGTGTTGAGGGCCGTTGATGCTTCGGATGGCCGATGATTGAAGTCTGGAGGCGGATCGGTGGCCGGTTGCTGGTGTCGATGCGGCTAAGGTGCTCAAGGTCAGTGTTGGAGTTGATGAAGAAGGCAACATTGACGATAGAGTTGTTGTCAGAATTGATGGCGTAGTGGTTCGACGGTAGAGCAGAGCAACGCAGCAACAAATGAGGGGATCTCGGCCGTGAGGCTGCGATGAGCTGAGAAGCTCGGATCTCGTCGGAGACCAGCGGGGCTCAATGCTGTCACCACCGGGGACCTTATCGTGTGCAATCGACAGATGATCTTCCATGGAGGGGCGGTGTTAGTTTATAGGGACGAAGGTTCGACCGGAGATGGTAGGTCGTGGGAGATCTTGGAGTCCACGATGATTGGTGATTGACGAGATCGGTGGGATTCAGAGGAGGTGAAGAGTGAAGGTGGACGTAGTTGTCAGAGATGATTGGCGTAGTCGTTGTAAAAAAAAGAAATCGGTGAAGTAGTTGTCGGAGAAGAAGTTGATGTCGGTGGCAGGCGAAGCTGAAGACGTAAAGGTCGACGAAGATGTCGGAGAAGCATTGATACGAGCTCGACGGAGACGCTCCAGAGCAAGGCGGCGAGCGGATGAAGCTCAAGTTGCAATCGACCCAAAGAGGCGGGTCAGATCTCATCGTAGTTCTGGAAAACTACACCGGAGCTGTCACCTCTAGCGTGGTGGCTCCCCAAAGTTATGGTGTGTATCAATGGATGGTTGTCGAGGGGGCGGAGGAGCTCGTCAAATAGGGTTTGCTTTCTCGCCGGAAATGGAAATTGGGGATCTGATGAGATCGAGGTCTGCAATTTGATTTACAAGGCGGTTGTCGTTGGCGAACGGATCGTGAGATTGGCGGAATCGGGGATGGACGGGGATGCGGTTAATCTTGGAGAAGGCAGCATCAGCGAAATTTACGGAGGCGGCGTGAGATTCGCGGCAGAGAGATCACGGGTTGAGGCAGCGACTGTCCAAAGGGGGAAGGCGACTAGAGGAAGGTGACGGTCTTGGGACGGTCTGATCAGTTGAGATCGGACGGCCCAGGTCATGCCACGTGGCAGTAGGGGGCAAGGGTGCGGGGCACGTGCGTGGAACGTGTGTGGGAGGCACGTGCGACATACGTGCGAGACTTTAATTTTTTTATAAAAATGGAATAAATAAATCGAAAAATGGGTGACACGTGGCGGCTCGAGTTGCTGCCACGTGTCAGCCCCATAAAATTGGTAAAATAAATACAAAGAAAATTAGAAAAGAAATAGCAAACGACCACGGATCGAAAAAAATTTTTCACAAAAATTGCTCGTCTCGATGAGATCTACAACTTTAATGAAGACACCAAAGCCAAAATCACTCATTTGCCCAAAGTGATATTTTTGGGGTATCCCATGTTCATAGAATACCATGATTAAATGTTTTTATAATTTTTGTCTTTTTAAAGTAGACAAAAATCCATAAAAATATGATAAAAACAAAGATAAATATTTACACATTAATGTATTTTTTTTGGATTTTTATTGAGTAAGAAAATGAAGAAATAAAATGAAATACGAAACAGACAATTTTTGTATAGACAATAAGTGAAGACTCGGACTCAGTTAGTTTCTTTGATTTCTAGCTCAGTTTGGATTTGGATTTTTGCACATTTTAATAAAACTTTCATCGAAGAAGACAAATGAAAAATAAATAAATAAAATGAATCTATTATGTATATAAAATAATAGGTCAAAAACCGCTAAAATACAAAATATACAAAAGAGGCCCAAAACCCAACTTTCACATATGAGCTCTGATTCACTTGAACATGGTCTTGTTTTGAAGGTAATTGAATGTACATTAGTTCAAAAGTGAGTAGGGTTAAAACGGACACTGGATGGGGAAGTTATGAGGGTTCTAGTCCGAGAATCCTAGAACTAGGGTTTGGGTTTTTGGTCCACTTACTAGGGTTAGTGATTGTTTTGTATTTTTTTCATTTATTCTTGTTAGTGATATGTACACATTGGAGGTGGTTTGGGTCATTCATAGTTAGCATGAATTAGTTAAAAATCAGGGAAGTTAGGCTATTTACAGGTCAATTTTGACTGGGATTTTTGGCTTCTTATTTTGTGCAGAAATGAGTGATAAATGCAATTCTTATTAAAACATGCATGAATGTTAATTATATAGAATAAATGAAGAAATGCCAATTATTTTGAGGGATTTGAGCTTAATTAATGAGATTTAGAGTGATGAATCTGGGATTCAACATCCCCCTATACTTAAACATGCTTATCCCTGAGCATCAAAAGAAATGCCATGAGGTGAAATGACATTGGGTTCCATACCAAGACCATGAGCTGTAGGTAAAAGTGAATCTTGACCCAACCTTTGGATTATTAGTGCGGCAGAACTTTTATGAGACTTAGAATTTTAAAATCAACAGCCTTCAAATTCTACACATCATTGTCACAGTTTCGGCTCAGAAGTCATCTTCGATCAATCATCCTTCCAAAGCATACGCTATGAACATTGAACAATCGACTCATGTGTGTGAAAAGTTTTAGCTCTTCCCATCCAGAATGTCAGACTAATATGCAAACCTCCTCTCCAGTAACTCATCCTCGGGGAGTCAGGTATTTACTTCTAAGGTCTGTCGTATTGTGTTCATAATCGTAATGGGGGAGAAGTTAGAAGAAGGAGAAAAGAACTGGAGGGTGGTCAGTGTAGTCATCTCTACTTGTGAAGCTGGCCAATGTAGCCGAGTCTCCACCAAGATCTGCAGGTTTTATTGAAGCTTGGACCTTTTTGGTCAGATATTTACTTAGTAGTGGCTTCTTTGTATTTGGATTTTTTGTGGTTCTGGTTGGATCTTGTTGTGCCCCTATGGATATAGAATCTTTTTGTTTCTGTACATTTTTTGGGGTCTTAGAAAAAATTGTGCCCAGTTGTCCATCCCTTTTCCGAAGCTTTATTTCAACCCATACTCCGATCTTTAGATTTCCACGCTACCAGAAAAGAAACACTATCTTCTAACATCCTGTCTGAGTTGGCTAAGTGCATAGTACGAGAGTACAAATTAATTCCCTATTCCAAAGTTGTATCTAGAATGAAGAGACTAGGTTAGATATTAAGAGTCAAACGTTGCACATTGTCATGTTGAACTTAATGAATTAAGTCAAAGATCTGAAGCTTCTAAATTCCTATTTCTCGGTGAAGTTCCTCTGAATATTAGGTGGATTAAGGTCAAGTCTAGACCACTCTCGATTTCTGCTCATAATTCAGTTTAGAACCCAATGACTTTTCACATATGCAAATGAAATGCTAGATGAAGTGCATGTTTATGAAATGTAGACACAAGTTTTTTTATTTTTCTTTTGAGATTTTTTTATGCAAAAAAGAATAAGAAGCCATTCTTTTTCAAAATTTTTGGGTTGGACACAGTCAGTAGCAAAACTCTTTTTTCTTTTCCTTTTTGTTTTTCTTTTTGTTGTTTTTTTCAAATTAATTACCCACCCTGTAAATACATATAGACTTATGCGAAAGTATGAGATATGGATAAAATATATACACAATATATATACAGACCCCCCTATACTTAGCGAGTGTTATGTCCTCAGAGCACAAGAAGCGTAAAGAAGACATAGCTCGGGCTAAGCGTAAGAGAGTGAAAAAGAAAAAGACGGATTGGCCCGCCCCCTAATATTTAGATTGTAAATAGTCTAAGTATAGAAGAAGAGTGAAAAAATGAGGTGGTTGGGATATGTACATGAGGAGAGTATATACAGATGAGCATCAGTTCCCCCTATACTTAGGCTCTGGTCAGCCTAAGTATAAAAGAAGGGTGTAAATGGAATGATCGTGAGATGGAGAGAGTGGTATGTACAGATGACATCGGTCCCCCCCTATACTTAGGCCTTGGCCTAAGTAGAGGAAGAAGATGGACAAGGAGACTGATGTGGTCGGGAGGGAGGGTGGGTAGCCGATGATTAAGGCGGTTTTTGACTGATCATTTAGTGAGCATGTGGTGGGAGATCGTAATGATGAGAAGGAGATGAAGCATATGATTCCCAGCTATTATTAGTGTTATCCTCAAAGAAATCATGATGGATAGTAGATGAAGCGTATGAGTTAGATGAAAGGTAACCATCATCAGAGTTATCCTCGGAGGAATAATATCTGAAAGTGGACACACTCCAAATATTCTTGTCTTTTTGTTTCTTCAGTTGTTTTCTCAGAATTCGTTCCTTTTTTAGATCAAGTATTTTGTCCTCGGATGATTACTCTGAAGCACCAATCTTAGTCAGCTCATAAGAAATAATTCGAGTGTATTTAATGAGAGCAAGAGCATAAGCTTTTGATGAATAATAGTGAGGAACGGGAGTCGTCCAATGGGAATCGAAGTTTGGATCCTTGTGAAGATATGATTTTAGAACTGCTGAGTACACCTCACTCATGTAGATTTCCTTTTCCGGGCCTGATGAGGGATCATCAGCTAATTCTTCTTTCGGAAGGTCAATGGTGACTTTCTTTTTTGATGAAGGAGTAGTCATTTTTTTTCATGAAGGTGTTGGTCCACTTAAGTCTCTAGATGAATAACCATTGGAATTCTTCTCCTTGGTCGGTGTTCGTCCTGCATGTTTGTTCTTAGTCTTCTTAATGTTGGTGCACTCCTGGTTTGGGATGATTTGGTCAAGGTATTCAGAGTAGGTTGACCCAGGGTACGAGCAAGCATATGTCTCAGGATCATATAAGAAACATTCTTCTATTGTGAGATCCGTAGGAATTGAAATAGTTGGGAGAGTTTCAGCATGTTCGTTCTCAATAAACTTGACATTGGAGCATTCATGTGTCGAGTTGATGAAATCAAGGTAGTCAGAATAGGTTGACCCAGGGTGCGACCATGCATAAGTCTACGGATCATATAATTCATATATTTGATGTTCCATGGTGAGAGCAGCTGGGAATGGAGTAGGGGGGAGAGTCTCTAAACCAATAGTCTCATCAACCACCGCTATCTCAGATGTAGCAACGGGGTAGGGATCTTCTACTGCTTGATGGTTACAGCTCTCGAGATCTTCATGGGTCGCCTCAAAAAATCATGGTTCCTCTAAGACTTGTTGAGATCGAAGTGCTCCCAATACTGTAAAATTGATTTCCCGAGTCTCACACTCGATAATTGCCTGGCCAATGTTAAGAATGGCTTTCCGAAAATAATAGGAGACTGGGTGAATTTTTTTTGATGCTTAATATCAATGATCGTGAAGTCTACTTTAAGCGGAGCACCTTGGAATGTAATGATGGCAGAAATGTTTCCTCTCAGTCGCTTTATCGATCGGTCAGCCAATTGAATGATCTCTCGTATCTTCCTGATTGGTCCGAGTTTGAACTCATGAAATACAGAGGTCGGGAGGATATTGATTGGTGAGTCGTCATCAATTCGAGTATGGGTGAAAATTATGTCTTTGATTCCACAGTCAAATCCGGGCAACCGCTTCACTATGCGGCTCTTGGTTTTTCTCCTCAACACCAAGGAGGAGGCCATTGACAACATATATCATTCGGTGTTTGTTCGTATCCTGCCCGACTTTTTTATCATTAATTTGTCCATTACAAATCCTTTAAGGTCGAGGAAGTTTTCAATGGCCTGTATGAAGGGAAGTTCAAAATCAGTTTCTTCTCTAGTGCTTCCCGTATAGTGGGATCCAAATTCTTCAGATCTTCTTCAGTTTCAATTTTTATGTATTTTTTGATATTTTCAATTTTTTATTATTTTCTAATATTTAAATTTTTTGGTATTTTATGTGTGATATGGTGATGTGGTGTCTTCCGTAGATGAGTAGGGGCTTTGAGGTTCCGAGTAAGAGTAAGAGGCATAGTCATTTCTAGGGGAGTAATATGCAGAAGTGTCGTTGTCAGAATCGTCCCTATGTTTATGAATATCCTCAAAATTTTCAACATGAGATCCAATCTTTTCCTCATTCATTTTTATATCCGAGCCACCAGAGAGGGAAATTAAGTGATTGGCAAACCTTAGAAATTTATCTTCCATTAATTCGAATATCTTGTTTATCCTCGAAATATCATCCTCCAAAATCTTTTCATGACCAATCATGGGAGCAGTCGTGGTGTGTTTTTGCATTTGAGATTCAATAATTTAATCTTCCATTTTCCTATATGTGCTAGGAGAAGAGTCTCTTGAAATATCCAATATATGATCGCTATTTTCTGAAAATTTCTCCTCAAAAATTATGGAAGGAGGCTGCTCATGTGATCCATGCAAGTGGAGTCGGTCTGAGTAGACTTCAATCCTTTGATCATGATTGGTCAGACCTTGATATTGTGGAGTCAACATATATGTGTTATGTGTTTCTATGTCGTCAGTCCAGTCCTCTGTATGAGTGACATGTCTGGAGATGGGGTTGTCATAGTCAATCCAAGTTGATGGTTGCTCATTTGTGTTCAAAGGTGGGGAAGATGGAAGATGTCAAGAAGTGTTAAATTAGATCATGTGGTTATAATCTCCCATGAATGATGGATTGACAATTACCGAATATGAAGGATGAATTGTATGATCGGAGTAGAGTGGATTGACATATGAAGAAGTGGAGACCTCAGTTGGTTGTTGGTTTGTATGATCCGAATACAAAGGGTTGTCATTCATGAAGAAGATCGGATTTGTAGAGAGTGTTGGATCTATTGATGGTTGAAAGACTTTTGTGGAAGTTGGATGGTGTGTAGTTGGAGGAGGTTTTGAAGTTTTGGGTCTAACCGATACGAATTTATTTTCATAGTATAGCTATGATGGATTCTCGGATAAATGTTCTACCATTTTTGAAAGAGCTGAAATGAATGATGGTTTGGGTTTGTTCGAGATGAATTGATTTTCATGATCTGGATCTGGAGGGTACTTGGATAAAAGTTTCATGATTTCCGAAGGAGGTTTATTGGTTGACATAATGGATCTTTTTCAAATCAAGAATGGAGAGTGATGGCACAAGTGTGCGGTTTTTTATCTTCGAAATCAGTTCATGCACGCAAATCAAACACAAATCAAACCCTAGGTTCACCAACTCACACAATGAAGCCGTAAGAGTTCAACAATTTTCTTTTCAATTTTACTTGGTGATAAATCAATCTTGGAAAGAATTTAGCAAGCTGTTAGGTGCCGGCAATTTTCGTAATGACTGGCCTGAATTCTTAGAACTAGTTGCACCTACTTTCAACTAGTATGTGTGTAAGTACGGACCATAAAATGGCTACCCGTGTTACTTAAGGACGGAGCCTTACGCAGTGTCCTTTAAACCACCCACTCTGCTAAGGAAATCCAGACCGTTTTCTGGCTACCAGTAGATCCTCACTGAGAAGTAGCTTATCATTTTTGGTAGAATCAGTAATCAATATGAAAATCCATGTTTGGGCTCTAACCTTAAGTGTCGTCTCTCGTTTACTCAAAAAAATAAAAGAATCCAAGGTCAAGGTTGCTCTCCCCTAAAAATTCTCGATTTTATGAGTTGTTTAATGTCGGTTATATTTAGCAGTCCCAATTTTAATTAGGTGGTCACTGAAGAATTAAATGATCACAAATACATGTCTACCGTCCAGTCCCAATTTCCTTTAAAATTATGTGATAAAACAGGAGGGAGAAATTCGAGAAAGCCGATGCTCGTGAAAACAATGATGTATGCTCAGTGAGAAGACTTACAGTGATTCCTCGTAATCTCCATGTGGGATGCAATACAATAATTGAAAAATTACTCTAAATGAATGCAAGCCGATGAAAAACCGCACTATTGAGCATGAAATGATGAGTGACAGATAAATTAGTGATTAAATATGTCGTTGCTATCCCCAAAAATACCTTGACAAACAAA
This sequence comes from Ottelia alismoides, assembly GCA_037367405.1. NCBI lineage: Eukaryota > Viridiplantae > Streptophyta > Magnoliopsida > Alismatales > Hydrocharitaceae > Ottelia > Ottelia alismoides. The sequence goes on along the minus strand of JAZKJV010004167.1, from coordinate 89,055 downwards.
TATATTTTTTTAATTTTTGCTACTTATTAACCTGTATAGCGGACAGGGTCGAACTCAGGGAGGCTACAAATCCTGAGGGTTATTCAATTAATCAAAAATCAATTAAGAGAAAATAAGAATCTCAAAGGACAACTATCCTCGATTTTTGTGATTTTTTATCTTTTTTATTGTGCATTTTTTTTATTTTTCAAAAATAACACGAAGCAATATTCACAAGATCAAAAATACGCACAACAACTATTTTTGTAATTTTTCAATAAATCAAAAATACTCAAAAAATCCAGAGAAAATATTTTTGGGTTTTAAAAGTTTTGAAATACTTCTGAGGATTTTTAAGGAATTTTGAGATATTTTTGTATTTTTCTAAAAATCAAACAGCGAGAAGATGCAAAATTATGCACAGCCTGGAGTAATTTACAAATTTAAAATATTTTAATACCAAAACTGCTAGCAATTATTTTTATGACAAAATAGAAGCAATTATCTACAAACAGAAACTAAAATCACAATTTTTGGATTTTTGTAGAATTTTTAATGATTTTTATAAGATTTTTGGTATTTTAAATATTTTGGGTTTTATAAAGAAATAATGCGTGAAAAAGTCAGAAATTAAATGACAATGAAATAAAATTACCCTAAATTTTTTAGAATTTTTGGAACAATATTTGAAATTTTATGAATTTTCAAATTTTGGGAAGATAAAATATCATTTTTTTTCTAAATATCTTAAATGAAATCAAAATGCAATGAAAATTTTATGCTAGATGGATATCCACATCAGGAACATAGCATAATTTCTCAGAATTTTTGGACTAATAAAAACATTTATTTTAATAGAAGAATCATGTAATGTCTTCGATCAGGGACTAAAATGTAAAAAAGTTTTGTTTTTGCAGTGAAAATAACAACAGAAATCAAACAGAGGATGTAAAATGTAAATTACCCAATATGCATGTGCAGGGCACGTGACTTGCTAGTAGATGGGGACTTCTTTGTAATTATGGGAAATTCTGGAGGCCTACCTACAAGTTTTTTCTTTTTTAATTCACCCTCCCCTAGGGTTCTTCTTCGTCTAATCTTTTCAAAGGGGGGAGGAGTGGCCGCCGCCTCCCTCCTCTTCTTCCCCCACGCACATGATCGGCGGAGGGGGCGGCGCGGGACGCCGAGACAGAGTGGACGGCGGCGCGGGACTGCACACAGGGGTGTTGGAGACCGGTGTGGATAGGAGGGGCGTCACACATCAGAGGTTGCTGGAGGTCAGGTCACACGAACGGGCTGGAGACACAGTGGGTTGTCACCCTTGGCAGAGTAGGACGTCCACGTGCAACGCTGCTCGCGTGCGGCGGTGCGAATGATGGCAGCGGTGGAGGGGCAGTGACGGCAGCGAGAGGCGACAACGATGGGGGGCACGACCAGGAGGAGGGGCGACGGTGCCTGGGGGCAGCCATCCCTCTTTTTTGTTTTTATTTTTTTTGTTTTTATTGTAATTAGAATCAGATGAAGAAGGAAAAAATATTTTTTTTTATAAAAAGGAAATGTAACTAGTAAAAAAAATTTCTTGATTCTCCTGTAAAACAAAGGTTAAAAAAAGAAGAAGAAACAAATAAATTTTTTTATTATTAATTTTATTTATTTAAAAATCGGAAAATGAATGGGGATCCGATGAAAATGAAGGGATCGAATCCGATTCTCAAATCACTGTGCGTGGTCGGAGTTTATAGATCGTGGGAGATAAAATAGAACCCGTGGAGATCGAGAAAGTGAGATGAAAATGCGGAATCGGAAACGGATCAAATCGAGATGGATATTTTTTAAGATATAGAGAAATAAAATGACGATGGAATTAAAAATCGATGAGATAAACTACGATTAAACTAAGATAAAATACGAAGAAAAATATGGATCTCACCTTAGGAGCAGAAATAGACCGTGATCGCCTCGACAAGACTGACTCGATGTCACCGGACGGCTTGGAGACTAGGAAACTTTCTCGACGAAATTTTCTCTCGGAGATCGGGCTCCTCTCCCTGAAGATTGATCAAGTTGGAATGAGAGAGAAGGAGCCATATAAATAGAAAAAGATATGAAATTTGAATTTTTGATTTTTTGAAATTTTTTTTGGTGGAAGAGATAAGAGAGATGAAATTTGAAAGGAGATAAAGATAAAAAGAGGTAAAAGTATTTACAAAATTATGTATTTTTTTTTGAATTTTCATCACTTATTTATTTGAATTAAAAAAATTATTTTTTTATTTTTTTATGGTGGTTAATTAAATATAGCAACTATATACATATACTATATACATATATGACATTATATACAAGGGTAAATGAGGAAATTAGCCTTTTGTTTTAAAAAAATTATTTTTATTTTTATTTTTTTATTTTTAATAATTAGTGAAAATAATTTACAAATATATAAAATACAATATGCACAAAATACATGGGAAAATTGCACAAACCACCCTAGAAAATTGACTTTTCAACCGTAACTCTACAAATTAAGAAAATGCAGCCATTTTAAAGATAATTTAATTTGGAATCCAATGGAAGTGAGATTGATTCAATTTGAGCTCATATGGAGCCGGAATTGGTATTTCAATTAGTGCTTAGTGGCTTTTTCCAAGTGTGGCTACTTTTATTCTGTACATGATTTAATTGTGCAATTATTTTTACTAATTAGGACACATTTTTATTTAAAACTTTTGTTTTGAAAGTTATTTGATTAGAGTTTAATTAAGGTACAAATAAATTAGTGTCAATTTTATACAGATATATACAAAATAAGTGAGAAGTATTTACAACAACACACACATTTTTTCGATTTTCTGCTTAAGGACCCTTATCTCCCCATACTTTATTCCTGGTCGATCAGGTCAAGTCTTGACCTTCTCTTGGGGTTTGGGTTAGCCTGTATACAGTCTTCCTTTTTTCTTTTCTTTATTTTCCTTTTTTTTATTTTATTTTCTTTATTTTTCCTTTCTTTCTTTCTTTATTTAGTTTAGGTTAAAATTAGTAAGAAGTGTATAATATTTACATAGATGCAAGTTAGTAAGAATATGGAGTAGTGTTATATGTAGATGTTTTATAAGGGATTTTAAGCTAAAATAAATGAATAAACATGACGAAGCACAGATTCATCACACACCTAGCAAAAAGTTCTATTAACGGGGATGAATTGAGTTGAATTTGGCTAAATTGAATGATCTAATGTACGTCTCAATTAAAGTGAAGTGTGGCCCTAGGTCCTACGAGCACAATCAAAAATTAAAAATGCATTAAGAACCGTAAGTGCAGGTCTATCCTAAGTATCACTCAAGTCGGGCCCCACCCTCACTGGAGAGTGAAACAGGCCACGACACACCACCGAAAAAGTTTAATGTCTTTTTATACACGCGAGAGTCCAAACGGACACTGCTATAAATAAGCAATTAATTACAGAAAATAAAATTGCAGAAAATAAAATCCTAGACTCTACGCTCTCTTACGACTTGACTCGATCTTAATTTAATCACAGATTTTCGGAAGTCAGTGGAAATGCTTCGGTTTCCAAAAACCGCTCTACGTACGCTAGGTACCTCGCAAGAAAAATAAGAGAAAAAATGTAAGATAGTGACTCAAAAATAAAAATAACACAAGAAAATAAATGCTGAAAATAAAATAAAAAATACAGGAAAAATAGAATTTACGGTCAAAAATTCGGGGTCAGACTACCCAAATGCGGAAAACCGAAAAAAAATTTAGAAAAAAAACTACGACATTTGCATCCCCGACAACGGTGCCATATGATGGTTCGCTAATCGCCCTATGTTAAGAAGTGTGCATTATTTTTCACTTAAAAATATTTCATTTCGTTGTAGGCGGGCAATTGAAATTGGTCAAGAAATAACCACACGAAATTTTTGTCTATTTTAATCAAAGCAGTTTTTTGTTTATTTTAATTGGAAAAGTCCCAAGGTTAGATTCAATGAGGCAAAGGAACAACTTAGAATTTTGTCTATAAAAGTTCGTGTACGGTTTTCAAGGCAGTCTTTTTTTTGTATTTTTTTAATGCAATTAGAATGCAAAAATGCAATTTTGGTCTATTTTAGGGACTAAAATGTAAATATCGATCAAACGACATTCGAAAAATATGAAACTTGGGCAAGATGATATAGATGCTGAAATGAGTGCACTGTGATTTTTTTGGAATTTTTGGATGCAAGATAATTTTTTATGAATTTTTAAATGGAAACATAGTGAATTTCATTATTTATTTATAATAAATATTAAACCTAATTATTTTCGAGAGATAAAATTAGCAATATCTATCACTACGTGATGGATCTCAAAGAAATACTAAACCTCAAAAATACAAGATTCAATACCTATTAAAAATTAAATATAGAAATATGCAAAATGATTTTTACAGGGTAAACGATGCATGCAAATGCATTTCGTTTTAGGCACAAAGTTAAACACAATTAATTCTACAATCCTTGATTTTTCAGCAATTTTAGAGCAATGGTTAATCAATTATAAATTTCAGAGCTCAACAAGGGCAAAATACACAATTTTCCACAAAACAATTAATTATTAATTAATCATTGATTACAAAAATGTCAAGCATATGCTATCATGTAGAGAATTAATCGTAGAACAAAATGCCAATTTCTGATGAATAAAAATATGCAATGTAGCTATCCAAAATGAAGGGGAAACACAGGGGTGTTTATGCAATATTCAACTAAATAGAAATATGAAAATGCAATGGGGGATCAATGCGTAATTACCGATAAGTAAGGGGTCGTTTCTACAAAATTTCCAAGGGGCATGTGCGGGGGGGGACTAATATGCAAATTGAGAAAGAGCTGGGGGCTCTTTCATAAAATACCCAATGGTCACGAGCGTAACACGTGACCCTTGGAAGAGGCTAGAGACGTTCCCGAAATGCACGTGCCTCGCTCGTGCATGAGGGCCTCGGGCCTTACGCTCCGCGAAGCAGCGACGGGGTGGAAAAGCAGGCGGAGGTGCCTCTGGTTAGCCATGCGGCGGAGCAGAAGGTGCTGAGGGCCATTGGTGCTTCATATGGCCAGTGATTGATGTCTGAAGGTGGATCGACGACCGGTTTCTGGTGTTGATTCGGCTAAGGCGCTCAAGGTCGGTGTTGGAGTTGATGAAGAAGGCGACGTTGACGACAGAGTTGTTGTCGGAGTTGATGGCGTATTGGCTCGATGGCAGAGCGGAGCAATGCAGCAACAAACGAGGGGATCTCGGCCGTGGGGCTACGACAAGTTGATAAGCTCGGATCACGCCGGAGACGAGCGGGACTCCGGGCTGTCACCACCTGGGACCTTATCGTATGCAATCGGCGTATGATCTTCCATGGAGGGGCGGCATTAGAATTATAGGGATGGAGGTTCGACCGGAGATGGTAGGTCATGGGAGATCTGGGAGTCGACGATGTTTGGTGATTGACGAGATTGGTGGGATTCGGAGCAGGCGAAGAGTGAAGGCGGGCGTAGTTGTCGGAGAAGATTGGTGTAGTCATTGTCGAAGCCGATGAAGTAGTTGTCGGAGAAGAAGTTGATGTCGGTGGCAGGCGAAGCTGAAGATGCAAAGGTCGATGAAGATGTCGGAGAAGCATTGATACAAACTCGACGAAGATGCTCCGGAGCAAGGTGGCGAGCGGATGAAGCTCAAGCTGCAATCGACCCAAAAAGGCGAGTCGGATCTCGCCACAGTTCTAGAATGCTACATGGGAGTTATCACCTCTGGCATGGTGGCTCTCCAAAGTTCTGGTATGTATCGACGGATGGTTGTCAAGGGGGCGGAGGAGCTCGTTAAATAGGGTTTGCATTCTCATCGGAGATGGAAATTGGGGATCTGATGAGATGGAGGTCTGCGATTTGATTTAGAAGGCGGCTGTTGTTTGTAAATGGATCGCGAAATTGGCAGAATCGAGGATGGACGGGGATGCGGTTGATCTTGGAGAAGGCGACACCGACAGAATTTGCAGAGGCGGTGCGAGATTCGTGGCGGAGAGATCATGGGTTGCGGCAGCATCCGTCCAAAGGGAGAAGGCGGCTGGAGGAAGGTGACGGTCAAGGGACCATCTGATCGACCGAGATCGGATGACCCAGGTCATGCCACGTGGCATCAGGGGGCGAGGGTGCAGGGCATGTGTGTGGGACGTGCGCGGGAGTCACGTGCTACACACGTAAGAGACTTTAATTTTTTATAAAAATGGAATAAATAAATAAAAAATGGGTGACACGTGGCAGCTCGAGGAGCAGCCACGTGTAAGCCCCACAAAATTCGAAAAATAAATATAAAGAAAAATAGAAAAGAAAAAGCAAATGACCTCAGATCGAAAAGTTTCTTCACAAAATTGCTCGTCTCGATGAGATCTACTATTTTCATGAAGACACCAAAGCCAAAATCGATCATTTGCACAAAGTGATATTTTTGGGTATCCCATGTACATAGAATAACATGATTTTTGGTTTTTATAATTTTTTTGTCTTTTTTAAACTATATAAAAATCCAGAAAAAAATATGATAAAAATAAATATAAATATTTACACATTAATCTTTTTTTATTTTTATTGAGTAAGAAAATGAAGAAATAAAATGAAACATGAAAAAGACAACCTTTGTATAGACAATTAGTGAAGACTTGGACTCAGTTAGTTTCTTCGATTTCAAGCTCAGTTTGGATTTGGATTTTTGCGCATTTTAATAAAACTTTCATCAAAGAAGAGAAATTAAAAAGAAATAAAATAAAATGAGTCTGTTGTGTACTTAAAATAATAGGTTAAAAACTGCTAAAATACAAAATGTACAGAAGAGGTCCAAAACCCAACTTTCACATATGAGCTCTGATTCACTTAAACATGGTCTTGTTTTGAAGGTAATTGAATGTAAATTAGTTCAAAAGTGAGTAGGATTAAAACAGATGCTGGGCGGGGAAGATATGAGGGTTTTAGTCTCAGAATCCTAGAACTTGGGTTTGGGTTTTCGGTCCATTTATTGGGGTTAGTGATTTTTTGTATTTTTTTTCTTTATTTTTGTTAGTGATATGTATATAGTGGAGGTGGTTTTGGGTCATTCGGAGTTAGCATGAATTAGTTAAAAATCATGAAAGTTAGGCTATTTATAGGTCAATTTTGGCTGGGATTTTTGGCTTCTTATTTTGTGCAGAAATGAGTGATAAAATGCAATTCTTATTAAAACATGCATGAATGCTAATTATGTACAATAAATGAAGAAATGCCAATGATTTTGAGGGATTTGAGCTTAATTAATGAGATTTAGAGTGACGAATCCGAGATTCATCATAAGGCATACTTCATGTTTGAGGGAAGAGGCTTGAGCTCTGGGCGAGAAGTTGTCAGCTTGGTGGCGACTTCAGCAGCAGTGACATGTGTAGGCTCTTTCGACTGTTGGTTGTCCACCATTGTGCATTCAGTATCAAAATCAAAATATCACACATTTGTGCAATAAATTCATACTGCTCAGATGAGGATGGTTGTTCAAATGTCTTCATGTAACCATCAGCAAACTTCTCATCATCCAAGACTTCGGTAGATTTGACTGCATTATCCAGGTTCTCCTCAAAGGAGAGGAAAGTGTGTGTTTCAATGTTGTCTAGAAACAAGTATGTATATCTGATTTCCGTAAGAAAATCATAGTCATATTGACCATTTGGTTCAACCACGCTCAATACAAATGACACTTCTGCAGGTTTCAGTTCGGGGACCTGCTTAATCAGCACTTTGTCAATGCTAGAGCAGAATGTAATCTCTCCAATGCCATAATCTACCACTACCTTGGTTGTTCGAAGGAACAACTGATCAAGGATGATCGGAGTGTGGAGCATAGATGTAGAGGTTTCCATATCTCAGAAAATAAAATCTATAGGGAATTTCATCCCTTGAACTGTGACAATTACATCCTCCAATATGCCTCTAGGCCGCTTAACAGGTATGTCTGCAAAGTGTGGAATTATCTTTGTGAGCTTGAGTTGTCCTACTCCGAATTCCTCGAGCAGAGAAAAGGGTAATAAATTGAGACGATCCACTATCGAGTAATGTACACTTTAACTCTTGGTTGAAATCTGGCATTCCAAGAGTGCAGCTCCCTTGTCTTTCTATTTGCTCGGGAGATTGATGATGGTGTTTGACAACAATCATGGTCAGGACAAGTGTTTCTGGTTTTCTCTATCTCTTTCTTCTATTTGGATGTTTTGTTGTACATGCTTCTTTAAGTCCTCTTTTCATAGTTGGCATGTACTCCATGGATTTCAACAATGACATTTCAGAGTAAGATTTTGCAAAATTTGCATAATTTCATGATCAGACAAAGCATTTTTCAAATTTTTAATATTATTACTTTAATTGCTAACGGAAAATAAATATTTACATCAGAATGAATTGTATGTTGTAAATGTTTGTTCATATCTGTGTGTACAGGTAGATGATAAAAATGATCAAAATCATATGCACCCTGTGGCCCAAAAGAATGAGCAGTCTTGGCTCCTTCGTCCGATGTTGGGTCTGCAACTAAGGTTGGCTTCTCCATTACTAGCACGATTTCACCTTGTTTGTTGTTGTCTTTTTGTATTTTTGAATTTTCTTCAATTTTGTGTTGTTTCTTGTGGTTTTGCATCATTGAAAAGATCTCTTTCCCCGTCGGCTGGTATGGCCGAAGACTCTCATATAAATGCTTTGCTCTTTCTCATCGTAGTTGCATATGGCATGAGTTTCCTACCTCTCCTGAGAGTTACAACATTATGCAAAAAAATATAATGTCTACCTGAATTTGGTTGAGCATTGTAGAATACATTCTCCTTGCATTGGAAATTATTTGGATTTGCTTCAACCTAGGTCATAATGACAATCTTTGTGGTTGTCAGGTCATCGATCTTCTAGATCATCTCAGCCATGTTCTTGATTAACTGGGCCAGACAATCTAAGGCATGGTTAATTGGGGAAACCTCAGAGGATTCAACCTAATCAGACTGTTGACTCTGATGATAAGGGAAAGGTTGTTGCTGGTAACCCTGAAATTACTAAGGAGGAGGAGGAGGAAGAGAAGGGTATTATCGATATGGTTGGGAGGATTATTGATGATACAGAATAGTCGGCTGCTGGTACTGCAGTTGGAGGTATTTGGACTGTTGATAGTTGTTTTGCCTCCATGTGTATCCATGTTGCAGAGGCTTCTGGTGATGGGTCGGGTTGGGTTGGTATTTTCACCTTTCTTGTTGTTGGTGGAATGGTTGGTTGGTATGGTTCGGATCTTGTGGTTGTTCCTAAGGACAGGTCATCTGCTAATCATTACTCCAGACACCATTCATCTTCTGAATGAGTAGAGGAGGAGGGGAACATGGCTTCAGGTACTGATGCTGGAACTCAGGTGGCTTGTAGACAACCATCTGTGTCTACTTTTGTTGTGGTTGTACCTCGGGAGCCTGTATGTAATATACGTGTTGGACTAAAGGGTGTAGGGTGCCTCAGACTCCATTGAGGTAGTTGTTGTGTTGTGGCTAGAGGCTTAGATATGGTTATCACTGCATTGCATGCACTGATGGTGTTCACCAACGCTGTAGTTGCTTGGTCAGTATTTCGATCTTATCGAGGCCATTCATTCCTTGTTAGATCCTGCTGAGTTCTCTTGGTCTTGAGACCTCTTCTCAATAATGTCCACTTTGGAGAGGTGACTGCCAATGATGTTGAGGTTGGAGTTATCACACCTGTCCACTTCGTGGTTGTTTGCCATGTGTACATTCTTGTGAAGGATCTGTGGCGGTGGCTGAATCTGGAAGGATCAAGAGGAGGAGAGTGTGGCATCTCCTTTGGCCATCCTCTCGAAGATCTTTCATACTGCATCCTCATCCTTGTTGAAATGAGAACCTCCACAGGCATCATCAACTAGACATTGACTATTTCTTTCAAGCCCCTGAAGAACTGTTGGACCAAGCTGGTCTTTGGTATGTCGTAGTGGGGGCACTTCTCAATCAAATCACTAAACCTCTCCCATGTCTCATGGATGGACTCTTGGGGTCCTCAGGAGATGATGGCTATCTTTGACCGCATTAGATTGAGACAGCCGAGAGGATAGTACTTCTGCAGGAATGCAGTCTTTAAATCCTCCCAAGTCGACACCACCTTTTGATACGGAAAATAATTTTGCAAACCTTTTGCACATAAATATTTTGAGAAACATTTTTTTATAAAATTTATACAAAAATAATTTTCGCAAAGATTTCTACAAGCAATTTTTACAAGGTATTGAAATTATCGCTACCAACATTGTTGACCCTGATAGTAGTCAGGAGGAGGAGGATGAGGGTACTACTTATGAAATTATCGCTACCTCCATTGTTGACCCTGATACTGGGGTCAAGGTCAGTGTTCCAGCTGTTGGTAATATTGGGCTGTTGTGATTGGGCAAACTGCCCTGCCTATGTTAGAAGCTAATTCTGGGATGAAGCACCTCCAATAGACCATCGGAAGCCTGGGTGGTCACTATAGATCCCGGGCTGCTGTTGGTACTGGGAGTACCAAATCCCATTGACTTCCATCAACGGATCCTGCTGATCATGGACTGGTGGGGGAAGGGATGCCAAGGGTTGATCCAGATGGTATACCACAATTGAGTATCTGAGGAAGGTGGTGGTGGCAACTGGTACTGTGGGAATGGTTGAATCAGCTACACCTGAATGTGGTGAACCTAACGATACGAGGTGGAGGGTTGAGAAGAGCTGCTCCCTGGACCAGCTTGTGACCTGGAATGTGGATGAGAAGCCGTCGGTGCCTCTTGGAGACACATGATCTGGGTTTTTAGTTCACTCAATGTTTGGGCTAGCTCATCAATCCTATTAAGATTGTCAAGGCCATGGCACGCCTTCTTCTCAATGATCTCTATCTGGTCCAACTTCTGGCTAATGATACCTAAATCGATAGTTGAAGACTCTGCTAGTGTTGCCGCCGTAGAAGATGTAGAAGGACCGACCTCAATGTGTTCTATCCTTTCAAACAAATTCTCTTGAGGGGAAGTCTTCCCTTGAGTGAGGGGAAGTCATCCCTTGAGTGTAGAATAGGGTTTGGGACATCACTATGTAATTTTCGGCCATCTCCTCATAAATGGCCCATACATGGTCTTCGTCCTTGGCGAAGTAGGAACCTCCGCAAGTGGTGTTCACTAGCCCCTACAGCTTAGGTGTCAGCCCGTAAAAGAAACTATGGATGAGGTTGGGCTTGTCGATCTCATGGTGTGGACACTTGTCGATGAGCTCTCGGAATCGATTCCATGCTTCATGAAATTGCTCTTTAGGGATCATGGACAAGTTGTTGATCATGGCTCTGGTTGCATTAGTCCAGCCGAGTGGATAGTACATGTTCAAGTAGTCAGCCTGGAGCTGCTCCCAAGTGGTGACAACTCTCCCTAGATGTTTCAGCCAATAGTTTTCTCTATCAACCAAAGAGAACGAGAAGGTGATCAACTTGATGGTGTACTTGTCCACAAGCATGTCGTGGACGGTGCTACAGATAATCTCAAATTCTTGCAGATGGAGGTGCGACTCCTCGATAGCGTGCCCATGGAACTTGGGTAGTAACTGGTTTATCTAAGGGTGAAGCTCGAAGTCGCCCAGGATGGTAGGCAGCCGGATCCAATGGTGGGTGAGGGTCACACTAGGGTTGTGCAACTGCCTCATGGTGCGGGCTGGTCTGGCTAGATCATGAGGCTCGTCCTGGCATCTGTCGTCTACTCGGCCTTCCTAGCATGGTATCTCTCCGCCACATGCTAGTCGGTCTGGCTTTGCTCTCTCAGCTCGCATCTGCGTAATTTCTATCCTTACATTTACCGTGAATACCACTTGGTCCCTGATCTATCTTTGCATGAGTCTCTAAGGAAGCTAGCAGCGTGTTATTGATGGCTACCTGATCTAATATAAACGATGATGTTTGAGGCTGGTCATCTATTTGGTCATCGCTGGCCATCTCTCCGGTCTCTACAAAGGCAAAAGACCCAGCTCAGATGTTGTCAAATGAATGTAGAGCTGTGTTCGCATGTCCTTCTGTACCTCAAGAGGGGAAGAAGGGTGGTCAAGGCGGAATAGGGTGGAGGTGAATTCGAGTTCAGAGAGCAGGTCTGAGATCGCTGAAGCCATCCTAGATGAACAGGGAGGAGTGCTGGAAATCAGTGCTACCAGAGGCAGCCTAAGAGATCTCCTTCCCATCATCTTGATCTGGGGGTTTACGACGATTTGATCTGGACTGAAAGCAGAATGAGAAGACAAACCCCCAGTTCACCTACTAAACACAATATGATAATCGTGAAAGCTTAGTCATTTATCTTGTCAGATATTATTAGTTGATAATCAAATCTTACAAAGCAAGTTAGCGAGCTGTTAGGAGCCTGATTCTCCCTAAAGAATGGCCCAGATTCTTACGACTAGTTGCGCCTATTTCCATCCTGTATGGGTGTAATTGCAAACCATTTCCGACCACATGGTTTACTTGAGGATGGAGCCTTACGCAATGTCCTCGAAACCACCCACTCTGTAAAGGAAGTCTAGACCTTTTATCGGCTACCCTAAAATCCTCACTGGAGAATAGCTAATAATTTTTGTTAAAACTGGTAGTCTAAGGAAAGTTAGGGCATGGCTCTATCCTAGTGTGAAGTTCCCTCAACTCTCATCAAGTAAATTTAGACATGGAGGGGGTTACTCTCCCCGAAACCAAGTTTTTGAGTGATGTTCAGTTTTAGGTCAAGTATGCTTTAGTAGTCCCGATTTTATTTGTTATCTCTTTTTAGGTATTTTTGTGGATAAAGATAATGTCTAATGAATTTTCCAATTTCCTTTTTATTTAAGTCCAATAAAATCAAGGGGGGAAGACGGAAAAGCAGATGCGCGATGAAATCAATTATGCATGCAGAGTAAGAAATATGTACCTTGCTCCAACAGTCTACATTCAAAGTGATCCGCATATAAATTAAAGACGGAATTTAAAATATCTAAATGATGCACGAGGAAATCACCCTAATATGATAACTTCTATAAAGGGAAGAACATGTGCTAATTAATCAGAAAAGAGACTTGAGCCCCGTCTTAGATGTCAATCAGAGCCCACCACAGTGGGTCCTACAAGCGTTGTATACAACCACTCTCGGTGTGTGGTTTCGAGTCCAATTAAGTTAGCTTTTTATTTAACTATATCCAAAGCGTTATCTATAGGAATAAATATTCTATTAGGGTGTTTGGATCTTAGTTCCTACCGAGCTCAACCAGAATAAAACCTATGTCTAGGGGCTAAAGCCTCGTGAAACAAATAAAAATAAAAGGCAAAAAAACTGCGAAAAATCTGGTGAGGTCCCCCGAGTGAACCAGCACTCGGTGAAACAGGCCCTGAATAATGTTCAAGTCTAGAGGTGTCAAAATGTCTAAGGTATTACAAGAATATTTGCTTAAATATAACTAAGTCTAATTTTCTCTAATGTAACTACTTATGATCCTCCTCGGATGTGAGCCCCTCTAAAACAAAATGAGTCGTGCTCCAAGCAGTACCTCGGACAAAAAAGCAAAGCAAGAAGTGGTCAGAAATAGTAATAAGAAAGAGAAGCAAAAATAAGCAAAAAGAAAATATAACAACTTAGCCATGCTCCCCGGCAACGGTGCCATTCCAGTGAACAATCGATCGACTTGGGTTAAGTTATTAATTAAGTGAGTGTCATTGTGAACCTAATCAATCAAGCGTTCAAGGAAAAAGTAAACCACTTAAGAAACCAAACAGAGAAGACAAGCGAATTTGCTACTTTTATTAACCTGGTATAACGACCAGGGCCGAACTCAAGGAGCACAATTATACACTAAGTAGTCGATTTTAGAAATCAAAAAAATATTATTGTTTTCTAGTGGTTTTTATGTTTCAAATTTTTTTTTCAATGCAAAGGAAATCAACAAAAGGAATAAAAGTATGCTTGCACAATATTTTGTATTTTTTAAATAAGTCAGAAATGCTTAGAAAATTAAAGTAAAATTATCTTTGGGTTTTATATATTTTATAGTGTTTTTTTTGTAATTTTTGGGTGTTTTTCAAATGTTTTTTGTGATTTTCTAAAAATCAAATAATGATAGAAACAACAAACAGTGCATAGTCAGGAAGGTTTTACAAGTTAAAAATGGGTAAAAGGCTCAAAATTCCAGAGAATGATTTTTATGAAAAACTAGAAGGAAATATCTATGCACAAGAACTGAAAACATAATTTTGGAATTTTCTAAGATTTTTTATAGGTTTTTAGGTTTTTAACAAATTTTTAAGTTTTTTTAAGGTATTTTTTCAACAAAAATTGTATAGATGCTAAAAGATGACAAAGGGCAACTATAGTAATTTTATGGAATTTTCAAATGATTTTTCGATATTTTATGTATTTTCCTAAACAAACAGGGACTTTTTAGGGAGTTTTTGAATTTCTAATAATTAAAAATCAACAAACGTAAATCACTATAAATAATACTCCAATCAAGAATCACAAGTAAATTTTAGGCCATTTTTCGATCAATTTGCTATTTATTGCAATTAAGAAAAGGCAACTAACTAAAAACAATGTACAGGAACAAACTACAGATAATTTAAGTCCTAGGTCCAAGAAGATAACAAGCAATAAAAGTTCAAGGGCTTTGAAGTAATTTATCCACAATAATCACGTGCAGCACATGAAACAGACACGCAAGGGTATATATGCAATTTTCAAAACATTAACTTCATTCTACAATAGCCAAAGAGTTTTGGAGAAATATCGCAAATAACCTAAAAAGCGTGTGCGGCAGCACGTGACAACAACTCAAGTGGACTGAAATGCAAATATAAAAACAATAGGGTCCTTACTGCAAAAGTTCTTAACTACACTTTATATTTATTGGACTAAATTGAAGTAAAACCGCATGCAGGGAAAAAGAGGAAATATAACTAGGGAGGCACGTGACATGCACGAGGGGCGTCTGACGGCTGATGGGCTCCTGCAAAAGGATCTGACGACTAGAGGATGTCATGGACGTGTGGCTCAGATCTGAAACGCCAGGATCTTATCAACGGTCTGCATGGTTACTTTGATGTACAACGCAGATCGGGTCTAGCTTTGATCGAAGGGATACAGATTGGGCTCTATCAAACAACCATGATAAAATCTGGAGCTGCACCTCCAAATCAGACGATAAAGAGAGATGCTGGAAGAACAAGGCTCTGACGAACTTTACCTAGGTGTGGACGGAGATCCACGAGACTAATGAGTTTGTAAAAGGTCCAGCAGCTCTATGTAGACATTCCGTATCAACTGGAGTCTTGTGGAGGGATGATGATCGATCAGATGATGGTAGCGGCGCTCGTTCTCTAGAAGCTGCTCTGCCTGAGCAGTCGAAGCACAGAAAAGGCCAACTCGCATGTACCTGAACCTGCAAATAGTAAAGGGACTCAGAAGCATTGCCCTAGTCTAGTTATTGCATATAAAAAAGAGGGAAGCGATTGTAGAGTAGAGCTCTGGTTCCTGGCAAAGGCAGAGGTAGGAACCAAACCTAATCCTGCTCCGGTGAGCAGGATCTATGGGGATCAAGGCCATGCTAGAAGATGGAGGGTGAGTCGAGAGGTCGATCAAAGCAGATAGGGGTGTAAGATGGAGACCCAACCAGCTGGTCGGAGCAAGTGGAGCGGCGGTGGAGGTGATATGCTTAATCGAAAAAAATGATGGAATGGGAGAGGAAAAGAAGATACATGAGGGTTTTACTATGGTCAGTGAAGCGTGGCGAGGGGAACGATGGGATAGTAGCCTCAACTAGGTTGTGGAAGATCCGGGAGGCGACACGCGGCGGAGGTCCGGCCACATACTGAGTTGTGTTTAAAACATCACCAGATCGAGCTCCGAAGGGCTCTTCGAGGAGCAGTCACTATCTTGAAGGTAGCCAAGGGTTGTGGTAGCACAAGGAACGAGCCGGAGAGGAAGGGTGGCAGAGAGGAGCATTTATAGAGATTCCCAAGGTCTGGAAGAATTGGAGGCTTGCATGAAACCGTAGGAAGATTCAGCTTCAACAACGGATCTATAAGGATCATGGGTGCTAGGAGAAGGATTGGGTGAAGGATCGGGTGAAAAGATGGTCGGACCCGGGCTGGGGAAAATGGAGAAATCAGTCTGGCGAAGTCCACCCAGGTCTAACTTGGAAAGGGGAAGGGTTGACCCTGGTCAACGTACTCGGGCTGACCAATCAAGAAATTCGAAATTTAAAAATTAAATAAAATATTAAATAAAATAGTACATGAATTAAAAAATGGTAAAATTAAAAAATGTTTAATATTTTTCAAGCTCTTTTTTTATTTTCAATTAATTTTTTGAGATTATTTATACAATATATACAGTATAGTGTACTATGTATTTGTATAATATACCTATGTATTTTATCCTTGTATTTTTATTTTATTATTTTTACATATAAATATGTTATTTTATATTTTATTTATTTACAAAATAATTTAAGGAGTATAAAATTATTTTTATTAATTTTTACAAATTATTTACAGGAATAAAAAAAGATAGGTGTTTATACACAATATACAAGGTGTCTTTTGAACAATGAACCTTTTATTTTATTTTTTTCTTTTATATTTTAGTGATTTTAGTTTATTTTAATTTTATTGCAGATATGTACAAGTGTTTTAAAATATACTATGCACAAAGTATAAATTAAAAAATTAAATACATATATTTACAAATATAGGTAGTATATGACTATATAATGCACCAAAAAAGCTAGGTTTCACCTCATAACTCTAAAATTCATGGAACCACCCTCATTTAAAAGATAATTTAATTTATAGTCTAATAAAAGTAATTTTGGAAGAATTTAAGTATAAATGGAGCTGGAATTGATCTTTTAAGTTCTTGTTGTGTGGCTTTTTATGAGTGGTTTTATTTGTATTATGCTCAATGTTTTATTTCACCAGTATTTTTATTATTTTGGAAAACATTTTTACGTATAACTTTTTTTAGAGAATAATGGTATTTGATGTCTTTTTATTGACAAATAAAATGTAGGAGTGTTATATGGATAGTGAAAAACATATACAAGGACCCTAACTCTCCCTACTTTATTCCTTGTCGATCAAGTCAATGATGACCTTCTCTCAGGGTTTGGGTATCTCTGTACTTATTTCATAATTACATCCTTATTTCTTTTTCTTTTCTCTTTATTATTTTATTTTTGGGATATATGTATTAATTATGCAATATTAGCAATGACATGCGCAATGATAATTTATGAGGGGGTCTGACAGCTGATGGGATCCTGCAAAAAGATCTGACAATCAGAGGATGTCATGGACGTGAGTCTCAGATCTGACATGTCAGGACCTGATCAATGGTCTGCATGGTTGTTCCGACGTGTGATGTAGATCGGGTCGAGCTTTGATGGAAGGGCTAAGGATTGGGCTCTATCGAACGACCATGATAAAATCCGGAGCTGCACCTCCAGATCGGATGACAAAAAGAATTGCTGGAAGAACAAGGCTCTAACAAACTTCTCTCGGGTGTGGATAGAGATCCACAGGACCGATGAGCATGCTAAGAGGTCCAACAGCTCTGTGTAGATGTTCCATGTCAATTGGAGTCTTCGGGAGGGACGATGATTGGTCGGATGATGGTGGCGATGCTCCTCCTCCAGAAGCTACTCTGCCTGAGCAGTCGGAGCACAGAAAGGGACAACTCGCATGCGCCTAAACCTGTGAATTCTAGAGAGACTTGGAGGCTTTACTTTGATCTGGTTATTGCATATAAAAAAGAGGGAAGCGATTAAGGAGTGGAGCTCTGGTTCCTAGTGAAGGCGGAGGTAGGAACCTAACCTAATCCTGCTCCGGTGAGCAGGATCCTGGGGGATCAGGTCATTCTAGAAGACGAAGGGTGAGTCGAGAAGTCGATCGAAGTAGATAGGGGTGTGGGATGGAGCCCCAACCAGCTGTTCGGAGTAAATGGAGCGACAGCGAAGGTGATATGCTTAATCAAAAAAAATGACGGAATGGGAGAGGAAAAGAAGGTACATGATGGTTCTATTGTTGTCGATGAAGTGTGGCGAGGTGAATGGTGAGGTAGTGTCCTCAACTGGGTTGTGGAAGACCTGAGAGGTGACACGCGGCAGAGGTCTGGCCACGTATGAGCTGCGTTCAAAACATAATCTGATCGAGCTCCATAAGGCATCAGGAGTTGTCACTTCCTGAAGGCAGCTAAGGGGTTGTGGCAACGCAAGGAATGAGCCGAAGAGAAAGGGTGGCGGAGAGGAGCATTTATAGGAGATTACCAGGGTTTGGAAAAATCAGAGGCTCACGTGAAACCCCATGAAGATTCAGCATCAACTAGGGATCTACGAGGATCATGGGTCCAAGGAGAAGGATTGGGCAAAGGAATCAGGTGAAAAGATGGTCGGACCTGGGCTAGGGTAAATGGACAAATCGGGTTCGGTGAAGTCCAGCCGGGTCTGACATAGAAAGGGCAAGGGCTGACCCAGGTCAACATACCCGAGCCAACCAATCAGGAAATTCAAAATTTAAAAATTAAATAAAATAGTAAATGGATAGTAAATGAATTTAAAAAAAAATGTATAAATAAAAAATGTTGATTATTTTTCAAGCTATTTTTTTTATTTTTATTTATTTTTATGGGATTATTTATACAATATATACATTATAGTAGTTGATTACAATATTATGTATTGGTATAATGTAACTAAGTATTTTATCCTTTTATTTTTATTTTATTATTTTTAAATATAAAGCTTTATTTTATATTATATTTATTTAATAAATAATTTGAGTATAAAATTATTTTTATTGATTTTTAAAAATTAGTTAAAGGTATAACATAAGATTTGTGTTTATACACAATATACAAGGTGTCTTTTGTACAATAAACCTTTTATTTTATTTTTTTTTCTTTTACATTTTAGTGATTTTAGTTTATTTTCATTTTATTGCGGAAATGTACAAGTGTTATAAAATATACTATGCACAAAGTATAAATTAACAAATTAAATACATATATTTACAAATATAGGTAGTATATGACTATATAATGCACCCAAAAAACCAGGTTTTACCTCATAACTCCAAAATTCATGGAACTACCCTCGTTTGAAAGATAATTTAATTTATAGTCCAATAAAGGTGATTTTTGAAGAATTTGAGTTCAATTGGAGATGGAATTGATCTTTTCAGTTCTTGTTGTGTAGCCTTTTATGAGTGGTTTTATTTGTATTATGCACAATATTTTATTTCACGAGTATCTTTATTATTTAGAAAACAATTTATGTACAATTCTTTTAAGAGAATAATGGGATTTGAAGTCTTTTTATTTATAAATAAAATATGGGAGTGTTATATTCATAGTGAATAATATATAGAAGGACCCTAAATCTACCTACTTTATTCCTTGTCGATCAGGTCAATGATTGACATTCTCTCGGGGTTTGGGACTGTCTGTACTTATTTCATAATTACATCCTTCTTTCTTTTTCTTTTCTCTTTATTCTTTTATTTTTGGGATATATGTATTAATTATGCAATTTTATCAATGATATGCACAATGATAATTTATGACGGGGTCTGATGACTGATGAGCTCATGCAAATGGATATGACGATCAGATGATGTCATGGACGTGTGTCTCAGATCAGACATGTCAAGGTCAGAATCAAGGGTTTGCATGGTTGTTCTGATGTACGATGCAGATTGGGTCTAGCTTTGATCGAAGGGATATGGATTGGGCTCTATCGAACGACCATGATAAAATCTAGAGCTGCACCTCCATATCGGACGATAAAGAGAGATGCTGGAAGAACAAGGCTCTGACGAGCTTCTCCCGGGTGTGGACGGAGATCCACGGGATCGATGAGCTTTCTAAGAGGTCCAGTAGCTATGTGTAGACGTTCTGTGTCAACTGGAGTCTTCGGGAGGGACGATGATCGGTCGGATGATGGTGGTGGTGCTCCTCCTCCATAAGATGCTCTGTCTAAGCAGTCAAAGCACAGAAAGGACCAGCTCACGTACGCTTGAACCTACGAATGGTAGAGGGACTCAGAGGCTTTGCTCTGATCTGGCTATTGGATATAAAAAAAGAGGGAAGCGATTGGGGAGTGGAGCTCTGGTTCATGGGGAAGGCAGAGGTTGGAACCTAACCTAATCCTACTCTGGTGAGTAAGATCCAAGGGGATCAGGTCATGTTAGAAGATGGAGGGTGAGTCAAGAAGTCGATTGAAGCAGATAGGGGTGTGAGATGGACCCCCAACCAACTGGTCGGAGCAAATGGAGTGGCAACGGAGGTGATATGCTTAGTCGAAAAAATGACGGAATGGGAGAGGAAAAGAAGGTACCTAAGGGTTCTATTGTGGTCGGTGAAGTGTGGCGAGGGGATGTATGATTGTTAAGATGGCCATGGAACATAACCCTAGTTGTACTACTTCTTTCTTCATTATGTCTTCTGTAGAGTTTAATGAAGCCATTAACTCGGTGTTAGACCAAGTCATCTTGTTCATGTGGAATGATACCACAAAGTTTTTGAAAGACTTGGGCAGAGAAAGTCGGACTGCATATCTACATCCATCTGAACCTTGAGAGTTTCCAGTGGCCTCAACTAGGTTGTGGAAGACCTGGGAAACGATAGGGGCGGAGGTCCGGCCACGTACTGAGCTGCATTCAAAATATCACCAGATCAAGCTCCGAAGGGGGGGGGGTTCTGGCAGTGCAAAGAATGAGCCGGAGAGCAAGGGTGGCGGAGAGGAGCATTTATAGGAGATTCCCAGGGTCTGGAAGAATTGGAGGCTCGCGTGAAACCCCAGGAAGATTCAGCTTCAACTAGGTATCTACGAGGATGATGGGTCCTAGGAGAAGGATTGTATGAAGGAATCGGGCAAAAAGATGATCGGACTCGGGCTAGGGAAAATGGAGAAATCGGGTCGGCGAAGCCCAGCCAGGTCTGACCTGGAAAGGGGAAGGGTTGACCCGGGTCAACGTACCTGGTTCAACCAATCAAGAAATTCGAAATTTTAAAATTAAATAAAATAGTAAATGAATTTAAAATAAAAATGGTAAAAATGGAAAATGTTTATTATATTTCAAGTTATTTTTTTATTTTTAAATTTTTTATGATATTATTTATACAATATATACGGTATAGTGTACTATGTATTGGTATAATATACCTATGTATTTTATCCTTTTATTTTTATTTTATTATTTTTACATATAAATATTTTATTTTATATTTTATTTATTTACAAAATAATATGAGTATAAAATATTTTTTACAGATTTTTACAAATTAGTTAAAGATATAAAAAATATAGTTGTTTATACATAATATACAAGTTGTCTTTTGTACAATGAAGCTTTTATTTTTTTATTTTCTTTTATATTTTAATGATTTTAGTTTATTTTCATTTTATTGTTGAGGATATGTACAAGTGTTTAAAAATATACTATGCACAAAGTATAAATTGAATAATTAAATATAGAGATTTACAAATATAGGTAGCATATGACTATATAATGCACCCAGAAAGCAAGGTTTCACCTCACAACTCCAAAATTCATGGAATCACCCTCATTAAATAGATAATTTAATTTATAGTCCACTAAGGTGATTTTCAAAGAATTTGAGTTCAAATGGAGCTAGAATTGATCATTTAAGTTCTTATTGTGTGGCTTTTTATTAGTAGTTTTATTTGTATTATGCACAATATTTTATTTCACCGGTATTTTTATTATTTAGAAAACATTTTTATGTACAATGTTTTTTAAGAGAATAATGGGATTTGAGTTGTTTTTACTAATAAAATAATATAGGAGTGTTGTATGCATAGTGAATAATATATATAAGGATCCTAACTCTCCCTACTTTATTCCTTGTCGATCATGTCAATGATTGACCTTCTCTCGGGGTTTGGTTATGTCTGTACTTATTTCATAATTACATCCTTCTTTCTTTTTCTTTTCTCTTTATTATTTTATTTTTGGGATATATGTATTAATTATGCAATATTAACAATGACATGCACAATGATAATTTACGAGGGGGTCTAACCGTTGATGGACTCCTGCAAAAGGATCTGACAACCAGAGGATGTCATGGACGTGTGGCTCAGTTCTGACATGTAAGGGTTTGATCACTGATCTGCATGGTTGTTCTGACTTACCATGCAGATCGGGTTCATCTTTGATCAAAGGCCTACGGATTGGGCTTTATCAAATGACCATGATAAAATATGGAGCTGCACCTCCAGATCGAACAACAAAGAGAGATGCTGGAAGAATAAGGCTCTAGAGAACTTCAAACTGGTGTGGACGGAGATCCATGAGATGGATGATCTTGCTAAGAGGTCCAACAGCTCTGTGTAGACATTCCATGTCAATGGGAGTCTTCGGGAAGGACGGTGATCGGTCGGATGATGGTGACGGTACTCCTCCTCCACAAGCTATATTGTATGAGCAGTCAGAGCACTAAAAGGGCCAACTCACACCGCCAGAAAATGTAAATGGTAGAGGGACACGGAGGCTTTTCTCTGGCATGGTTATTGCATATAAAAAAGACGGAAGCGATTGGGGAGTGAAGCTCTGGTTCCTAGAGAAGGAAAAGGTAGGAGCCTAACCTAATCCTACTCCAGTGAGCAGTACCCAGGGGGATCAGGTCGTGCTAGAAGATGGAGGGTGAGTCGAGAAGTCGATCGAAGCAGATAGGGTGTGAGATGGAGCCCCAACCAGCTGGTCAGAGCAAATGGAGCGGCGACAGAGATGATATGCTTAATCAAAAAAATGAGGGATTGCGAGAGGAAAATAAGGTACCTGAGGGTTCTACAGTGGTCGGTGAACTATGGCGAGGAGAACGACGGGGTAGTGGCCTCAACTGGGTGGTGGAAAACATGGGAGGCGACACGCGGTGGAGGTACGGCCACGTACTCAGCTACGTTCAAAACATCACCAAATTGAGCTCCAGAGGGCTCTTCGAGGAGCTATCACTCTCCTGAAGGTAGCCAAGTGGTTGTGGCAGCGCAAGGAACGAGCCAGAGAGCAAGGGTGGTAGAGAGAACATTATAGGAGATTCCCAAGGTCTGGAATAATCGGAGGCTCGCATGAAACCCTAGGAAGATTTCACTTCAACTAGGGATCTATGAGGATCATGGGTCCTAGGAGAAGGATTGGGCAAAGAAATCTGTAGAAAAGATGGTCAGACCCGAGCTAGGGAAAATGGAGAAATCGGGTCTGGTGAAGCCTAATCGGGTCTGACTTCGAAAGGGGAAGGGTTGACCCAGGTCAACGTACTTGGTGCAACCAATCAGGAAATTCAAAATTTAAAAATTAATTAAAATAGTAAATAAATTAGTAAATGTATTTAAAATAAAAATTGTAAAAATGAACAATATTTCTTTTTTCAAGCTATTTTTTTATTATTTTTATGAGATTATTTATACAATATATACAGTATAGTGTACTATGCATTGGTATAATATAACTATGTATTTTATCCTTTTATTTTTATTTTATTATTTTTACATATAAATCTTTTTTATATTTTATTTATTTACAAAATAATTTAAGAAGTATAAACCGATTTTTATTGATTTTTACAAATTAGTTAAAGGTATAAAAAAGATAGATGTTTATACACAATATACAAGGTGTCTTTTGTATAATGAACCTTTTATTTTATTTTTATTTTCTTTTGTTTTTTAGTGATTTTAGTTTATTTTAATTTTATTATATAGGATATGTACAAGTGTTTAAAAATATACTATGCACAAAGTATAAATTAAATAATTAATTATAGATATTTACAAATATAGGTAGCAGGTGACTATATAACGCACCCAAAAAGCCAGATTTCATCTCATAACTCCAAAATTCATGAAACCACCCTCATTTGAAAGATAATTTAATTTATAGTCCAATAAAGTTGATTTGGAAGAATTTGAGTTCAAATGTTGTTGGAATTGATCTTCTAATTTCTAGTTGTGTGGCTTTTTATGAGTGGTTTTATTTGTATTATGCACAATATGTTATTTAACCAGTATTTTTATTAGTTAGAAAACATTTTTATTTATAACTTTTTTAAGAGAATAATGAGATTTGAGGTCTTTTAATTGATAAAAATATAGGAGTGTTATATGCATAGTGAGTAATATATATAAGAACCCTAACTCTTCCTACTTTATTCCTTGTCGATATGGCCAATGATTGACCTTCTCTTGAGGTTTGGATCTATCTGTACTTATTTCATACATGCATCCTTCTTTCTTTTTCTTTTCTCTTTATTCTTTTATTTTTGGGATATAACAATGACATGCACAATGATAATTTACTAGGGGGGTTTGACGGCCAATGGCCTCCTGTAAAAGTATCTGATGACCAGAGTATGTCATGGACGTATGGCTCTGATCTGACACTTCAGGGTCTGATCAATGGTTTTCATGGCTGCTCTGACGTACGATGCAGATTGGGTCCATCTTTGATCGAAGGGCTACGTATTGGGCTCTATCAAATGACCATGATAAAATCTGGAGCTGCACCTCAAGATCAGAGGACAAAGAGATATGCCGGAAGAACAAGGCTCTAGCGAACTTCACCCAAGTATGGACGGGGATCAACGAGACCGATGAGCTTGCTAAGAGGTCCAACAGCTCTGTGTAGACATTCCATGTCAAGACGATGATCGGTCGGATGATGGTGGCAGCGCTCCTCCTCTAAAAGTTGCTCTACTTGAGCAGTCGAAGCATTGAAAGGGTCAGCTTGTGTACGCATGAACCTGCGAATGGTGGAGGGACTCGAAGGCTTTGCTCCGTCTGGTTATTGCATATAAAAAAAGAGGGAAGCGATTGGGGAGAGGAGCTCTAGTTCCTGGCGAAGGCGGAGGTAAGAACCTAACCTAATCTTGCTTCGATGAGCAGGATCCAGGGGGATCAAGTCATGCTACAACATGGAGGTAGAGTCGAGAAGTCGATCGAAGTAGATAGGGGTGTTAGATGGAGCCCCAAACAGCTGGTTAGAGCAAGTGGAGCGGCGGCGGAGGTGATATGCTTAATCGAAAAAAATGACGGAATGGGAGAGGAAAAGAAGGTACCTGAGGGTTCTACTGTGGTCGGTGAAGTGTGGTGATGGGAACGGCGGGGTAGTGGCCTCAACTGGGTTGTGGAGGACCAGGGAGGCGACACGGGTGGAGGTCCTGCCACGTACTAAGCTGCATTCAAAACATCACCAGATTGAGCTCCGAAAGGCTCTCCGAGGAGCTGTCACTCTCCCGAAGGTAGCTAAGGGGTTGTGGTGGTGCAAGGAATGAGCCAGAGAGCAAGGGTGGCAGAGAGGAGCATTTATAGAAGATTCCCAGGGTCTGGAAGAATCGGAGGCTCGTGTGAAACCCTAGGAAGATTCAGCTTCAACTCGGGATCTACGAGGATCATGGGTCCTAGGAGAAGGATCGAGCAAAGGAATCAGGTGAAAAGATGGTTGGACTTGGTCTGGGGAAAATGGAGAAATCAGGTCTGGCGAAGCCGAGCTCGGTCTGACCTCGAAAGGGGAAGGGCTGACCCGGGTCAACGTACCCGGGCCAACCAATCAGGAAAATTGAAATCTAAAAATTAAATAAAATAGTAAAAGAATTTATAATAAAAAATGGTAAAAATGAAAAAACTTTATTCTTTTTCAAGCTATTTTTTTATATTTAATTATTTTATGAGATTATTTATACAATATATACAGTATAGTGTACTATGTATTGGTATAATATACCTACGTATTTTATCCTTTTATTTTTATTTTATTATTTTTACATATAAATCTTTAATTTTATAATTTATTTATTTACAAAATAATTTAAGTAGTAAAAAATTATTTTTATTTATTTTTACAAATTATGTAAAGGTATAAAAAAGATAGGTGTTTATACATAATATAAAAGGTGTCTTTTGTACAATGAACCTTTTATTTTATTTTTATTTTCTTTGTATTTGAGTGATTTTACTTTATTTTCATTTTATTATTGAGGATATGTATAAGTGTTTAAAAATATACTATGCACAAAGTATAAATTAAATAATTAAATATAGATATTTACAAATATATGTAGCATATGACTATATAATGCACCCAAAAAGCCAGGTTTACCTCATAACTCCAAAATTCATGGAACCACCCTCATTTGAAATATAATTTAATTTATAGTCCAACAAAGGTTATTTTGGAAGAATTTGAGTTCAAATGGAGCTGGAATTGATCTTTTAAGTTCTTGTTGTTGGGCTTTTTTTGAGTGTTTTTTTGTATTATGCATAATATTTTATTTCACCGATATTTTTATTATTTAGAAAATACTTTTATGTACAACTTTTTAAAGAGCATAATGGGATTTGAGGTCTTTTTATTGATAAATAAAATATAGGTGTGTTATATGCATAGTGAATAATATATACAAGGAACCTAGCTCTCCCTACTTTATTCTTTGTCGATCAGGTCAATGACTGACCTTCTCTCGGGATTTGGGTCTGTGTGTACTTATTTCATAATTACATCCTTCTTTCTTTTTCTTTTCTCTTCATTCTTTTATTTTTGGGATATATGTATTAATTATGAAACATTAACAATGACGTGCACAATGATAATTTATTGTATTCAAACTTATTTATAGATGTTTGTTCTAAAAGATAAAACTAAAATAAAAGAATGAGAATCATAGAATCATCATATACATAGATATATGTGTGTGGATGTATGTGTAAATATATATGGTGCATATATATATATATATATATATATATATATATATAAATGTATGTATGTATGTATATGTATATGTATGTGTATGCGTGTGTGTGTGTATGTGTATGTGTCTGTCTATATTTATATCGGTAAAATAGCCTTGCCCCCTAGGGGAGCTAACTTGCCTTCCCCCGTACTATTTTTCTCATTTTTTATTTTTTTAAATCTTTTGGTGGATTTTCATTATTATATCCATAGATTATGTCATTCAAATTTTGTGTGAAATAGAGACTCCTATGACCTCCATCCAGACGGGTCAATTTCAACAACTCTACGACCATTAACTACATCCATTAAAAAATGATCATCTAGATGGAGGCCATAGGCGTCTCTGTCATGCACGAAACTTGAATGACATAATATAGGGATATAGTGATGAATTTCCACATATTCATTTAAAAAAATAAAAAATGAGAAAAATGGGGACGGGGGATCCGAGTTAGCTCCCCTAAGGAGGAAGCCCCATTTTTCACACACACACATAGGCACGCACGCACATACACGCACACACACACACACACATACACACACAAATACACACACACACACACACACACACATATATATATATAGTGTTCAATGGGGCTGCCACTGCCCCATTTGTCTGTGTTTTCTTTATTTTTTTCAAAAAAAAGCCATGTATTTTCATCATCATATCTCTACAATGTGTCATTCAAATTCGTCAGAAACAGAGACTGTTATGCCTTTCATCTAGAATCGGTCAGTTACAACAATACTAAGACCGTTAAAATTAATGTTCTAGATTGAAGGCATAGGAGTCTATGTTTCTGACAAAATTGAAATGACATATTAGAGGGATATAGTGATGAAAATACATGGCTTTATTTTAACAAAAAGTCAGAAAATGGGGCAGAGGCAGCTACGTTGGGGCAGCCCCATTTTTTCATATATATATATATATATATATATATAGGAAAAAATGAGGCTGTCCCCTCCCCCCCTTAAACATTTTCCGTACATTTTTTTTATTTTTTTCAAAATATAACCATGTATATGCATTTATATATCCCTCCAATATATCACGTGAATTTCATCAGAAATAGAGACTCATATGTCCTCCATCAAGAAAAGGTAATTTTAACATTCTAAACATTATTGTAATTGACCTATTCTAGAGGGATATATAGATTAATATACATGATGATATTTTTCAAAAACAAATTAAAAAAATTATGAAAAAATGGTTGGGGTGTAAAATCACCCAACCTGATAGTTCTAGAATAAGAAACTATCGCCTTTGTGTTGCTCATGTGAAATTTGCATAAAAAGATTTATTTTATTATTTATACTCCTAAACTAATGTGTATAGCAATAAGTATGACAATGCCGAGATCAAGGAGGCAAACTGTGGAAACTAAGGTAAAAGGGTAGGGTGACTAAAGTAAATGGGTTTCTTGATTTTTATTTATTTTTATGGTTTTTTTCTTGATTTTTAGTTGACTTTATGGATT
This sequence comes from Ottelia alismoides, assembly GCA_037367405.1. Classification (NCBI taxonomy): domain Eukaryota; kingdom Viridiplantae; phylum Streptophyta; class Magnoliopsida; order Alismatales; family Hydrocharitaceae; genus Ottelia; species Ottelia alismoides. The sequence continues at coordinate 60,764 of JAZKJV010004167.1, read as the reverse complement.
TTATAGTTTTTATGATTTTATATACCTATAAGTAGAGAAATATAGGTATTATGTTTTATATTTTTTATTTGTTTTCTATTTTGTTATTTTTATGTTTTTAGTTTTATTTTCCTATTTTTGTGTATTTTATTTGTTTTTAGAATTTAATGGATGTTTGAATTATTTTAAAGAAGAGAACGAGTTTTTTATTGATTTTTCTAGAATTTTTAAAAGTGTTTTCTATTTTTATGTATTTTATGACTTTGTGTATTTTTTTCTCTTTAATGATTTATTAAAAATAGAAATATTTTTATTTTTCAAACTTGATTTAATATTGTATATAGTATAGTACTATAGATTTATACATATTTTTATTTTTTTTATACTAAGTATTTTATTTATTACATATTATATTTGTATTATATTAGTATACTCTATATAGGGATATACTTCAATATACTAGAAATTGGAGGGCGTGTAGCAATATGGGGAAACAAATTCAGAGGGCATTCGCACAAAAATCCCATCAAAGCACGTCCTCAGCCAGTCGCAAGCTCTTCAACATGTCAAGATCTATACGCAATATCGAAATTCATAAGGTGTGTCCCTGTAAAATTTCCACAAACATATAAATATTCACGTGTTCTCTAGTTTATTGGACTTGTTCATAATTAACAAAATGATTAGGAGGTATTTGCAATTATCACAAAATATCATCTCAAACACGTTAGGGTCATGTGAGGCCTAGAGCGGTGGGACGATGTGTTCGATTTCGGTTCGACGTATGGCGCGCTTTGGTGCATCCATGTGGCTCACGTTAGATCGTCGGATGAGTCTGATCGAGCGGTGTAGATGCTTTGATCATATGGTTATCTCGCTTCAATCGGGGATTCGATCATGCAATGGTTGTACACTGAATTCCTCCCCAAAAATCTGTTGAACGAGCAGCATTAGTTCTCGAATGGACGATGGCTTCAGATGTATGGATCAAGAGAAGATAAGAGGGTTAAGAATCGATCTGGACCATTCCCTTGTTATTCCCCCTTCTGAAGTTCTAGGTGACAACTTCTTGAGGATGGCGGAACTCGATTGCTAGAGGATCTGCAAATGGAGGATTCACGGACGATAGAGGTGAAGTTCTTAGGGATCTGATCTCTCGACAGCAGTGGCTTCAATCCCATGGTAGGTCAGCACTCGATCTTCGGGTGCGATCGACTAGTTGCAGATGTTCCATAGATGCTTTGCATGTGAATCATAGGATGCTCGATCTCCAACACTCGAAGGTGGCGGTCTGATCGTGGACGATCTAATATTGTTGTCTGTTCCTTCAAAGGTGCATATATCTCCAGATGGTTAAGATCGTGTGTTAGAGGATTGTTTGATGTTCAACCTTGCATGCAAGCGATTATTTGTGTGGATCCGATACCCGATGATGCAATTTGTGGCTCTAGGTACTTGCAATGGAAGCTGCAGCTTGAGATTTGATTCTCGACCAAAAGTTAAGGAAATGTTGGGGATATAGATGGATTCGGTTCCGATAATGGAGATGGAAGGGAACCAGATCTCCAGCCACCATGCATTATTGGAGATGACCAGATGATGGTAGATAGAACGAGAACGTGTAGGGGATCAGATGTGAATGAAATCATTGATAAAATAAAAGGAATTTGATGAATTTGCATTCAAAAAGGAAAGGAGGGAATGTGGAGAGAAGAGATTAGGAAATAGAAGAGGAAAAGGAGAATTAGTTCTACGGACATAGAATCAGAGATGGAGGATGCGCCTATGGAGAATCTGCACTGAAGGGGCTCCAGTTGATTACCCTGGCGCTCGAAGAGGAGGAGGCTTCGCGTACGGCGAAGCAGAGCTTCAACGACAGTGAGTCGATCTCGCCTCTCTCTCTCTCTCTCTTTCTCTGCAATCACCCGAGGATTGGAGTATATCGCCCTTAAATCTCTCTCTCCCTCGGAGCTTTAGAAAACAGAGATGAAATGGTAGATGGATCGGGCACGAAGGGGATGATGGGTATTATATAGGCGAGTATGGAGAAGTCGGAGGTCGACGGGCGGTTACAGGGCAAACGTCCCAACGACTTGGTCGTTGGGTCGGTTGATGGGATAAAGAGAAGAATTAGAGGCGGAGGAGGAAGAAGGATAATGCAGGGAAGAAGATGGACAACGGAGGAAAGGAGGAAGAAAGGGGGAGGAGAGAGAATATTAAAATATATATTAATTATTTAAATTAATTAATTATATTAAATAATAAAATAATAATAATAATAATGAATTGATAATAAATAAAATTATAAATAATTTAATAAATACTTTAATTATGAATTTTAATTATATAAATAATATTATTTAATTAGTTAAATAAATAGATATATAAATAGTATATATATATTATACCTATATAATTAACCAATCTAATTACATAAATAACTTTAATTTTTAAAAAAGTTTATTTTTTTTATATTGATAATATAACATTAATAAAATATTAATAAAATATAAAAATTCAAAGAAATAATAAAAAAATAAATAGAATAAAATAAAGAAACATTGTACAATTTATACCAATAGGGTCCCAAAACCTATTTTTTGCATATTAACTCTGATTTTAGTAAAATCGCTTTTATTTGATAGATAATTTCTGAAACCAATCTTCAAAAGTGAGTACGACCAATTCAGATTTCATATGACCGAGATATGAGATCGGAAGTCTGGATTTATGACTTTTTAATTTTAGAATTTATTAGCATTTATTAATAACTAATTTAAATTTATATTTATTATACTTTTCTGATTTTTATAAACACTTTAGAGAAAGAATTAGGTTAATCAGGACTAAGAGTAATTAAATAGAAAATGAAGAAGACTTATTTACATATAGTACATATATACAAAGGGGTCCAAACATCAAAACTCACACGTCTTATTCTAATAATTTTTTGTATTTTTAATAAATAGTATTAGTAATAAAATGAAGTGTAAAAGTGAGTTTTCTCAATTTAGAGTTTTTTTATAAATAGTTATGAACCTGAGAAATTGGTTTTTCAAGCTTTTTAGGTTCATCATAATTATTTATTTTTACTTCAAATAATTTTTCTGATATTTTTTTAAATTAAATTATATATTATAAACAATTTCATGAAGAAAATATTTTTATTTGGAATTTTCTGAATGATAAAAAAAATATATAAACATATGTATGTACAAGGTGAAAAATGTGTAGATGTAGATTCTTGATCTTGATTTTCTGACATTTTTGGAAAGTAGGATCCTTACCTCCCCCTACTTATTTATTTTGTCGACCTTGTCAATATTAATGTGGTCTCGAGGTTAGGATCAGCCTGTACATATTTCATATCCACATCCTTCTTTTCTTTTCTTTTCTTTTTCTTTTCTGTTTATTATTTTATTTTAGATAAAATAAGTATTAAATATATAATATTAACCAATGAGTTTAGAATGTTAATTAGTGAGAATTAGTGAACATTTACATGTATTTCACTAAAGATTTTAGCCAAAATGAAAGAATAAAGGCCATGAATCATGGATTAATCATTCCCTATACTTTACCTTTGTTAGTGCCTAAGCAAACACATATTCTAAAAATAAGTGAAAGACAAAGAAAAAGGAAAATAAAAGAACTTAGAACATGATTGTTTTTTTAACTGAATTTCACTTTACCTAAAATCAATAACTTGGAATAGGCTTTTGGATTAATAGTTTGTTGGGACCTCATTAGAATTAGGACTTAAGTCTCAACAGCCCTCAAGTTCCACAAATCCCTATCCAGGTTCACCTAAATAACCAGCTCAGATCCATCCATCACGTAAAGTCGATTTGGACTGTGTGTGTGAAAGGAGTTAGCTCTTCCTGCTTAAAGAATCGAAGAAACCACCCAACCCAGTAATACACTCCCATTGCTTCCTCATCTAGCTACTTGATCCTCGAGGAGGGGGGTATTTCCTTTTAAGGTCAGGTCGTGTTGTGTCCACAATCGAATAGAGAGAGAAGTAGAAGAATAAGAAGAGAATTGGATTGTGACAAGTATAGTCACATCTCCTGTGAAGCTTGCCTAGTTTAGCCATGTCTCCAACAAGATATGCAGAGTATCTGAAGAATGGACCACTGTGGTCATATATGTATTTGGTATTTGGATTCTTTTTGGTAGAAAGTAATTATTGTCTTCATTGATCTTTTGTGCCCCTACAGTTTTAGAATCTTTTTTTCTCCGTCTATTTTTTGGGGCCTTGGAAAAATTGTGCCAGCAGATCCTTCCCTCATCCAAAGCTTTATTTCAACCCCACACTCCAGTTTTTAAAGTTCTATGCCACTTGATAAGGATGAAAATGCACCACCAAATTGGATTGCCCTTCGCAACCCCATACGAGTTGAGCTAAGTGTAGAGTGCATGAGTTCAAAATTGGTTCGAATGATGAAGAGTTACATGGATGACGCAAGGTGTCTTACTTAGGTAAGTTTAAGTTCAATTCCGAACATGGTCTTATGGAACCCAAAGAATTAAGTCAAAGACATGAAGAGTCTTATTTCCAATTACTAATATTGTCCCTATAGAATTAAGTGGATTAAGTTCTAAACCAAGCTCCATCCTTCAGACTTAGCTCCATTCGGTTCAAGAATCAAACTTGTTCTGAAAAATGTGAATGAATTCCATAATTTTTTTGTGAAGTGAATTTTTTGATTTAAACTTTTATGTAACATTTAAAGAATTTTGAAAATTTTTTAAGGATTTTAAAACTCGTAATTTGTTTCATTTTTTCGAAAGAGTTAATGGATTGAATCAATTATATGAATTTACAAGAATTATGTACATTTTACAAAGAATTTTATACACATTTTATATACAAGAATTATAAAATTTTATACAAAATCTACAAAAGAATTTTATATACAGGTATTTACAACACATTTTATATACACTTTTTAAAACTCTTCATTTAAAACTCATATTTACAGTTTCTATCAATTTTTAAAAACCCAAAATATATACCCATAATTTTAGAGCAATATTATTAAAAATACAATAAAGTACAAGTTATGGCTTCTAAAGTATATATAGAGCATATATACGACACCCTCTTCAGTTAGGGTGAATTATGTCCTTGTAGTGACAACGAAGCGAAAAAGGAAGATATAACTCGAGCTAAGTATAGATTGATGAAAAAAATACTATGCTATTATGACTCAAAGAATAATGAACAAACGAATAGAAGTCAATCATCTCCTCTATACTTAGGATCAAGTAATCCTAAGGATAGTAGACTCAAAAACGAGAATGATCGAGGTCAAAAGAATGTACACAAATCAACGACTCGGCTTGGCCCCCCATACTTAAGGTAAAATATCCTTGAGTATAGAGAAGAATATCAACAGCTGAGGGACAAGAGAGAGAGAGCAGATGATACACAAAATTGAAAACAATAAAGATAATAACGAGCGATATTACCCCCACCCCATACTTAGGGAAAAGCACACCGTAAGTATAAGCAACAATAAGGGTAATAGAATAGAGCGATATGAACAACACAACGTCTACACCCCCCCTATACTTAGGATAAAGTACATCCTAAGTCTAGAATAAATCCTAAGAGAGGCCTAGGGGTGTAAGACAAACGGAAGAATGAATGGATAAAATCAAAAATACATATGTACAAGGTGAAAAGAATGAGTAAATCAAATTGAACTGTACATGCTCAATAAAGCCAAAGAGTGGCCTTCTTGCATGATCAAGGAATAATGGAATGTACAAGAGAAAGGTCGACATCCGGGTCATCCTCCGAGATACATATATGAATCGGAGAATCCCTGACATGTGTCAATCGGTGAAGAACGACACAGATGGCCAAAGAGATGAACAAAACTGACCTCTAAAAGTTGCACCTTGGTCTCTGAATCACTATGGTCATCAGCATTGAAATATGAAGATGAAGAATCATCCTCTGACATTGTATCCTCAACTCGGTGTGACTAAAGACAATAGGGTCGTGTCAGAAGTAGAAGCGACAAAGAGGTCAAACTCTATTGCGATATGATCTATATCCTCAACATGGCCCTTATCTAAATCTACGTGAAAAGAGGGCTCAACATTTTCTCTACTAGAAGGCTCAACCAAAGGATCTACAACAGAATCAGCTACGACCTTCGAAGTAGATGCCACTAGCAGTTTTGTCTTAATGACGTATATACAACGAATCTCATCAATACATCTCCAAACATGTGTACATGGATCACCAAAGGCAATGCCCTCCAAGTTTTCCTCTCTAGAAAAGAAATCTCAGGTCTTAGTAGAATCAGAAGGGATATGATCGTGTCGAATCTCGGTTATAAGATTGCATGCCCCTATATCTAATGGGATGGATACACTCATCTGATGCATGACTCTCTAATGGTTCGGAGCTCGACACTGTGTTGTTGGGAGTAAACGTAACAATGTCCTATAATCAATAACAGCATGGGTTGCATGTATACAAGGCAGACCAATAATAATGGCAGCATCCTGTGATGGTACTGAAGAGTCAGAGTCTAACATAACAAAATCAACAGTGAATTTTGTGCCTTGCACAATCACAACAATGTCCTAAAGTATACCCTTCAACCTCTTGACTGATCTATCAGGATGCTGAAGAATCATTCTAGCTCCCTTAAGAGGCCCTAAATCAAGTGTCTTAAGAAGATGGAAGGGTAAAATATTCACTGAAGATCCATTGACTAACAAGGTGTGCTCAAATTCATGATTTGAAATCTGGCAACTGACAAATGATACTCCCATATATTTCTTTTTCTTTTTGTAAGATGTATGCCGGATGGCATAACATGTGGAAATGATCAAGACTTGTTTATCTAAGCAATGATTTCTCCTCTTGTTTCTTCTAGCTATGGTATGATGCTTCAAGCATTTCTGTAGAAGAGGGATGTGTGCTAATGCCTCCGAAAGAGTAAGCTTGACCTGAATTATGTCCAACATCTCTTTCGTGAATTTCGACTCTTGGATCTTTTTGAGTTTTCTAATTTTACTCCCTTCCCTAGGTCCAAAGCATTTGGGAAGGATATCTGTACATCCTCCTCAGTCGTATGTACACCCGGAGGATAAGAAAAAGAAGCATTTTTTTTGCAAAATCGGTACTTACTCCATGTAGAACAGAAGATGGAGATCTAGCAGGAAAATTTGATGTCTTGTCTTTATTCATATTTTTGGGTTTTCTATTTTTCCAATTTTTTGTGTTTTTGTGCCTTCGCTATGTGGAGAATTAGGCGGAATCTCTACCTTTGTGTCATGCCTACTATATGCTCCTCCCTAAATGTCTCAACAATTGGGGACTTTCTATGAACATCATGGGAACTATGAGTAGAAGTACTCAACAACTCAGAAGTCTGCTGAAAAGTAGAATATGATCCTCACTCTGTGACAAAGCTGAATATGAAATCTTTGAATGTGTCCATCTGCTCCCTACGAAAGTTACTTTGTTCATGAATCAGATGGACTAACTGCTCAATCATGGATCGTCTGTAACTGGCATATCAAAGTGGCATCCCAAGTCAAAATCTATGTGCTGAGATTGATAAGTATGTGTGAAACAATCTGAGAAGGTATGCCCCTGAGGTGTATACTTTTCATGACACTGATCGTGACATGGAAACAAAGAAGACTGAGAGGGATGTTGAAACATCGTATGCTCTTGCTCTGAAAAGTGTTGAAGTGGTCCATACTCTGGCCGGAAAATCAATGGAGATGGAACTGGTAACTAAAGAGTAGAACTCTCAACATCCATCCTTTGTGCTGTATCGAAAACCTTATACACTGCCTGATATGTGATCTCTGAATAATGATGAGATGGATCGCATCTAGATGTTCTCGTACCTCTCTCTTGTGTTGTCTCAACGTCAGAAAACTCTCCAAAAAGAGTCCAAAGTGAATCCACGTCAAGACTGTGGAGTGAACCGCTGCACGAGGCATCGATCAATGCATGTTGCTTTGTTGTCATCCCTGATGAATATCCATTTCATCACCTTTATTCTATCATTTTGGCCTTAAAAACCCTATCTAATGCATGTAAATACCCTTAATTTGCACAAATTAATATCCATTTTTTGTTGTATAAATATTGTATAAAATATTGTTTTAATGCCAAAATTATAGAATAAAGAAAAGAAAAGAAAAAGAATAAAATGCCAAAGGTATTTTATGACCCTAAACCTCGAGACCTAGGCATCTTGAGGACTAGGTTGACAAGGAATAAAATAGGGGAGATAAGTGCCATAAATACAAAAAAATCCCATTTATTTATTCATCATTTATTCATTTTTGGGACCTATTTTATTTTCCACTTTTTATACATCAAATAAATAAACTTTCTACATGAAATTTTTGGATACTATTATATAGAAAACTACAAAATTGAGTTTATACAAAAATAATATAAAGTGTAAAAGTTATACTCTAAACAAAACGCCAAAATCCTAACTTCCCATACCCATATCTCTCAAATAAAACTAAAAATGTATAAAAATCACTTTAATTGTATTTAACTTTTAATAAGGTATCTAATAAGGTGGTTTCATATTTTTTGGAGTTAATGTGTGAAAGTTAGGTTCTGGACTCTATTGTACTATATACTTGAATAAAATATTTATTTTGATTATTCTTTATTATTTTATAATTTTATTATTTTTTAAATATTATTTATAACATATGTACATACTAAAACTAAAATAAAACCATAAATAAGACATTAGAATAACATATGTATATAAAATACATAGATGAGATACCTATACTTATTCCTATATAATTTATACTATGTTTATGTAAGTATACAAATAACATCAGAAGAATATAATAAAAATATATTTATACAATTAAAAATAAGTTGTAAATATATAAAATAAGATAATAAAATAATAAAATAAAAAGACAAAATAAAAGTGAAATATACAAAACATAGATGAATATACCTATAAACACATCCCTAAAAAACAACTTGTCATAAATAACACCAATAAATAAATAAAAATCATTTTCAAATACTACATAAAATAATAAATATTTTTTATTTTGTAATCAAAAATTAATAAAATCATTTACTATTAATTGTTTTTTGAGTAAAGGGAGCTCTTTTGTCCTGTTGTGGGCTAGCGTGGCACAATGGGCTTCCAGGAATTGTTGATCTCGGTCAACTCCCTACCTTGCATATGACTTCTATCAGAAGTCTCGACTGGCCCGCCTTCTTTGATTTTTCCAGCTCGCCATGTTGCTCCTTCCTACTTGAGCTCTTCATGGAATGCATTCCTATTATGATCTTCTCCTACGCCAGATCTTCAGGTCCTTCTGATCTTCCTCGAGCGTGGCAATAATCGACATCAAAGTCTGCCTGAACCCGCTATTAATAAATAATCCATCGGTCTCCTCCTTCCCTTATTGATCCCTCCTGGAGCCCTTAATCAAGTCTAGGTGTTCATTAGTGAAGGTCAGGTGACAACTGAGCCTTCCCCGCTCCTAGAGTACGTCGGAGCAAGGAGAGGAGGAGGTCCACGGCGAGTTCCGGTCGTCCTACTCCCTAATCCCCCCCTCAGGTATAAGAGCTGCTTTCTTTCCTATTTTAGTATATTTAATTCTCGTATTTCAATTCCAGTCTTTAGTTTCACATTTTAATCAGTAAGTTAGCATAGATTAGTCAAAGTCACTCATCGGAGCTCTCGAGCTCCAACATGATTTCATCGTGATGCGATCAATTTTCGACCCCCTAGTCACATCCATTTCTCTCCCTGTGCATTCTCTATCTGAACTTGTGCAGGTCCTGCATGCCAAGGAGCCCTTCTGGGTTGGGCATGACTCGCATAGTGGTTCAAAAAGCCCTCAGCTAACATTAAGCCTGCCAAACCTCTCTTTGAGGTTCCAGGCCATTTTGAGGGCATCACCAGCTGTGGTCGAGCATCCTGGAGGTACAAAGCCAAACGACATCGACAAAGACAATTGGATGGAGGAGATAGGATCGATCAAAGGCAGGGAAGCAAGATGTTCTTACATGTTCTTCGAGGAGAGCAGATACCGTCTGATCTGTGGAGGAGCCTCGAGTTTAATCGTGGTTGTTTGTTCACTGCACGCTTTGTCCATCTGATGGAAGCCTAGATCCAATCACAACCGCAGATCGGCTTAGCATCACACAACCATCCTGTGCTGCCATGTGTATAAGTGAAGTGATCAATGTCGTCCGTCTCCCCGTGTATTGGGTGTAATTTACACATTTCCCCCACCATTTTTGGTATTTATTTATTAATCTTGTAAATCAAACATGTAGCATAAATAAATGTGAACTTTTTGCATTTAGACCCTTGTATTTCTTGTAAATGACAAATGGGTCCAGTCCACGTCACTTCACGTGTTGTCCTACATGACGTGGCTAATCTGCAGAGACACCATTGCTACTTTTTGTATTTAATTTTAGTCCATTAAATTTGAATATAAGTTTCATATTTTTGAGAAAATTGCATGTATGTCCCTGACCTTTATTTTATTTGCACAAATACCTCTCCCAGTACATGTATTTTTGGTGCTTGAATTTCATTTATTAAAAAATGGCACCCGTGCTCTAAAAATTATGCAAAAATAGTGTTATATGCCTGCTAGCATGTGCTTTCACACTCCATTTTTATTTTAGCATTTTGACATTTTAACTATTTATTAAGAATGAAATGAGCATGTTTTTATCCTAATTGTATTAAAAATTACCAAAAAAATAGAAAAATGTTTTGAAAAAAAAATCCAAAAAAGTATATGTTAATTCTTTTAGTATGTTAGTAACTCAAAACCAAAAATTTCTAAAAATAAAAAATAAAAAGACTAAAAATAAAAAATATTCAAAATCCTTTAAAAATATGAAAAATCACCAAAAATTCAAAAATTTGTTTTTATGTTTCTGAATGTTACTCATATTATAGCTATCTACTAAAATAATTTAAATAATTTTGGAGTTAATTTGCTATTTTTAATCTTCATTTCAATCCCATCCTATTATTGAATCCCTAATTTGGGATATTTTTGACTTTACAAATGCATAAAAATTAGCAAAAATTCCAGAAAATCATAAAAACAATAGAAAAATATAAAACCCAAAAAACTTTTTTTGTATTTTATATATTTTTACTAGTATTTATAATCACATTACTCTATATGGCATATATAGCCTTAAATATTCCATTATATATATAAAGAAAAAGAAATCTAAAAATCTAAAAATATAGAAAAGAAAATAAAAATTATAAAGACATAAAAATCCAAAAAATATATATATAATTAAAACTCCACAAACAAAAAATGTATATATATATATTGAACGGACAAGTTTGTACATAATATATTTAGATTAGCTATAATCGTAGGCTACCAATTTTGCCATTTGTGGTTTGACCTCTACATGCTTACTTGATATACACTTAATTTGTAGAGTGTAATATATTTTAACTCACTTTTTGCTATTTATTGCTTTATATATGTCGTGGGTTAATTGTTGATTGACTTGGATTTCGTGAGCAATCACTTTAGCGACATCGTAGTTCTCGCCTTGTGTAGACTACTTTAGACCCTCGCAAAATCCTTGGTCGTCAATACCCTGATAGAAAATCTTAACCAACTATGATTTGGAGATTCTGTGATCCGGAAATCTCCTCAGTAGAATCTAAAATGGGAGCCCCATATCCTATAATTGCTCGAGGAGATCATGTGAAAAGTTTCTAATAATCAACCGCATGAAGTTGGCTCGGCTAATGGGGTAAAATCTCCTAAGAAAAGTGGTTCGAAGAGTACCGTAGCTAGATCTCTCCTTTCAAAAACTTTGGAGCCATCTCGCAGCTCCGTCATTGAGCGATAAGGGAAAGGTCTTATCATAGCATCCTCAGGCCCTCAAATGCAAAAATATGCTCATATGGCTCCTCGTGCGACTTGCCATGAAATCTCGGTAGTAAGATACAAAGTCCAAGTAAATCTGAAAAGTCAATGAAATCAATGTAGAATCTGACTTCGCTCCTAAATCATGTGTGGGTTGCTCAATCCGCACTCTCATCTCAGCATCTCATGGACCCATGTATATTGAATGATCTGATCTCTTCTCACAAGTCCCAAACCTCCTCTCTCGAAGAAAGCAATGAAGGAGGGATAGAATAAACGGGAGGAGACAAAGAAACACAATGAATAAAATGTGACGGTTCTCTAAGGTTAGATTCGAACTCGGAAAAGGAGGGAAGGTCAGGGTTGGGTTTGAAAAGATATATCTCTCGAACCGACCCGGGAGAAACAAACAAAGATGAGAAGGACGACTCTCTAGGATCGGAGTCATACTTGGAGAAGAACGGAGGACTCAACCCTAGTTTGAAACATAGATTGTCTCGAATCGACCTAAATGGATGAGTAAGCGTGCATGGAAGTGGTGCTGTAAGAGTCGACCTAGGAAAACGTCTACCTATGATCATGACTCAAATAAAAGTAAACAAAAATAACAATGCAGCTCCTTGTATCCACCTCGTGCTTCTCCTAAACAACTGGCTCGCTATGAACACATGTATCTACGTATCTCGGCTTTTGAGCTCTCAAAAAATCCAACCTCGATACCTAAGCCTTGAAGCATAAAAGCCTTAAAAAATACAAGAAAATATATGAGAGAGAAAGAAAGAAAATACACTAGAAAAAAGGAAACAAAAAATGAGATGAAAAAAGATGACAAGTAGAAAGAAAAAAGGAACTCTAAACCCTAGGGCTCTATCTATCTACCCAAGCGCTGCCTCACTAGCAACGACGCCATTTGAAAAATACACTTGATCTAATGTCCTAAAAAGAGGGAATAAATAATGGTCATTGTATCGACCAGGTGAATTTTAACAGAAAAATATTTTATTTTTATTATTTATATTCCTAAACTAATGCATATATCAATAACTATGGGAGTGTCAAACTCACGGAGGAAAACTATGGAAACTAAGGTAAAAAGGTAGAGTGACTAAGGTAAATGGGTTTCCTGATTTTTACTTATTTTTAAGGTTTTTTTCTGGATTTTTAGTTTTTTTTTTGAATTATATTAATTTTGTGATTTTATATACCTATAAGTAAAGAAATATAGGTATTGTGTTTTATATTTTTTATTTAGTTTTTATTTTTTTATTTTTATATATTCAATTTTATTTTCTATTTCTGATATTTTTAATGGTTTTTAGAATTTTAAGGATTTTTTAATTATTTTTGAAGAAGACAACAAGGTTTTTATTGAAAATAGAGATTTATTTTTTATTTTTAAAAGCGTAAATAGGAACAAAATATTTTTATATCATTTTTGTCAAAAAGTATAGGAAAATACCTTTCCAATAAGATATTATATGTATTTATTTGATTTTTATTGAATTAGTAATGAATTTTTGAAGTTTTGTATTTTTGTATTTTATAGATTTTAATATTCAATTTTTATTTTATTTTTGTTTTTATGTAAGAAATATATTAAATATACTGTAGAATTTTCTAATTTATTTTAAAAGTGTTTTTCTTTTTTATGGATTTAATGAATTTGTGCATTTGTTGATGTTTTTAATGATTTATTAAAAATAGAAAATATTTTTATTTTTCAAAACTGATTTAATACTACATAGAGTATAATACTAAGTTTTTATACATGATTTTATTATATTTTTATACTAAGTATTTTATTTATTGCATATTATATATTTATTATATAAGTATACTCTAATAGGGGTATAGTTTAATATACTAGAAATAGGAGAGTCAAATTCCTAAGTAGTACATGGGATTTACTTAAATACCCAGGTTCTACAAAATGTTTTTTTTTACTTAGAAACTACAAAGGTGTCGCATGTTGAACATACGACACCTGGAATCTTTTTTTTTTTACTTAGAAACTATAGGAGTGTCGCATCTTCAATATGCGATATGTGTAGATCTCCCTGGATATGTTCCCCGATAGTTCCAGGACATTTCTCACATAGCACACGTTCTAAAGTTCATCTCTTACTAGTTTATTGATCTCATCAACAGACAGATGTCCAAGACTCGATGCCAGATCATTGTCAAATGATCTCCATCCTCCTATTGATCTTATAAGGTTTAATTTTTAGTATTAAGAAACATTAATGAACCATTCATTAATTTTCTTATTTAGTAGAGTCCACTAGATCTTAGATACTATCTGAAATATATCCATCATAACTCTTTATGATAGGTCTATTCCAGAATTCTTTTTTATTTCCAACATTTAGAAATAAGCAATGAGTGTATTCTAATATCCAGGTCATAGAGACATTCTCTAAGACTAAGGGCTCTCCCATTGAAAATATGAAGTCTATTTATCCAATAGTGGTTGTTGCAACAATTGCATCAACATCCATGTGGATAACTATTAAACCTGAAGAACAAATTTCTCGAATTTTCTAAAACATATGCAACTAATTGCAAGTGTTATTAGAAAAAATTGAGATACAATTATTAGACTTTTAATCTTATCCAATAAGAAAATCAATTTCAATGATTAAATGTAGATTATTCCGATGCACTATCTAAGTCCTTCTCTAAGGATCTAGATAGACTTGATAGTCATACTATCAACACATCAGTTCATTGCAGTATTGGCATTCATCCAAGTCTTTGGATGTCATATGTGTGCAAACCATAGAAGTACATTCAACTCTTTGACTTTTCTTGGGTCCGACCCATGCTTCCACTACACTCCTTTAATCTCTAACAACCATTGCTTAAGACAAAGTATCTCTTATGTTGAATTCAAAAGATTTCAATATAAGAGTATTTTGACATCTATATATGCTTCATTTATTCATAAAATATAAATGTTATGAAGCTTCATGAATGACTAGAGTATAGATAGTAGGATGATGATTCTCGTCATATCTACGCACATCTTAACTCTTAAAGACTTAAGTTCATGTAGGTATTCAAACATTTTGAATACAACATCTCTTATAGAGCTACCATCATGATGCAGTGAACCATGTCATTCATGATTAAATGTCAAGAGCACATATGTATGCCAGAACATCTTCTTAGATTTTATAAGGATTAGTTGACAATCACGATCATCATCGACATGTCACTTCCAAAGTACATTCGATGAGAGATCAAGACTATAGAGACATACAAACCCTAGGTTTGTAGTCCTATTATCTATTTAATTGTCATTCCTCATTATTATGAGGAAACTTGCATATTGCAACCGTATATATTATATGTCCAACTGCAAGTACAATATCTTAATCATGGATCCAATCCATGATGTTTTATTGGTTATTACTGAGTATAGTACTGAGTGGGTTTAATGAGGATTATCTGAAATAAGAAATTTGCATAAATATATATATATACACATTTTACTTTGATTTAGGGATTTTATATCAAAGTTGTCTTGCCTTATCAACACTGAAAGTTCATTCCCTTAATCACTTTCAATGTAAGAGATATACTTACCGCTATATCTCTAACAAGATCTGGGATCTCCTTTTTACCTTTGTTACATCCCAATAATATGAGAACTTGTAACTCGGATAAAAAGAAGTGGGAACATATTCCACCTTGCAAGTCCAACTTGCATTCCCAATTCGGTCTTTAACATGCAGGCCCACCACCCCTAAGGTGATGTTTACACGTTGTTAATTGAACCAACTGTCAACATGATTAGCACTCGCTATGCGCAATCCAATATCGCCCCAATAATATGAGGACTCGATGTTGGGGTCACTACGCATACGGCCATACTCTTTCAGAAGCAGAGAGCCCGATCCAGATGCGCTTGTATGCAGGAGCTGTCACTATGGACAGGCGTCTCCTACATACATTCCATGGCGACGGAAACCCTATGCCTTGACGGGAGACCATGGATGTCACTTATGTGATCCTCCTTCTCATATTCAAATTCTAATTAATCATTATGAATCATATTCATTATGATTAATTCTTCCAAGGGAAATAACAACTCTATTCATAATATAGTGTTTTAATTTTAATTGGATTCCAATTAATCTAATGATATTAAATTAATGATCGAATTAATATTCAACAAATCGTTTTACGGTACTTGATGAGTCCTCAATCTAACTCTTTAGATATACTGACCTAACTAATCTGACACCTTCAAATCTCTATTCCCATGCAGAGGACCTACATCAAGAGGTCAGTCAGATTTCAGCCAAGTGAGAAAGAATTGTCATCTCCTACTCAGGATGGAGATCATCTCTTAATAATCATTTGACGGTACTTGATGAGTCCTCAATCTAACTCTTTAGATATTCATCCAAGCACCAGCCTCTATGATTCAATAATTAAATCAACTATTGTATTATCATTAAGATGGCCATGGTACATAATCCTAATTGTACTAAGGGACCTATTATGTAAATTAGTTATTCTTCATTTCAGATCAGGGAATGATATTCGTAATAAAATTTATTGCATAATGGCTCGTTGTGGGCTCGCATGTCCAACACCTCCTTCAACCGTCCCTCCACCAGGTTGCGACCATCGCAGCCACCGTCCCTACCACGTAGCACCTCCGTGCGGCCGTGCCCACATGCGTCTCCACCCGGCTGCCCTACCGCCAGCGGTGGTTCCTCTTCCTCCGCCATATCCCATCGAGCCCTATCCTCCCAAAGAAGATGATGGTTTTTATTTTTCTTATTTCCTATAAAAATTGCATTGTTTATATTTTAAGTTTTTGTTATTGCAAAATAGTCCCCATACATAGTTGTTTGTAAGTTTTTTTCTTGTTTTGCACGGACACCCCTACGTTTGCATATTGATTTGGACCTCAATTTGCATCGTTTTATTCAATAAAAAATAACATGATGTTAAGTAATTAATTGTCTATATTTTGATTTTTTATTTGGATTTTTGTGAGCTCTAGATAATTAACTAAAAATATATAAGTAAAATCTTGCATATTTTATCCAATTTGAGCTCTTAAATTCATATCTAACTCACGGTTGCTCCAAAAATTCTTAAGAAAATAGAAATGATATTTTGCAACTTGATTTAATTGCTATCCAAATTTCATATTAATTGAAGTTGTCTTATGTCTTAAATAAATTATAGACTGAATTCGGTAATTGATTTTTAACTAAATCTACACATATTATTTTTTTAAAATTCCAACTCTTCTGGATTTCTAGTTAAAATACCTTTTTGAGATAAATCACTCTCAGGGTAATTTGACATTGTGTATTTATTAAGAATTAAATACTGACTATCGCTTTAGTTTCATTAAAAAATTCATAAAAAAATCATATATTCTCAGAAAATTCCAAAACAATTATTGTAGCCTCAATTGCATCATGTTTATATTCTAGTAAAATTTTCATAACTTTTGCATTCTGTTTATCTGAAAAATTGCATAAAAATCTATAAAAAGTGTGCATTTTTTATTGTTGCATTTAACACCTAAATTTCCAAAAAAATATGTTTTGCATTCATCATTGGATTAAGTTTTTAGGAAAAATATAATTTAGCTAAATTAGACTTATTTCCTATTAAAATTAATTTGGCTAAGGTTCGTATTTCCTTATTAACTTAATTCACCAGCATATTACCTTCGCATTTATATTTGCATAAAAAATACAAAAAAAATCTACATTGGAAACCTGGACCTAAGTTTTCTGAATTAACCTAATGTTGTTCCTTTGCCTCCCTATGTTCGACCCCGAACTTGCTCGGGATATAAATTCGAGCCGGGACACTCTTCACGGAGATCTTTTCTCAGTTTTGACTAATTCGCTAAGTACTTGTATTACAACAAGTACAAATTATACCATGTATTTAGCGAGTCGATCAGGTACCCACTTCTTGATGGGTCTGTGTGGACTACAGATGATTGAATTAGGCTACCAAGAAGGATCATTTCCCACAGCAATTTATTGATCAGATTATCGAGAGGCTAGCTAGGAAGAGTCATTATTGTTTCCTTGATGGGTACTTGGGGTACAATCAGGTGGCCATAGCACCCGAAGATCAGGAGAAAATGACATTCACATATCCGTTTGGGATGTATGCCTTTAGATGGATGCCCTTTGGATTATGTAATGCCCCTACTACATTCCAAAGGTGCATGCTTTCAATCTTTTCGGAAATGGTAGGTGACTATTTAGAGGTCTTCATGGATGACTTTTTGGTCTACGGTGATGGGTTCGATTCTCATCTTGATTGCCTAGACCGTGTACTTCAGCATTGTATAGAGGTCCTTCATGCATTATCTTGGGAGAAGAGTCACTTCATGGTGACTCAGAGGACAGTGCTTGGCCATATGATCTTCCACAGGGGCATGGAGGTCGATCCAGCTAAGGTGGATGTCATCAAGAAACTCAATCCACCATCCAATTTGCGACAGTTGCGGCCTTTTCTAGGGCATGTTGGTTTCTATCGACGATTCATTTAGGATTTTAATCGTATTGCCTGACCGCTTACTGATATGTTGACCAAAGACATCGAGTTCATTGTAGATGATAAGTGCTTGGTGTCATTTGAGAGTCTCAAGGGATTAGTTGTCGAGGCTCCTGTCCTTCAGCCACCAGATTGGTCTCTCCCATTCGAGATCACGGCGGATGCTTCTGATTTTGCCATAGGGGTTGTGCTAGGACAGAGGAGGGATGGATTGCCTTTTGCCATACACTATGCTAGCTAGACTTTGGATGATTCTCAGTGGAATTATACTGTGACTGAGAAAGAGATGCTAGTCGTAGTCTTTGCTTTGGATAAGTTCAGATCATATATTCTTGGATCTAGAGTGACTATCTTTACCGATCACATCACCATCCGATACCTCATGGCAAAGAAGGATGTCAAAGCTAGATTGACCAGATGGATCCTTCTACTCTAGGAGTTTGATATAGAGGTTAAGGATAAGCCTGGAGTCAAGAATGTGGTGGCAGATCACCTCTCCCGTTTAGAGAACCTTGAGGATTCTGATCAGATCGCACCTATTACAGAGACCTTCCCAAACGAGGCGATTCATGATATCACCTCGCTCCCATGGTATGTTGACTTTGTGAACTATCTTGTTTACAAGAAAGGTCCACAAGGTTGTTCTAGGCAGCAACATGAGACCTTCCTAGTGAAGGCCAAGTCGTACCATTAGGAGGATCCCACCCTTTATCATGAAGGGGGGATAGTGTCTGGCGTCGATGCATTCCTCTGGAGGAGCATCCCAGTGTCATCACTTACTGCCAGAAGCTTGATGCATAAGGACATCATTTTGGGAGGAGGACAACACAGCAAGTTCTCCAATCCGATCCTGGTGGCATATCCTCTTCAAGGATTCCTATGAATTCGTGAAGAGGTGTACTAACTGTCAGAGGATGGGCACTTGTGGACAGCATGATATGATGCTGATGCAGCCCATTCACTTCTGTGAGGTTTTTGACGCATGGGGCATTGATTTTATGGGTCCATTCCCTAAGAGTCAGGGGTTTGAGTACATTCTGCTTGTTGTAGATTATGTGAGTCATTAGGTTGAGGCCATCCCCGTCTGAACTGTAGATGTTAAGACCGTATGTAGATTTTTGAGGAAAAATACCATTTCACGGTTCGGGGTACCTAGAGTTTTGATATCATATGAGGGGACTCACTTTATTAACGACTAGGTAAAAGCCCTTGCTAATGAGTCCTACATTGACCATCGAGTAGCCACCCCATATAACCCTCATACGAATAGTCTTACTGAAGTATCAAATAGGGAGATCAAGACGATATTGTATAAGGTTGTCCGCCCAGATCGGAAGGATTGGTCGCAACTTTTGGACTCGATCTTGTGGGCATATAGGACTTCTTTCAAGACACCTTTGGGGATGTTCTGATCATCTTCGTCAAGAGCCAAACCATGGCAATCCATGCCATTTACCTGTGGAAATCAAGCACGAGTCACTTTGGGTAGTAACTGAGTTATTACTAGATCCCAAGAGTGTAGGAGAGCAGAGGAAAGCAGAGTTGCAGCCCTGTACGAGTTGAGAGATACAACTTTTTCAAGTAGCCTACAAAATAATGCTAAAGTGAAGATATGGCATGATTCTCATTAAACAATTTGAGCCAAATAAAAGAGTATGGCTATTTGATGCTAGGTTGAGATTATTTCCAGGGAAATTGCAAAGCAAATGGAAGGGATCTTACTTGGTCAAAAAGATGCACGACAACGGAAGCATTGGTATATTTGAATTGTCATCTGAATCCACTTTTGAGTTAACGGTCAGCACCTGAAGCCATATCTTGATAATGATCCGATGATTGTTGACTTTGCCCCTATTCATTTTGCATGAGATGTCGTCTTCGACCCACTTCATTTGCATCTCATGCCTGATTTTCACTTCTCGTTTGCAGTTGTATAGATCTAGTTATCAATATCATTCATTCTTTTTATCTAATACCCTATCTTCATCTTATTATTATGTTGTACTTAGGGTGTGCTTTACCCTAAGTATAGGAGGGATATCAGACATGTGATTATTCATTTGATTCTTTTTACCTCTATTTTGTTGCCTATACTTAATGATATTTCACCCTAAGTATAGGGGAGGTAAACCTTGTACATCCCATTCCTCGATTTTCCCCTTATGTACAGACTTCTATACTTAGGATTACTTGATCCTAAGTATAGGGAGATCACCGACCTCTATTCATTACATTCTTTTATTTTTCGTTGCAGTATAGCATTCTTTTCACTTCCCAATACTCAGCACGAGTTATGACTTCCTTTCATCGCTCTTTGATCACTCTGAGGACATCGTTTGCGCTAAGTATAAGGGGGTGTCGTATATATTATATATATACTTTAGCCATAACTCGTACTTTATGTGAGTGTGTTAATAAAATGGCTAAAAATCACAAAACTAAAAAACACAAAAAATTTAACATTTTCCTTGTACATAAAAATAGCTTTTGTAAACACTATTTTTGTAAAAATTGTTTGTAAAAATATTTTGATTTTAAAATTTTTTGTAAATAGTTTTGTATCAAAATTATGTATATAGTACAAAATTTTTGAAAAATGTTTGGAAAAGTAAGGTTTGCAAAATTTTGTTTGTAAATATTTGTAAAGGTTTTGCAAAACTTTTCTTTCTTCCTTGCATTCAAAATTTTCTCATAAAATTCACATATTCTGAAAAAGGTTCTCAAAAAGAGTTTTGTACATATTTGCTTGTATATTCTTCTCAACATAGTTGACATTTAAACAAGACTAGAATTAAATTGGAAAATGGACTTGGTTATAACCTTAATCCACTTAAGTTTAGAGGAACCTTATTGGATTTCGAATTAAGACTTTTCATATCCATAGTGACTTAATTCTTTGAGTCCACTAGGCTATGCTCACATGTCATCTTGATGAGCCTAAGTAGAACACTTAATAACGCACGCATGACTCTCAGAGACAATGGCTTGACTTGGACACGCACCTTACACATAGCTCAACATGGATGAGGTGGTAACGAGGCAGAATCCTTTGGCTTGAAGTAGCATACGAGGGTAGTACTACTAGCCGGAAACTCCCGTCTTCCTCTAGGGAGGGATGTGTGTCTCAACCTGGTCTAATGGCAGTGAGGTCTAAAGACAGGAGTCTGTGGGTTGCAATAATGCTTCAAAAGAGGGATAGTCTACTGGCTCAAGAGGAAAAACTCCTTATGTACATGTTGCACAATGCAAATATGTTGTATATATGCACATCAAAAAAATGTGCAAAAATATGAAAAACTCCAAAAAAGGGGACATGCTAGATTGAAAACAAAATGTTTGCCAGAGTATATATAGTGAATAAGCAAAGCTTATGTATTCTACCTTCTCATCTCATGGAAGCTTGTAGCTGGAGACTTAGCTACACTGACTTCGCTCCAAGGGATACATGGCTACACTGGTCACGGTCCATTCTCTTCTTTCCCCTCTTCTTAAGCCGGTTGTACTTGTATTTTAATGAAAATAAGTTTAATAATTAGCCTTGATTCTTTTTCTTTTTCTTTCCTCTTGTTTTCAATTCTTTTTAAAATAAGTATTTGTTAAGGGACTGCAAAGGAAAAGTATAGGGGGTGATGAATCTACGATTCTCACTCTTTATTCTTTTATTTTAGCTCTTCTTTATAGCAAAACCTCCTGTAAAGACCTATAAATACAATAACATAGAAATTTGCATGCCCTTGTTAATATCTCATAATTAGCATTAGCAAAAAAAGAATAAAGGAAAAAGAAAAAGAAGGTTGTATTTAGAATAAATACAGAGTGACCCAAACCCCAAGAGAAGGTCAACTCTTGACCTGATCGCAAAGAAATTAAGTGGAGAGAGATAATGGTTCACTATGTATATAATATAACCTATACATGTATATATTATTTATTTCTTTTCGATAAAATAAATAATTTTATTCTTTTTCATCCTTGTATATAGCTTTAATAATATCATAAAAATAAAATAAATCAGAAAAATAAAAATAAAAATAAAATAATCAAATCTTTGTACAAATCATACGCATGTACATATTACATTCACTATTTATTTTAACCCCTTAAATAATTTATAAAATTTATTTATCCTTCGAGAATCATGTTGTAAATAAATAAATTATAAAATAAAGGTATTTTGAAAAAATAATAAAATAAAACTACTTGTGCATAAGACATAGGTATTTAATACCTTTATATAATACTATATATTGTATATAAATTATTTTATTCTCATAAAAATAATTAAAAATCACAAGAAAAACAATTTGTAAAATAATAAACATTTTTTTATTTTATACACTTTTTAATTTAAATCCATTTACTATTTTTAATTCCATTTTCTTTGATTTTGTAAATCTTAATTTTCGATTAGTCCATGTCAGACCATTGACCCCAGTCAACGGTCTCTTCCAGACTGGGTCCGGTCGCACGTATTTTGCTGGAGTGATTTCTTCACTTTTTAGTGCCCAACCTACAGTTTCGATTGTCCTGATTCTTGCGCCCGATTGCAGCCCCGACTTCCATGATCCTCGTGGATCCCTAGGCGCAACCAGATCTTCTTAGGGTTTCGTGTATCCTTCCAATCTTTTGGGACCCTAAAGCAACCTATATAACATCTCCTCCCTTACCTCCACATGATGAGCTTGTCCCTCGCACCACTATGGACCCTGAGCCACCTTCCTTAGAGTGACAGCTATCGGAGGAGAGTCTTAGGATCTTCAGAAGGTGCCTGGAGGTTAGAAGCTCACGACGTGGCTAGAGCTCTGCCGCATGATGCCTCCCAACCATCTGCAGCTCGGTTGACGCCAAGACCTCGAGCCCACCTTCATCATGAAGCCTAGGAGCGTATATGAACCTTCAGGTATCTATATTTTCTTCCGCATATCCACTTTCTATTCCACCTTTCCATTTCGCATCGTCGCCAGCTCATCTGCTCCGACCCGTTGGTCGGAGCTCCTTTCCCACTCCTATCCATTTTGATCGCTTCTGCAAATCCTCCCGCATCTCCCAGCATGACCTGATCATCCTTAGGCTTGCTTGTTTGGGCAAGATTAAGGTTTGTACCTCCATCTCCCTCCTTCGCCGAAGGTTGAACACCATCCACGTCACTTCCCTTAATCCACGAAGCAATAACCAGGAATGGAGCATAGCCCCGAGTCCCCTCTACCTTTTGCAGGCACAATCGTTCGCTAAGAGCCCACTTTGGATCCCTAGCTGCTCAGGAAGAGCAGCTCTAGGCGAGCCGTCACTGCCACGTTCATCCAGCTGTAGACTCCATCATCGGAGCCCGCCAATGGACGCACCTTACTTCCACGATCATGTCGGGCCTCTCCGACTATTCATCGGGCTGTCGCATCTTCGTCGATACTCAATTGAAGTCCACCGGGAGAGTGTTCTAGCAGACCCCCTCTCAGCCTTAGGATTAGACGACCTCTGCCATATCTGATCCGAGACACCCGATCGTGTAGCTTTTGGGTTGTTAGATATTAGCCTCTAACGCATCTTCCCCGCATGTCCTCGACATTCCCTGCACCGTCAGATCCAGTAGCTGCATTCGATTAGAGCTGTACGCCAGCGCTCTCCTCCGTGCATGGCACGTGTTCCTGCCAAGGGTATATTTCCTTTATGCCCATGAATTTCTTAGTTTTTATATTTAGTCCAATAAATAAATGTTGTAGTAAAGAACATTTACAATTTGGACCCTGTATTTTTTATATCTGCACTTTAGTCCTACCGAGTCTGAAGCACATGTGTCCCCACGTGATTTTTGGGATATTTGTATGTTCTCCTCTGAACTTTTATGTTGTTGATAAATGAATGTTAAGTTTTAGAAATTGCATTTATGCCCCTGTGAACTTGAACCACGTGTTGTGTGTGTGATTGATTGGACTTTTTACAAATCAGACCCTGGCCTTTTATCTTGTGTTATTTCTTTGGTCCAGAAAATTAAAATATTTGCGTTTTGGACCCTGTAAACTGTGATTAATTACATGCTTGTTATTGGACTTAAATTATTTCTAAAAGTACCTAAAAATTACTATTAGCTCCTTCTAGTGTGTAGTTTTTATTGTGATTTCATGGATTAATTTGATTGCTTTTTCTATTTTTAAAAAATTAAAACCATTAAAAAGGGTACTATCTAAGTTAGAAAAATCATAAAAATTCAAAAATTACTTTAGAAAATCTATAAAATTCTTGTCTTTGTGTTTGTTTGTGTTGTAATTTCAGTATCAATTTTGTTTGAAAATTCACCATACAACTCTAAAAACTACAAAACAACCAAAAACTTATAAAAATCATATAAAATTGAAAAAATTCAAAAATTGCAATTTCAGTTTCTGTTTGTAGCTTTTACACTTTTATTTTGTCATAAAATTGCTAATCAGGACCTCGGGGCATTTTAAACATGGGATTTTTACCCGGCAGATCCTATAAACTTTTTAAATTATCTCTACGACCTTTTGCACAATGTAATTACCCCATCGACCCTGTAAATTACCCCAAAGACCCTCATGGGCTTCAAACAAATTAACCGGAGGGTTCATGGGGTAAGGGTTGGCAAGTTTACGGAGTCGAGGGGGAATTAGGTTGTTTCCAAGGTCGTGGAGGTAATTGGCAAAGTTTATAGGGTCTACCGGGTAAAAATCCCTTTAAACATTTTTAATTTGAAATTTGGTCCTGACTGTGCATTGTTTTATCTTTTGAGTCTTGTTTGATTTTTATAAAATCACAAAAATATTAGAAAACCTAAAAAATTACCAAAAATACTTTAAAAACCAGAAAACCCAAAAATAATTTTAGTTTATTTTCTTAGTTATTGGTTATTTAAAAATTCCAAAAAGAGTGTAGTGTGTGTAGCTTTTTTGTGTTTGTTTGTTTTCTTATTAAAATTAAAAATATAAAAAATAAAAACCACTAAACATTATTTTGTTTTTGAAGTTTGACTATTGAGTTTTTCTACTATGCTCCTTGTGTTCGACCTTGGTGGCTATACCAGGTAAATAAAAATAGCGAACTGCTTACATCCTTTTATTGCTTGACTTTTCTTGAGTGGTTTTATTTTTCTCGATTGAGATGGCCTATTTATTGGGGGTCGCAATGACCTTTGTTTTACTTTCTTACTTAACCCCAGTTAGTAGATGACCTCATTAGTTCTTCTCAAATTCATATGGATATTTTAATCCATTCTAGCATCCAGAGCACGATGAGAGACAATATTTTAAGATACCAGACATTGGTAGTCCCACATGTGAGATTTTTGTCCTCTAGTTTAATGAGATAGATATATTTCCTGAGGATGAGATGATAGCCAGCCTTGCCAAACTCGATAATTAGTTTCAGACACTACGACAACTTTTGCGTTGTTGACCATTACCATTTCTTGTTTCCATATTGTTCAGAGGAAGTCTTCTGCTGATGAGGCATTTTGGTGCGAGGAGTGGGTGCTCGACAGTGACACAAATTCCCAGTTAGATTCTAACTCCTCTTTCTTCATTTATGAGTTTGCATTACTCCTCGAGGATTATCTGTGGGAGGATGCCACGTACTCTGTATACTCGATTTCACTTCCTGGATGTGCATCTGATCTGTCGGACCATGAGACTGGGTATTATGATTACTCTAAGTTTTCTTATTTTTCTACTAAGTTTGAGTCTTCCTTGCCTCTCCTTGATGACCCTCGCAAGGATGAGCCGATCTTTGAGATATTCGATGCTTTATCTGATTTATCTACATTATTGCATCGAATATCAGTTTTCTTATTGAGTCTCCTAATCTTGGCTTTCCATACTTTTTTAGATGGTGATTGACATGGAGGATTCCATAACCGATCCTTCTTTCTCTATGTAAGATTTCTTTCGCTCTGCCCTTTCACTACATTCTGATCTTGAGCTGATGATTTCATTTGTGCTATCGGTGCCTGATTTTATTTTCCCTTATATTTAACCTATAGCAGACACCTGCCTGATTGTTTATTTGGGTGTCATCATTTACACTGTTGACTTTGTTGTTGTTCTCACATCGAGACTATAATGACAGTATGACATTCGCATTACAGATGTCATCCTGGACCTTGATACTGCATTGTCCTAGCCTTTGCGCCCTGCTAGGGGCGTAAGCTCTAGCCCTTATTGAGAAGCACCTTAGCATTGTCTACTTTGTATATATGTGTTTCATCTTGATTTGTTCCATGTTTCTTCCATTTTTGTTTTACACCCCAAGTCTCGCTTAGGATTTTCGCTATACTTAGGATGTACTTTATCCTAAGTGTGTGGCAGGGGTATAGACATTGAGTTGTTCATTTTCGTTCTGTTTCATTATTCTTGTTGTTGCATATACTTAAGGATCTTTTACCCTAAGTATAGGGGGAGTGATGCCATACCTTTTGTATTTTTGATATCTCCATCTTAGTTTCTTATGTTCCCTCGCTTGTCCCTCAATTGTTGATATTCTTTTCTACACTTAGGGATCCTTTACCCTAAGTATAGAGGGGTACAAGTCGATTCATTGATTTTGTGTTTATTCTATTCCTCGATTTTCCCCGCTTGTACAATCTTCTATACTTATGGTTATTTGATCCTAAATATAGGGGAGATCATCGACTTACATTCATTTTATTTTTTTATTCTTCGAGTCGTTGTAGCATAGTATTCTTTTAATCTTCCATACTTAGCATGAGTTGTGTCTTCCTTTGTCACTTCATGGTCACTATGAGGACATAGTTAGAGCTAAGTATAGGGGGTGTCGTATATATTGTATATATACTTTAGCCATAAGTTGTACATTGTTTAATAATATGGCTAAAATTGGAAAAAAAATATTTTAAAAACTGATTTGTAAAACATTTTGTAAAATTATTTGTCAATGTTTTTTTAAATAGCTTTGTAAAATAGTTTGCAAAAAAAATTTCTAAATTATTTATAAAATGTTTTGAATTTGTTTTGCAAAAATTTTGTAAAATAGTTTGTAAAATTTTTCTAAGATATTTTGTCATGTAGAATACAAATTGTGGGTATAAAAATTATTTTGTAAACATGTAAAATCCACGTGTGTATAAAATCCATAATTATTTGTAATTATTTGAAAATTAAATTATTTTATAAATTAAAATCTATATATAAAATTCTTTTGTATATAAAACCCTTTAATAAAATTTGTAGATTGAATTCACTTGTAAAAATTGTACATAAAACTTGTAAATATGTTCGAAAAGATTCCATCTTTTATTTTCTTTTCTTTTCTAAAAAAATATTTTGTAAATATTTTCTTGCGTGTGCATCTGCATTTTTCAGAATGATATTGATGCTAAACTAGTCTTGAATAAAATCGAAGAAGGGATATTGGTTAAGACCTTAATCCACTTAATTTTAGTAGAACCTTATAGGAGCTAGAGTTGAGTCTTTTCAGGTCCCAACGACTTAATTCTTTGAGTCCACAAGACTATGTTCACATGTCATCTTGATTGGTATAAGTAGAATATTTCGCAACATACGCATGAGCCTTTTAGAGCGTGGCTTAATTTGGACAAGCACTCTACACATAGCTCTTCATGAATGATGTGGTGAGGAGGCAAAATCATTTGGCTTGGAGTAGTACATGGGTGGAAACATCCGTCCTCCTCTAGGGAGGTTAGTGCATATCAACCTAGTCTAGTGGCACCGACGTCAAAAGACAGGCGTTGTGGGTTGTAATAACACTTTAAAAGAGGGATAGTCTACTAACTCAAGAAGAAAAACTCCTTACGAACTTGCTACATATGTTCAAAAAGATTCTCCAAAAATAGTTAGATGAGCAAAAAGTAAATAAATAAAAATTCCCATTGAAGAAAATATGAATAAGCAAGGCATATGTTTCAAAGTCTCGTATCAAGGAAGCATGCATCTGGAGAATTGGCTACACTGGTCAAGCTTCAAGGATATGTGACTACACTGGTTAAAATTCATTCTCTTCTCTACCCCATCTTCTTGAGCTGGTTGCACTTGAACTTATAAAGGAATACCCCCCTCCTCGAGGAAAGAGTAGCTAGACAGGGGAATTAGGGTTATCTTGTTAGAGGAGGTTGTTTCTTTGCCATTTATGAGGCGGGGAGCTAGATTTCACTTACACCATATAAGTAAAGATTCATTATCATAAGAGTTTATGTATGTAGACTTGTTTTGACCTGATTGTTGAGGCGACCTGAACATACAATTGTGGAACTTGAAGGTTATTAGGTCTTAACTCCTATCTCTAATAAGGTTATGCCAAACTAATAATCCAAAGGTCTAACCGAGCTCCATACTTTGATTTTATGAAAATATGTTTAAATATAAAAATTGTTCTAAGTTCTCTCCTTTTTATTTTCTTATTTTTTTCACTTCTTCTTTGAATAAGTTTTCGCTAAAGGACTAGCAAAGGTAAAGTATAGGGGAATGATGAATCCATGATTAAACATCTTTATTCTTTTATTTTAGCTAAAATTCTTGGTAAAAACTTGTATATATTCATTAATTCTTATTACTTACCATTCAACCTTGATTTGTTAATATTGTATATTTATCATTCTTTTATACCAAAATAAAAGAAAAAAGAAGAAAAGAAAAAGAAAAGAAATAAAGAACAATGTATTTATGAAGTAAATGCAGACTGACCCAAACCGTGAGAGAAGGTCAAGACTTGACCTGATCAACCAGGAATAAAGTATGGGGAGATAGGGTCCGGGTCCATAACTTATAAAAATTAAGAAAACCAAATCTCACTTGTGCATATTCATCATTTTCCACCTTGTACATATTCTCACCTATTTTATTTATCAATAAAACAACCTCAAATAAATTTGTTTCCTGCTTGAAAGTTGTTCATAATAGTGTATATTAATTTATAAAAATATCAAAACAATTATTTAACCAATAAATAAATAACTACAATGAACATAAAAGCTTAAAAGTCCAACTTTCCAGGTTCATAACTATTTATAGAAAACTCCAATTTAACCAAACTCACTTTTAAACTTCGCTTGTAATAATATTATTTATTAAAAACACCAAAAAATAGTGGAATAAATCGTGTGAGTTTTGGCATTTGGACCCCTTTGTCTATATGCACATTATGTACATATATCTCTTTTTATTTTTATTTATTTATTTATAACTCCAAATAACTTGATTATTTTTCAAAATTGTTCATAAAAATCACTAGAAAAATACAAAAATATAACTTTAAAAAAGTTATGAATAGATATCAATATATCTCAAAATCTAAAAGCCATAAAACCTAACTTGCAAACCTCATAACTCGGTCGTATGAACTCTGATTTGGTGTTACTCACTTTAAAAGTTTGTTTTATAAAATTATATATCAAATAAAAGTGATTTCACTAAAACTAGAGTTGATATGCAAAAAGTAGGTTTTGAGACCCTATTGGTATATTTGTACATATGTGTATTTTTTATTTATTTATTTTCCTGTATATTTGTGAAGATATTATATTTTTAAATGTTTTATATAGATTTATTTTATTTATGTAAAATGAAATAAAAATAACAAAATAAAAAATAAAATAATGTATTTATTATATAGGTATAATATACCTATTTTATATATATCCCTACTTATTTGTACTAAAAATTAACTTTTAAAATGAAATAAAAATATACTTAAAAACCTTAATTTATTCTATAAATAAATAAATTATTATTATTAATTATTTGCAAAAATAATTTATCAAAAATCCATTTGTTGTTTATATAGGTATTTTATATACCTATAATCGAGGTTTCTATTTATTTTACCCTATTTATTTAATTTATTTAATTTATTAAAAATCACCATAAATTTTTTTTATTAAATTAGTAATATTATTTAGTTTAATTAGTTTCTAATTTAAAATCATTTCCAATTTTATTTTATTTATTTTCTATTTAATATGTTATTTTGACTTTTTATTTTGTCTTTTTCCCCCTCAACCTAAATAATCTGCTCAACGAAGCCATTTTCTCCCAATGTTCTAGATCGGTCTTTAATTCGAGTGAATTAATTTTTTCGCTAAAATAAAGTCAAAACCCTCATTTTTTCCCAATAAAATTTTGAAATTTCCCGCCTCATTTTGCGCATCGAAAAGTCATTTGAAATTTTGAGTTTCTCATCTTATAAATAACCTTGGAGCTTCATCATTTCTTATCTTTGGACATTTCTCCCATTCTAATAAGCTCCAATGTATCATGAGTGACAACTGATCATTGTTGAAGCAAGGAGAGGTGCAATTCGGCCTTTGATCTAGCGATCCGTCTTAGTGCTCCACCATCTCCGAAGAGCCTAGCCTCTGGCCGCACCGAGCCATCGAGGCAATAACGCCCATAGATCCATGATCTCCAGCACATGAGAATGCTTTCATCCATGCATGATTAGATCTGTAGATTTCCTTGATTTTCACATGATTTTCATTTCATAACATTCTTCAATCGCCAGCCTCTGATCACATCGATTGGAGGTTCTTCAGCTTCGATTTGATCGAAACCATCGCACATCACCTTCATCTTTCCGAACCTCCTCTTTTCCTTTCTATCCTCACATCTCTAATCACCTCTGACCACGTATGGTCGGAGCTCAGGTTCCCTTCCATCACATCCGCTGGGACCATCCCCGCTCACCCTTCCTATTTGCATTTTGGATCGAGTCTTAAAACTCGAGTCAATTCGATATTTGCAAGAGATCGGAGAAGTGCATCATCGATCGAGTCTTCGATGGCAATCACATGGAGATCAATGCATGCACCAGCATATTCGAGTAACAACTGATCAGAGCATCGATCCGGAGTTCCGAAATACCAGCCATCGCCAGCGGATCTTGCTCGTGAAAACCACCTCCTGCGGCCAATTAAACCGATTGAGATCAAATAAAGCATCCACAAATTGTTGATCTTCTGAATCTTTAGCGATTGAAACCATCAAAAGCAAGCACCATCGAGCACCTGAAGATTTATCTGGAGGCAAAATAGATCACATCAGAACACGCATCTGAATTTTCTGCAATTACCTGCAGCCGCAACGAACTCCATCAATCAGATTTGGGGACCTGTTAGATCGATATCATCAAGCCATCTAGAAACCACCGGAGCACGATCCTAATACATATGGAGGAACTCCCCCAGAGGTCAGATCCAAGCATCATAACAACATGAAGACCTTCACCTCGAGATCTGAAATGAGAGCTCCACCGTCGTATCCTCGAACCTCTACCGTCTGCAGAATATCTGTTACCTTCCGCGAGCAGCTGTGATCGAAGAGTGCTGCCTGGACTTGATCTCCAGGACAATGATTTGGGTATGAATCACGATGTACAGCTACCGCATGATCTGAAGCCATCAGCAGATCATCACCGTTCATTCACATCTGCTGGATCCGCATCCAATGCATTCAAAACCCACCACACGTCAGCCCCTGATCGAATCACTGGAAGCATCGGATGGTACCAAGCCATCCATGTGTTGCATCATCAGCAGTCGCTGCCCACCGCTTCTGCCCGCCACGCGTGACTCACATGCGCGCAGATATTATATTTTGGCTAAATTACTGTTTAACCCTTGCATCTTTAGATTATTGCAAACAATAGCTGATCCAGTTGCTTTCTCACGTGATTTGCATGTGTATACTATGAATTTTGCATAATTGACCTTGCATTATTTCTTTGTTATTATTTGACCAATACTTTCATAGAAATTACAAATCAGTCCCTGTATTTTCAGAATGAATTATTTTATCTATATCGCATGAAATAAATATTTTTTTGTTCTAAAAATTACACAAAAAATTGTATTATCTCTTGCTTAGTTGTTCTCATTGGAGTAATTTTGGTTATGCAAAATCTTTTGATTTCTTATTGTTAATAATTCAATAATAATTAAAATTTCATTATATGACATTAGAAAAATTATAAAAAAATAAAAATAGTTTTAAAATTCTACAAAAAAATTCTTATAAGTGTATTTTAACTTGTTTTAATTACTACAAAATTTTGTTTGAAATTATTTCTGAAAACCAAAAAAATTATAAAATACAAAAAACACTAAGAAATATATAAAACCAGAAAGTATATATTTTTGGCTATTTGAAAGCTAAATAAAAACTCTTTTTGATCAAATTAGTTTCCAATCTTTTTGAGTTGTTTTTATATTTTAAAAATCCAAAAATATTAGCTAGATTTTCTGTTTGCTTCATTTCCTATTTTTAGTTGTTTTGAAAATCTTAAAAATTCTAAAAACCTTTAAAAAATCGTAAAAATAGTACAAAATTATCAAAAATACAAAAATATTTTCATCTGATTTTTTTAGCTATTTTTACCATATTTGAAAAATACAAAAAAGTGGTTGTATCTTCCTTTTACATTTTCTTTATTCATTCAAAATCAGAAAACATAAAAAATATATAAATTAAAATTCCATAAAAAATTAAAAAGATAAAAAAAATCCACAAAAATCCAAGAGTAGTTTGCCTTTAGTTTTTCCTTTTTCATTCCTCTGATTTTTCTTCGATTTGAATAACCCTTGCCTAATATTTTTTCCTCAATGTTTCCGACCCTACGAGCTACAACAGGTTAATAATTAAAATAGCAAGATCCATCATCTCTTTTATTCTGTTTGGTTTTGGATTATAAATTTTTAAGTTGGGAAGGTATGGGTTGCAATGACATTCACTTTATTCACACTATTTGCATTAAATAAAAACTCGTAATTTTCCATTCGTCAGCCACCATCCTCCTAGTCGTGCACCGCCATCGGAAGGGGAGTTGCATGCACGACCGTTCCCTCCCTCCTACGCCTCCTCCTCCGTGCGTGACCATGCATCATCATCGTCACACATCACCGAAGCCTCCACACGCAGCCTCCCGATCCTGATCCACACGCCATCACCGCCTCTATTTCCGACACAAATATGAATCAAGTTTTGAGAAAAATGGAAAGCAATTGATGGAGATAAATGCGGGTCGTCACATATATTTAGAATGCAACGAAAAGACTAAAATAGATTTTCATGAGTTTAAAAAATATTGTTAATTTGTCTTTAATTACAGCCACACGATCAAAAATAGAAGGACGAGATTGGGGGCTCACCACAATATTGGTAAGACTCAGCCTCATTTGAAGTTTCTTATATATACAATATTGTTTGAGTTCAAGGTAGGATGAAAATAGTCGAATATAGATATGAATATATCTATAATCATATCCTTATTCATTTTAAAATATGATTACGAATGCAAATATTATTATTGAGGAATATGAATAATATATTACCATATCTATAAAAACAATTACGAATATATAACATATACGAATTGGATACAAATAACAACAAAAATATTTAATACATTCACTAAAATATACATGTTTAGGATAATTTACACATAAAAAAGATATGCCTAATATATTCATTTCATAAGAATTATATCAACAATGATGAATGCAAACACAAAATGTTGTTACACATAGTTTAAATCTGTGAATATATTTATGTATTAAAATTGGATATGCGAGTACGAATGTAAATATTAGTGAATGTTAAAGTGATATCCAAATCCGCCTTCGCTTTAAAACGAATACGAATGTCAAAATATGTATAAAATGAATATGTAAAGGATCATATACGAATATAGTTATATTCATCTTCATCCCTACTTCAAGGAGCTTGAGTAAGATGAAACAAACACATATCTAAGGCCCCGGTTCATATTCGAGTACCCACAAGAAATCTCAAACCCATACCAATATCGGCATGGGTAGTCAGTATTTATGTCTAAAACTTATACATGTTCAAAAATAAATAGGACGCGTTTCAAGTTTTTAATTGAAGCGGACGACTTAGGTTGACATCCCTACGACGCTCCGTCCAAAATTCTTTACAAACAATATTAGTAATGAGACCAGCCACTCCTTCAAAATATATAATATTAGTATATTAGCACATGCGAAGTTATTATGTAAATATCTCTACTATATAATATAGGTGAACGATCATGGGTCCAGCCACTCCTTTTATTTTCAATTTTGATTTTTTACCCATGTACATATAGAACAACTCCTTAAGTGTCTTCTTATTAAAATTAAAGAGATCATACGTTCTAACATCATATTTTATGTTTTTTAGTCCCCGTAACCATATAATATTACAAATTATGTACATATCCTAAAATGCGGTATTTTTGAAATCTATAATCAATACATAAATATATCCCTAGGTTGGATTATCAACATGTTATTGAAAAAAATGAATCTATATTACATCCAATATTATTATGGATGTATAACCTTTCTAAATATTTTTTAAAGAAAAAAAGGCCTACACCATACAGGTGTGTGCTCAAAAAATTCACCATTTATCACCAGAGATTATTACACACCTATTACAACGGGTATGAAAGTATCATTTACATTACTCAGCTCTCATTCATGGCATTGGCATGCGCGACAATATTCTATACGTGGAATCCATCTTGTCAAAAGATTACTCCATTTCACACCAGCCAAATCATCCAAATGACAGCCAAGCAACTCGCCCTCTCCTTTTCTATACCACATCAATCCTCCCCCACATATCCCCAGAAGTTAGATGCAATGTTCATACAAATCACCTAGTTACTGAAGTGGTTCCAGATCTCAATTGAGCTATCTGTTAGCAATGTGAGCTCGAGGCGAATCATTCCTGCAATAAATGTTATTGTAATAAATGATTTATCAATAAAAGTTATTGATTATGTTTCACTCCCTTTCTGAAATTGATTGAATGAATGCACTATAAGGTCCCTCTGTACAATATGGGTTATGTACCATGGCCAACTTGATAATCATACAGTTGTTGATTCATTGATTGAATCATAGAGGCTGATGCTTGGATGAATATCTAAGGAGTTAGATAGAGGACTCATCAAGCATCATCAATGATTGACAAGTAATGATCTCCAACCAGAGAAAGAGATGGCAGTCCTTTCTCATTAGGCTGATATCTGATCGACCTCTTGATGCAGGTCCTCTGCATGGGAATAGTGATTTAGAGGTATCAGATTAGTTGAGTCAATGGGTTGACTTAACGAGATCAAGATAACCAAAGACCTATGATGAATATTGTCACATCACTGGCAAACATCCTTTGACCAGAGAAAGATGTATTGCTATATGTCTAAGTGTGTACATTTGGCAGACCAATAGGTTGATGACCTAACAAAGGTCTATACACCAGCGAGCTGGTGTGCATGTAAGAGCACATGAGTAATACGATCTCTCAAAGGGATCATACAGGTTTACTTGTGAATCAGGAGACATGAGCTCACTCATGAGGTATTGGGACTGATCAAAATCCATGCATGGTC
The DNA here is from genome assembly GCA_037367405.1 of Ottelia alismoides. Lineage (NCBI taxonomy): Eukaryota > Viridiplantae > Streptophyta > Magnoliopsida > Alismatales > Hydrocharitaceae > Ottelia > Ottelia alismoides. The sequence goes on along the minus strand of JAZKJV010004167.1, from coordinate 24,950 downwards.
GTCGTGCTTTAGAAGCATGACATGAATTTGAAGGTAAGATATATGCTTTGTGAAAGCATATGATCTGTACCATATCCCAAGGACCAAGATTGAGAAACTTAGTGATCAGACCATGAAGATGACAGTGTAAAAGTGATCTATATCTTCAAGATGATCATGAGTCTTCCAGTATGCAGGATGTATAGGTATTGGGAATACTTGAGGGTCATTTGATCATAAACGATTGTATTACCATGACGCTTCCATTCCGAGGGAGTGATGAAACATGTCTGGATTTTAGTGACTCCTCTCATTAGAGAAGTGATCTAATCTTAGTCCATGTACTGGACATGGATTTGAATGAGATTCAGATTCAATGAGAAGATTAGGTTTACGGTCTTGATTTAATCAAGCATCTATGAGAGGTCCATAGGATCTGTATTTGAGATGTGATCTCAATATCCAAGTCACTATACGTGGAACAATACAATCGCCCTGTCCTTATCTCCAAGTATCTGAGGAGAAATAGCATTATTCTTGAAGGGTTCAATAATAATTCCATAAGATTTAAGCATTGAGAAATTGATAATTAAATGTGATTTAATTATCATGATGTATGAGGAATTATCCAATATAAATAAATGTGATTTAATTATCATGGATAAGAATAATATGGATAGAAATATCCAATTATTCATAATGTATTATAAATGTGATTTATAATGTATTAGAGAGAGCTAATTATAATTTATATTTGTTGATTAATTATCAATGTGTATTGGATACACATTTTCTAATTAATTGAAAATGTAAATTATATTTTGTTTTGGGTTGTGAATGTGATTCACAATTTTCCAATGTCAAGATTGCAATATTCTCAAAATTAAGTGTAAATTATTTTTGGTGAATAAATCCCAATAAAAGTTGTTAGAATTAATAAAGGAAAAATTCAAGGAGATATTCAATCTCATGGAAATCCATGAGATTGCCCCCACTTGGTATGTGGTGGGCGGCTACCAAGTCCTATAAGGAATTGGTGGTCGTCCACCCTATTTCTTGGGGAGACATGATCTCCATTGAATTCCTCTCCTTATTTGATTGATTTTAATTTTAGGATTGATGTATATTTTATTTATCAAATATATTTAATCTAAATTAAATCATAAGTTGTTGGTTTTTACCAACAACAATCTTGACCATTGGATTGACATAAATCAATCTCATCCATTGATTTTATATGTCTCAAGGATTGAGATCCATGGATCCAAACACCCTATAAATAGAGAGGCATGCTATGCTCTTTTGTGGATGCTATTTGGTAGCACGTCTCTCTCTCTCTCTCTCTTTCTCCTCACACGACAACCCTCTCCCTCTCTCTCTTGGTGGCCGACCACCAAAACCCTAGGGGAGGACTTCATTGTCGCCTACGCTACCGCGCCGCCGCTTTGACGCTATGCGGTTCTCCATCTTGTTGGAGTGCTACGCTCACAAAGGAGACGTTCGATCTCGTACGACGAGATTAGGAGTTCATCGTGCTTGGATCAACTCGTTGGATTGCGAGGACAACGCGACTCATCCCCGCGCTCGCAAGCCACTTCTCCGACGATCGGACTTGAGACAGGAGGTCTCTTTTCGTAGAGACTCGATCAACCATGCTTCAAGAGGTATTGCATTATACTTTTTGTGATTATAGATGAAACAATCCAAGAATCATTCTTGGATCATGTGGTTTCATCGCATGAAAAATTTTTAAATTCCGCTGCACCGAACAACTTGTACAACTAGTCGTTCTCCGTCGTATTCGATGTGACGATCATGCTTCCGTGATGCGCTTGAGGATTTTTTTCCTTATCCTGCAAGTGGTATCAGAGCCCTAGGTCGAAGGTTTTGGATACGATCTGCAAACCTAGGTTGACTTGGGTTCGTGGAAGTCGTGAAAGTTTTTATCGCATTTGATTTCCGTACTTCTGTTTAGTGAATAAATTCGGCACTGTTTAAATTGTTTAAACATGAATTAAACACTTGGATTTTGTTTCCATTAAATAAGAAAACCATAGGATCTGAGTTTACGTAATTTGGATTCCATTTGCTCGAGATATGGTTGTTTTAATGAACATGTATGCACTGTTGCGGGAACTGCAAATCTTAACATGATTAAAGAGTTAATTACTATTTAGACTTGCCTCGAAATGCTTGAAATATCACTTGGATTCTGTCCTAAATCAAATTAGCAATATATTAAAATTGATTTTTCCTAATTTGTTTTTAAAATGATTGAGATATGTTAATTTTAGTAAGTAGGGGTCACTGTTGAAATTACAGTCCTAATCAAGAACCATGTGATTGTCAACTAATGAAATTAATTGTTAATTTCAAGAAATAATAATGGAAAATATTTGAGAAATATTGGAAGATGATTATTTCATTAATTGACTTGGCCTCAACCAATAAATTGATTAGATTTGATCTAGATCAAAATTGGAAACACAATCATCAAACTCCTTGCTTGAATAGGATTGGAAATTTGTCTAGCAAATTTCCTTATAATAAAAAATGATTTGATTATTACTATATGGTATAATTTCGGTTGAAGAACCGATGATCATCTCAAGTACAAATTGATCTATTTGGCATTATCCTTTCTCGAGGCGGATATGGTGTCTAGTCGGAGATCGTTGGGGTAGCGGGTTGCAACGTATGTGGTCCGTCCCACTCTCGTCGTTACCGGTCATGACAGCGGGTAGAGACTTGATAATGCCGAAGAAATCAAGTTGTATTTTCTAATTATTAAAATACGAATTAATACGTACTTTGAGAATAATACCATATATATTCAAGCAAAACAATCAAGTTTGGTTGATTGAATTGAATTGATAATTAATTTAATACGATTGAATTAATTATATCCAATTAAAATACTCTATTATGAATAGAATTGTTAATTCTCATGAAAGAATTAATTACATAAATTTGATTCATTAATAATTAAAATTTGAATATGAAATGGAGGATCACACAAGTGACATCCATGGTCTACCTTCAAGGCGAAGGGTTTCGTCGACAGATATTATATGTAGGAGACGCCTGTCTGAAGTGACAGCTCCTGCATATGGTCCATTTGGATCGAGCTCGTCGCTTCTCAAAAGAGTAAGGACGTATGCGTAGTGACCCCAATATTGGGTCCTCATATTATTGGGACGATATTGGATTGCGCATAGCGAGTTGTATTCATGTTGACGGTTGGTTCAATTAATGATGGGTCAACATCACCTTAGGGGTGGTGGGCTCGGGTATTAAAGACCAAATTGGGAAATGCAAGTTGGACTTGCAAGGCGGAATGTGTTCCTGCTTCTCTTTATTGGAGTCATAGGTTCTCATATTATTGGGATATGACAAAGATAAAGAGGAGATCCCAGTTCTTGCTTGAGATATAGCGGTAAGTATATCTCTTACTTTGAAAGTGATTAAGGGAATAAACTTTCACAGTTGACATAGCAAGACTAATTTGATTTAAAATGCCTTGATCAAATAAAATTAATTTGAATATATGATTATATGTACTAATATAGTGCATCCTTAATTTCAGAAAATGAAGTCCATAAACCCACTAAGCAGGCTTCTGGAGGTCAACCAGTTGACCGAACCAAATTACTCGGATTGGATCCGTAATTTGGAGCTTGTACTCTCGACTGAGCGCATAAGTTATGTACTCTCATAAGACAAGCATGAAAACCCTAAATCAAAAGAAGAGAAAACATAAAATGACAAGTATGATGAAGATCATGTCTTGGCTAGATGCTATATCTTGGGTTCTCTCTCCATTGTTCTTCAGAAACAACATGTGGAGATGAGTACTTGCCAGGAGATAATGCAGAATCTGAAAGATATGTTTGATGACATTAACCGCGCCCAGCGGTACAACGTTATGAAAGAACTCGTTCGCTGCAAGATGCAGGAAGGGACTTCGGTCCGTGAACATGTACTCAAAATGTTTGGGTACTTATTAGAGCTGGAGACTCTGGGGTCAACCATGGATGCAGATATGTAATCTGATTTCATTCTGCTGTCGTTGCCCAAATCTTTCAATAAGTTTGTGGAGCATTCCACATGAACAAGCTGGAATTGACAAAGGTTGGGCTTAGTATTGCATTAAAGTCTGCAGAAGACGTGATGAAGAAAGATGGTCCCGCTGGCAGTGCAATGGTTGCACAGGTCAGAGGGAAGTACGGTCGGAAGCATGGTTCTCGGAAGGGCTCGGCCCAGAAGAGAAAGAAGAAGGGAGAAAATGTTGGCTCATCTTCCAAAGCATCTATTCTAATGACGTCGAAGAAACTGACGTCTGTCACCACTGCAAGAAGCCGGGACACTGGAGGTGTAATTGCCCGTATTACCTAAAGTCGGTCGACAAAGGTAAAGCCCCAACAGGTATGAAATCTACTTTTATCATTGAAACCAGCTTTCTCGTTGGACGAGAAGGAAGTTGGGTTGTTGATTCTGGTGCTTCTCTTCATGTATGAAATTTGTTGCATTTATTTCTGGAAACTAGAACTTGAAGAAGGGGAGATAGTCTGATGCAAGTGTTGCAGCAGTCGCCATCAGGACTTTCTGGCTATCATTATCTAGTGGTAGAGTCGTAGTACTTAAAGAGTGTATTTATGTACATGAAGTCAGGAGGAATTTGATATCTGTATCTAAGCTAGTTAGAAGTGCATATTCATTCTATTCTGTAATAAGTTAGTCATAAAACATTATGATAAATATATTGCAGATGGTATTTTGACTTCTGGTGGACTCTATGAATTGTGCATTAATGAGCATGTCATGAATATTACAACCACTAATAAAAACCCTAAAAGATCCAGGAATAATAAAAATCCTTCAAACATGATTTGACATCAAAGGCTTGGTCATTTATCTGTTGATAGGATCAATAGATTGATAAAGGATGGACCTTTGGATTTTCTACAGGTTTAGTCTTTACCTACCTGTAAACATTGTATTCGAGGTAAAATGACTAGGATACCTTTTCGTAACAAGGTTACTAGATGCGAAGGTATTATTGACTTAATACATACTGATGTATGTGGTCCCTTCAGTACCGCGACTTGAAATGGATATCGATATTATTTGACGTTTATTGATGACCATTCGCGATACGGGTTTGTCTTCCTATTACGTCATAAATCTGAAACCTTTGAAAAGTTCAAAGAATTCAAGGCTTTGGTTGAGAACCAAACCAATAGGAAGATTTAACAGATTCAATCTGATCGAGGCGGCGAGTACCTCTCAGATGAATTCAAGAAATACCTTAAAGAGAATGGAATTGTCTCCAATCTTACTACTCCTGGAACTCCCCAACTTAATGGTGTTGCTGAAAGACGCAACAGGACCATCATGGATATGGTCCCTTCAGTGATGAGTAAAGCACATTTACCACTTAGTTTCTGGGGATATGCAGTAGAGACTACAATATATATCCTGAATAAGATTCCCAGTAAATCTGTACCTAAGACTCCTCATGAGTTCTGTATGGAACCAAACCTAGTGTTAATCACTTGAGGGTTTGGGGATGCTTGGTTCATGCGAAGAACGTGGACGCCAGTAAGCTGGAATCTCGCACTCGTGAGTGTTACTTCATTGGGTGTGTTAGAGATGGTATTGGATACCAACTCTATGACTCTAAGACCCAAAAGGTTTTTGTCTCTAGAGATGTGAAATTTCTAGAGGATGATTTCCTTAATGGTCAAGACAAAAGTGAAGTACAGGAACTCATAGAATCCCCTGAGGATTATGAGCTTCCTAAACCAGAAACTGAAGAGATAAATAGAGATGAAACACCCAAACCTCTTCAAAGGAGTTCGAGGATGGTTGCACCACCTGAAAGGTATGGATTCCATGTGTCAAGTGAGACTGACAATGATCCTACTTCATTTGATGAAGCACTCGCGGATCATGATATGGATAGATGGATTCTGGCAATGAAGTCAGAAATTGACTCCATGCATAAGAATGGTGTATGGACCCTTGAGGATCCACCTAAAGGGGTAAAACCCATTGGGTTGTAAATGGATCTTCAAGAGGAAGAGGGGACCTGATGGGAAGTAGAGACTTTCAAGGCACGACTCATAGCCAAGGGCTACACACAGAGAGAAGGCATCGACTACGATGAGACATTCTCTCCTGTGGCTATGCTTAAATCCATCAGACATTGCTAGCTATAGCTGCATATCTTGACTACGACATCTGGCAGATGGACGTCAAGACGGCTTTCCTCAATGGATACCTCGAGGAGGATATCTACATGGAGCAGCCTCAGGACTTCTTGACTGAGGATGGCAAAGTATACAAGCTGAAGAAATCCATCTATGGGCTCAAACAAGCTTCTCGTAGCTGGAACATTAGATTTGACGAAACCATAAAGAGTTATGATTTTATGCAGAATCCTGATGAACCTTGTTTGTACAAGAAGCTTAGTGGGAGCGTCATTGTTTTCATCGTGCTTTATGTAGATGACATCCTTATCATTGGGAATGATACAGGGATGATGACCAGTGTGAAGATTTGGCGGTCACATACCTTTGAGATGAAAGATCTTGGAGAAGCCTCTTACATCTTGGGTCTGAAGTTGTTCAGAAATCGAGAGAAAGGATATTGGGATTGTCACGACATGGATACATTAAGAAGATTCTTGAACGATTCCGTATGGATAGTTCCAAGAAAGGATTCCTACCCTTAAGACATGGTATCCACCTATCAAAAGGAATGGCTCCTCAAACTATTGAGGAAAAGAAAGCCATGGCTGGATGCCCTTATGCATTAGCTGTAGAAAGATTAATGTATGGCATGATGTGTACTAGGTCAGATATCTGCCATGCAGTGGGAGTGGGTATGTTGTTACCAATCCTGCTATGGAGAACAACACTGGAATGCAGTGAAGAACATATTTAAATATCTAAGACGGATGCAAGATTACATTTTGGTCTATGGAGATGGTGATCTCCAAGTCTTGGGATATACAGATTCTGACTTCCAATCGGATATTGATGATCGAAAGTCGACATCAGTGTTTGTATTCCTGTTGAATGGTGGTGTTGTGAGCTGGAGAAGCAAGAAGCAGGACACTACAACAGATTCAACAACAGAAGCCGAATACATTGCCGCATCGGATGTTGCAAAGGAGGCGGTGTGGTTGCGCAAGTTCATGCTGGAGCTTGGCGTAGTTTCCTCTGATACTCCCATCCCGCTACTATGTGATAACATGGTAGCCATTGCCCAAGCGAAGGAACCCAAATGGCATCAGAAGAGCAAGCACGTAGAAACGAAATACCACATCATTCGGGAGATTCAAAAGCGTGGTGACATCATCATCACCAAGGTGGCCTCTGCCGACAACATTGCTGATCCTCTTACCAAACCTCTGACACAGAAGGTTTTCGACCAGCATGTAATGAGTATGGGTTTAAGGATTGTTCGAGAATGGTTCTGAGGGCTAGTGGGAGATTGTTAGCAATGTGAGCCCGAGGCGAACCATTCATGCAATAAATGTTATTGTAATAAATGATTTATCAATAAAAGTTATTGATTATGTTTCACTCCCTTTCTGAAATTTATTGAATGAATGCACTATAAGGTCCCTATGTACAATATGGGTTATGTACCATGGCCAACTTGATAATCTAACAGTTGTTGATTCATTGATTGAATTATAGAGGCCTGATGCATGGAAGAATATCTAAGGAGTTAGATAGAGGACTCATCAAGCATCATCAATTATTGACAAGTAGTGATCTCCATCCTGAGAAGGAGATGGCAATCCTTTCTCATAAGGCTGATATCTAATCGACCTCTTGATGCAGGTCTCTGCATGGGAATAGTGATTCGGAGGTATCAGATTGGTTGAGTCAATGGGTTGACTTAACGAGATCGAGATAACCAAAGACTTATGATGAATACTGTCACATCACAGGCAAACATCCTCTGACCAGAGACAGATGTATTTCCATATGTCTAAGTGTGTATATTTGGCAGACCAATAGGTTGATGACCAAACCAAGGTCTGTACACCGGCGAGCTAGTGTGCATGTAAGGGCATATGAGTAATACGATCTCTCAAAGGGATCATACAGGTTCACTTGTGAACCGGGAGACATGAACTCACTCATGAGATATTGGGACTGATAAAATTCCATGCATGGTCGTCATGCTTTAGAATCATGACATGAATTTGAAGGTAAGATATATGCTTTGTGAAAGCATATGATCTGTACCATATCCCAAGGACCAAGATTGAGAAACTTAGTGATCAGACCAGAAGATGACAGTGTAAAAGGGATCTATATCTTCATGATGATCATGAGTCTTCCAGTATGCAGGATGTACAGGTATTGGGAATACCTGAGGGTGATTCGATCATAAACGATTGTAAAACCATGACGCTTCCATTCCGAGGGAGTGATGAAACAGGTCTGGATTTTAGTGACTCCTCTCATTAGAGAAGTGACCTAATCTTAGTCCATGTACTGGACATTGATCTGAATGAGATTCAGATGCAATGAGAAGATTAGGTTTACGGTCTTGATTTAATCAGCATCTATGAGAGGTCCATGGGATCTGGATTTGAGAAGTGATCTCAATATCCAAGTCACTATACGTGGAACAATACAATCGCCATGTCCTTATCTCCAAGTATCTAAGGAGAAATAGCATTATTCTTGAAGGGTTCAAGAATAATTCCATAAGATATAAGCATTGAGAAATTGATAATTAAATGTGATTTAATTATCATGATGTATAAGGAATTATCCAATACAATTAAATGTGATTTAATTATCATGGATAAGAATGATGTGAATAGAAATATCCAATTATTCATAATGTATTATAAATGTGATTTGTAATGTATTAGAGAGAGCTAATTATAATTTATATTTGTTGATTAATTATCAATGTGTATTGGATACACATTGTCTAATTAATTGAAAATGTAAATTATATTTTGTTTTGGGTTGTGAATGTGATTCGCAATTTTCTAATGCCAAGATTGCAATATTCCCGAAATTAAGTGTGAATTATTTTTGGTGAATAAATCCAAACAAAAGTTGTTGGAATTAATAAAGGAGAAATTCAAGGAGATATGCAATCTCATGAAAATCCATGAGATTGCCCCCACTTGGTATGTGGTGGGCGGCTACCAAGACCTATAAGGAATTGGTGGCCGTCCACCCTATTTCTTGGGTAGGCATGAACTCCATTGAATTCCTCTCCTTATTTGATTGGTTTAATTTTAGGATTGATGTATATTTGATTTATCAAATATATTTAATCTAAATTAAATCATAAGTTGCTGTTTTTACCAACAACAATCTTGACCATTGGATTGACATAAATCAATCTCATCCATTGATTTTATATGTCTCATGGATTGAGATCCATGAATCCTAAAACCCTATAAATAGAAAGGCATGCTATGATCTCTTGTGGATGTTATTTGGTAGCACATCTCTCTCTCTTTCTCCTCACACGCCAACTCTCTCCCTCTCTCTATTGGTGGTCGACCACCAAAACCCTAGGGAGGACTTCGTCGTCGCCTACGCCACCGCGCCGCCGCTTCGACGCTCTGCGGTTCTCCGTCTTCTTGGAGTGCTATGCTCACGAAGGAGACGTTCGATCTCGTACGACGAGATTAGGAGTTCACCGTGCTTGGATCAACTCGTTGGATTGCGAGGACAACGCGACTCATCCCCGCACTCGTATGCCACTTCTCCGACGATCGGACTTGAGACAGGAGGTCTCTTTTTGTAGAGACTCAATCAACCATGCTTCAAGAGGTATTGCATTATACTTGTTGTGGTTATAGATGAAACGATCCGAGAATCGTTCTTGGATCATGTGGTTTCATCGCATGAAAAATTTTTAAATTCCGTTGCACCGAACAACTAGTACAACTAGTTGTTCTCCGTCGTATTCGATGCGGCGATCACGCTTCCATGATGCGCTTGAGGATTTTTTCCATATCCTTCACTATCACTTATGAAGAAAAAGTGATCAACATCCTCCATACCTTCTACGTACCTTGGGCATATCAGGACCACTCCTTGGTTGAAGCGAGCCAACCTGTCCCTCGTCATCAGTCTACCTCTCCTGAAGATCCACAAGAAGACTTCCACTCGGTTTGGGGCCTTCCACTTCCAAATACGCTTGCAGTCCGCCCCCATCCTCTCGGATCAATATTCATCAGTCCCCTTATCAACCTATAAGCATTTCCTCCTAAAAAAGAGCCATCATTCCAGGTCCAGCAGTCTCGCCCATCACTGGGTCCCCGTACCTCCTCAAGATCTCCAAGAAATTCGCAAGCTCTTCCAACCTCTAATCTAAAAGTCGAGATCTAAAAAGTAGGGAGAACGATTTTCCATCACAGACTTCAACCACCGAGCAATCTGGGTTTTCCATTAATGCCATCAAACGTGGGAATCTCCCCATCAGGATTACGCCGCACTCCAGTCACTTTCTAGGAAGTTGAATCATGTTCCATCACAAATTATAAGTGTCAAAAAAAGACATATCATGTGTGCCACGTTGCAGATGCCCCTCCAAAAATATGATGGCACGGTACCTAGATCTTGCAGAGAGGGGAAAGATATTCGAGGACCATAGATCCTCCTAATGAGGTTGCAAACTAAACTCTAGCTATCCCCTCAAATATGTAAAACCCACCTGGCAAGCAGCGCCTTATTCATTTCAAAACTCCACACATCAAGCCTCCATCCTCCTTTGAGAGTGTCATAGTTTTTCAGTCCACCAATGGGAGGCCACTTGATTGTCAAAATGATGATAAAAGAAACCACCTCATGATGGATTAAATCTCTTCCTAATACCCACAGGTACCAAACTAGAAGGCAGAAAAAAGATGTGGATCGTTAAGAGCATCGGATGCAGTAACACAAATATACCCCCCAGATAAACAGACATACTTCCACACAGGTAGCTTTTGCTCCAACTTCTCGATCACTGGTAACCATTCATTGCGTGCATCTGACCTACCATCGGTGGCATGCCAAGGTAGCGTAGTGGGAGCTCCCTCTGTGGGGACCTCAGCCATCTCGCGCAAGCCTCGATCTCCCCCTTCCTCAAGCCAAACGAAACAAATTCATATTTATCCATGTTCAATCTCAAGTCAGATATAGCTCCAAACAAATCTAGTACCGCAGAAAAGCCCCTGCAATTATCTGCACCGCCTTCTGCCAAAAGAATTGTGTCATTTGCGTACTGGAAAATGAATATAGAAACATCTTCTCTTGAGTAGTCATTGCAGAAGCTTCCAAAATTTCTCTTTGCACCATGATTGTCAAAGCATCGTGTCAATCAGATTATGAAATATGATTCCATTATAAATAAGTTTGAACAATATTTAAGGTTAATTTTTGTAATTAAGAGAGAATAAATGGTGATTTTCAAACTAATATGTATGTATGTAGTACGTATATCTACATTAAATAGAATTAAATCAGTCTATCAGGTTGATTGGATTAGATATTTATGTAAAAAAATAAAAAATAATTTAAACAACAAGCTTTTTGATATCTGATCTCTATAGATGTCGATATGAATATATTGTAAATATATTTAAATATATATTTTTAAGAATGAATTTTTTATTAGTGCTATTTTATTCAGCTAACAATTTTAATTGAAGATGTAATTATAGTTTCAACAATAACAACAAGCCTTTTCCCACAATTAAGTAGGGTCGGCTATATGGATTCTTTGTCTCCATTCAGATCTATCTTGGGTCAAGCTCGGGCTTATATCCAAAAAACTAAGATCCCTTCGTATAGGCTCCTTACAACACTTCTTGGGCTGTCCTTGCCCTCTCTTAGATGGCTCAACATCCTAAAACTCGCATCTCCTAACTGGTGCATCGGTGGACCCTTCTTTGCAAATGGCCAAACCAATCTTAAGCAGTTTTCTTCCATCTTATCCTTAATCGGAGTTACACCAACTTTATTTATGATTGCATCATTCCGAATCCGACCTTTGTGTGTGTATCCATACATCCACCTTAGCATTTTTAGTTCTACTACAACCATTCTCTGCACATGTCTATGATTCACATTCCAATATTCAGATTCATAGAGCATAGCAGGTCTCACGGCTACTTTGTAAAACTTTCCTTTGATTTTTAAAGGAATTTTCTTATCACAGAGAACAATAGAGGCTCCTCTCCATTTTAGCCAGCCTGCATTTTTTTCTATTAGTAACATCTCCATCAATTTCTCCATTATGTTGCAAAGTAGGTCCTAGGTATCTAAAAGAATCTCTCTTCCGAATGTTATCATCACCGATCTTCACCTCGATTCCTTCATCATTGCTTCCATCAAAGGTGCACTGCATATATTCAGTCTTAGCCTTACTTATACGAAATCCTTTAGTCTCCAGTGCATGCCTCCAGACCTCAAGCTTCTCATTTACTCTGTCTCTAGTCTCATTAATCAACACAATATCATCAGCAGATAACATACACCAAGGTATCTCATCCTGAATATGAATTGTCAACCTGTCTTTAATCAAAGTAAAAAGATGGACTCAAAGTTGAACCTTAATGTAAACCAATGTTGATGTCAAAATAGCTAGTCTTCCTAGACCAGATCCTTACACAAGATAAAGCCATGTCATACATATAAATTATGAGATTAATGTATAGGACAAGTATTTGTCTCATCTCCAAAACTCTCCACAATATCTCTCGTGGGACAAAATCATAAGCCTTCTCCAAATCAATAAAAAATATATGGATGATCTTCATTTTAGCTCTATAAATCTCCATTGTTCTCCTCAACAAATGGATGGCTTCAATAGTTGAGCGACCATGAATGAATCCGAATTGATTTTCTTTTACTTTGGAAACTTGCCTCAACCTTCTTTCGATCAAACATTCCCAAGTTTTCATTGTGTGACACATCAGTTGTATACCTCTCTAATTTAAACAATTTTGAATGTCTCCTTTGTTCTTATAAAGAGGCACCGCGATACTCCTCCTCCAATCTTCAGGTATTTTCTTACTTCTCCAAATAACATTGTATAGATTCGTAAGCCAAATCAAAGCACGATCATCTAAAAGTCTCTATACTTCTATAGGGATGTTATCCAATCCTACACCTTTTCGGACTCATATCCTTCAAAGCCTCCTCTACTTCATTTCTTTGTATTCGTATGTACCTTGCATCATTCAAGTAACTTCACTACAAGTTAGATCATCCAAAATGATCTCTCTATTTCCTTCCGCAATGAAAATCTTATGGAAATACTGCTCCATCTAGTCTCTTATCCTTCTGAGTAATAAGCACGTGACCTTGCTCATCCTTGATGCATCTCACTTGAGAAAGGTCTTTGGTCTTTCTTTCTCTTGCTTTGGCCAACCTGAATATATCCTTCTCACCCTCCTTCAAGTCAAGATTTTTGTACAAACTTCATAAGCTTTTGACTTAGCTTCGTTTAAAGCCTTTTTTGCTTCCTTCTTTGATATTTTGTAGTTTGTTATAGTTTCCTCTGTTCTATCTTTAGACATAGCCTTAAAACATGCTCTCTTAATTTTTAGCTTCTCTTGCACCCCTTCACTCCACCATCAAACCTCCTTTTGATCTGGAGCTCTCCCTTTGACTCACCTAGCAACTCTTTGGCTACCTTTCGGATACAACATGCTACCGCCTCCCACATCTTGCTTGTACTTCTGCTATAATCCCAAGATGGGTCTTCTAAAACCTTCTCCCTGAAGCTTGATTGCTTCAGCTGAAGATTTCACCATCTAGTTGTAATGATTTTGGGAATCCTCATTTTCTTTACTAACCCTTTTATTTTCACTCCTCAATACGAAGTAATCTATCCGTTTTCTAGTTTGGCCATTCTTATAATTAATCAAATCCCCCTCTCTCTTCTTAAAGAGAGTATTTACTATAAATAGATCATATGCCGCTACAAAATCCAGAATGACTTTCATTCTTCATTTTTGTCCCTAAAACCATGGACTCCATGGACACTAACATACCCTGAAGAATCCTTTCCCACATGTCAATTATGATCTCCACCTATGTAAATCATCTTTCTTAGTGGGATTCTTTGTAAAATCTTATCTAGATACTCCCAAAAAAACTTATTTAGTCCTTTCATCTAAACCAAATTTCAGTGCATAATGTGAGATGATATTCAGAATTTTGTCTTCAAGCACCAATTTTAGCAAAATAATCCGATACTCGAATCTTTGTACCTCAACCATGCAATCCTTCAAATCATTATGAACAACCACTCCAACATCGTTTCTCCCCTTATCTTTACCTAAATACCAAAGTTTAAAGCATGTCTCTCGATCTCCTTTGCTTTCTCTCCAACCCATTTAGCCTCTTGAAGATATAGTATATGAATCTTCCTTCTTTACATCGTATCCACTATCTCCATCAATTTTCCCGTTAAAGTGCCAATATTCCAACTACCAATCCGCAACTTCCTTTGCAACCTCTTTTGGACTTACTCCTTTACTTGCATGCGTCCATCATGCAAGAACCGTTGCAAACATTGGACTGAATCCGGTGTTGATGCAGTACAACTAGCTTATCTACTTGCATTTGTTCCTTATGTGAGAATCTTTGCAAATTTTGAACTACATCCAGGCTGCGATGTGACGGCCCTTGCAATTTTTCATTACATTCGGACGATGCAACGCGTTGCAAGTAGGGAAGCCCCAAGGAAATCTAAATGTTTGCTTAAATCCATGTTTAAAAGATCTGATTGTCACGAGGCAACTTCCTAAATAGTATTTAAAAAATACTATTTAGGAAGTTGTCTCTTACTGTTTTACGCTTGTTGTCGGCTGCCTAACGCAACCTTCCTCATTTAATCGGGCTTGGGACCGACCATGGCTGAGTTAGATGTAATTATAGATTAAATTTAATTAAATATATCCCTATAATTTTATTACCAAAAATACTAAAAAATATGATTTGCAGTAGATCTAACTTTGGGATGTTTGATATTCAGAGTTTTTAATATGTTCTATTACTAATATATACAAATACAACCTTAAGATTTCTTAAAATAAAGTTATTATTTTGGAAAAAAACAATTGTTACATTTTTATGTAGTTATGATTTAATTATAATTAAATCTAGCTGTAAGATTGAATATAAAAAATAAAAAATTACTAATATTATTGATAAATGGTAATTGGAAAGAAATAATTACAAAAGAAAGATGACATATATATGTGCGTAACAGTATAAATAGATTGTTGGATCTCTAAATATTCAATTATGCTACTCTTTGATTTAGTCTCATATTAACACAATCTTTAGTAACTCCCCACCGTGGTTGCATCCTCTTTAGGGAGTAATGTTCCATTTAAATCAAAGTTTTCCATAGTATTTTTTTTATTTCTCTTTTTATCTTCTATATTTTTACATGACATCGAAGCAAGTTGACTCATGAAGCAAGTCAACCATTATCGAGATCTATGATCGTTTCAATACCTTCTTCATGTCCCAGCTTTTGTTGTGTTCGTTTGTTCGGTTTTTCGGAGATCCGGTGCATTTACATGATTTCTTCATTATGAAATAGAAGCAACATCCAAGTTTATACAAAGGGTTCATCAAACTGATTCTTGGTTTATGTTGAGATAATGTTATCCCCCGAAGCGATTTATTTATGAAGATTGAAGCAGCAATGCCCGCCTGGTTGAGAGATCATGAAGTGAATTATTAATATGATTTAGTGGTGGTTTTTCTTTTTTATCCTAAGGCTATGGTCTGAGAAAAAGAGAAAGATAAGAAGGGAGAGTGGATGTCTGTTGTACAACAGAGCATGTCGTATCGAGCATAGACGCTTGATCATGATCGAGCGGTTCACATGCAAGGGCCATAAAAATGTGGCTTTTATGTGTATCGCTCAATCATGATCGAAGGGCTCTACTTATACATCATACTCTGATGTACAACAGAGGATCCACTCTAGAGGATAGGGGTTCATTGCCCTATTGGACCTATGAATCAATTTATGTGTTATATTTAGTCAGATCCAAGAGATCAAATTTAAGAGAAAAAAACAAAGTATGCACCAGAAAATGGGATTAAAAGAAGAGAATGACTACTTGAGAGGGTGAATGATATTAAAAAAAAAGGAAATGATGCTTATGCTAAGAAAGTGAAAGCAATATGAAAAAAAAAGATTGCAAATAAAATAATGGTTGATTAAAAAAGAGCGAAGAGAAAAAAGGAGTGGACAGGGAAAAAGGAGTACGAGTGTGATTTTCATATATACAACTTTTAGTGGCTTTCTTCAATGGTTTCATTTTACACCTTCAGGAGTAAGACTCCATGTAAATTATAGCTTTTATTTTTTTATTTCGCTTTTTATTTTCTATCTTTTTATGGTGAGATAGATAGTGTGTGCACAACCAGTAATAATAACGGATTAATAGATTTGATCGAAATAGATCCTAGGAATACTCTGATTCACATGTTAATATATTTTAAAATTATTGATTCGATCAATATTAATGCAAAAAAAATTAAATCAATCAAATTAAATAATATCAATTGAATTGGATTAGAATTATTGATCCTTATGGAATCCTAAAACACCGTAGACTCTCTTTCTCTCAATCAACTTACATTAGTTCTCTCTCTTTATCCCTCTCCTCTTCAAACAAAAAATATAGGATAAGTTTCAAAGAGTGTTTCATCATTTGTGCCCTTCTTAGCTTTTGCAATATCAATTATGCCCCTCTTTTCTTCGTTAATATCAATTGTGCCCCCTATATTCTTATAAATTTTACAGTTCCATCCATTTTAGTATCATTTATGCCCCTAACTTTATCTTAACGGGAGGATATAGCTGTGAATTTTGTAAGAAAAGAAGTGACACAATTGATATTCCGAAAAAAGGAGCATGACTAATATTGTAGAAGTTAAGAAGGGCACACATGATAAAATCCTACATAAATGATCCCACCTATACCTCAGAATCAATGTTTTACTAATAAATGTAACAAAGAGGCTTTAAGTTTCAAATTGATGGTTTAACATCAGCAAAAGGGTCGTGAAAGCAACCTGAAGCATGTATTTGAGACAAGAAAATAACTTAGTCACATCTTTGTCACATTTGAAAATGGAGGTCTTTAATTGAGAATCAACATATAGTTGGCATCACTCTTATAATTTATGCATGTATGTGTACGTACGTGCATGTGTGTTAAGAGTGTGCATGTGTGTTATGTGTACGTGTGTGTGCGCACACACGTGTGTGTGGGCACGTGCGTGCATGCGCATGTGTATGACACACATGCACACTAATTCACATACACATATACTTGCATATATACATACACATACATTTACATTTATATAGATGTATACATATATATACATATATACACATAGAAGGCTGATCCAGTGAGAGCCAAAATCTGTGAGAGTATGAGAGAACTGAATCTGGACAACTAGATTCGGCTCTTCTCTCTCTTCCTGCAATCAATGAGGACTGAGATGACATAATCTATTGATCCACAATCATTCATCTCATACTCTCACGATTTTTAGCTCTCACAGGATCAATCCTCTATACACATATACATACATATAGGGTTTGTTGGGTAGGTGGGTGATGAATCTAAGATTCATTAAAATTATGTCTGCATTTTATCTTAAAACCCTAATGAAATACATGTAAATATCCATTGAATTTTCATTTTTTAACAAAACCTTAGTCATGAACAAAAATGCACTTTTATGCATTAAAATTATTCAAATAAATAAAATAATAAAAATAAAGAAAATAAAAATAAAGGCAAATTGTAGATATGTATATATGTACAATATGACTTGTAAAATAAATATAGCTGAAAGATATATTTATAACATAATCCCCGAGACCAAGTCAGCAAGGATTCATCGATAAATAAATAAGTAGAGGGAGATAAGAAAAGAAAACAAATAAAAATAATTAATTTCATACTTCATACATTCGCCATTAATTATCAATAAAAATCCAAACTTTAAAGATTTCTAATTAATTTATATGAACATATTTTTCACCAAACCTCTTTTTCCAATTCTAAAAACTGTATAAAAAATATATAGAAATAAGAATATTGTATATATGCCGAGAAATCCAACTTGTAAATTCTCAAAATCCAAACTTCCAAACATCATAACTTGCTCATACAAACTCCAATTTAACTCTACTCACCTTCAAAGTTTATAAAATAATATTCTCTAATTAATGAAGGTGATTTCACTAAAATCGGAGTCCGTTTGAAAAAAGTCAGTTTTGGGACCAAACCGCAACTAGGTTTCTAGGTTGTCTATTTTATTCGGAACACATTATTTATTATTTTAAAGATTTTTATAATTTTTTATTATTTTATTGATTTTGTATTTCAACCCTAATTTATTTCATAAATTTTGGAAAATTATTTATTATTTTAAATAAATCAAAAATCCTAATTTATAGGTATAAATGGACAATAAAATTTATACTTGTATTTAATAGTATATCTAAATTTATCTTTTAAAATCCATAAAAATTCATATATACTTTATTTATTAATCTAATAATTAAGAAAATATAAAATTAATATATTAGTTATTTATTAATTAATTTAAAATCCAAAACCTCTTTTAAAAGTATTTAATTATATTTGTTTATTAATGTAATATT
Source organism: Ottelia alismoides (assembly GCA_037367405.1). NCBI lineage: Eukaryota > Viridiplantae > Streptophyta > Magnoliopsida > Alismatales > Hydrocharitaceae > Ottelia > Ottelia alismoides. The sequence goes on along the minus strand of JAZKJV010004167.1, from coordinate 6,269 downwards.
TATATTTCAACTAATTATACCATAATTTAGATTATTTAATTACCTACGTTTTTCATTTTTATACCTAATAAAAATAAAGCTATTGACTTATTTTTTTAATTAATGAGTTATTTCTTGAATCTGGCCAACTAAGTGTTGAAACGTGTCAGCACCTGGGACCTTCTTCTTTAAGAAGGTTGGTCGTAATCTGTTCAAACCACCCATATTTGCCTTCTTCTCCACGCAACTTCTTAACCTCTTCCTCTTATATAATCTGTCGATCCTCTTCCTCTAATATCCCAGATCCACGCCCGTCGTTGATCTACTAACAACCCTCCTTTTATCACCTATATAAAATCCTCTCCAAGTTCACCATTCCCAACTAACCATCTCTAAGCTACAGCTTCCAGATTACCCCTGACTGTCACCCAACCTTCACTGCCGTGCTCCGCCCGATCTGGAGGTGACAGCTCTGCCCAAGGCTACCTGCGTGGAAGAGGATTGAACAGAGGAGATGTTCCCAGGCTTCGCCACCTTGCATCGTCGCCATTGCACCGCGTAGAGCTCCGGCTATCACCGCCCGTCGAGTAACCATCGAGGTTCATACAACCTCATTCCCATGTGAGTTCCTTCATCACTTTTGCAAATTTATTTCTCGATCTTCGTGCCCACATTAGGATAGTTAATCGCATCATTAGGAAGTTCAATCATTGTCATTAGATGTTGTAGATTCAAATCATTCAAATTCAATTCCAATCCTCTCAATTTGATTTCTCTTTATCGCATTTTATTGATTCACATTTCTAGAAAGCAATATTTGGATCTGCAATTCTTGAGTTTGTTGGCTGATTTGTGTGCAAATCGAGCAAGAATATTGTCACTTGCAGGTCCTGATCACTGTTGGAGCATAAAAATTCCTAGATGGAGCTTTAAAAATCAAAGCCGACTCAATCCAAGGCAAGCTATCCTCAGTTGTTGGACTCAGTTGAACCACCGCCTTCTTCGTGTTATTTCAGACACTTCAGCCGACCTTGAAGCTATCCCCTTTGCAGGCGAGCTCGAAGGATGAAGGAGTCACCCCTCTGGCCCTGCCGGAGGCCCAAGAACCTCGTTGGACATCGAGAAGAATTCGTTGAAGATGCTCTTGACGCTAGCCTTGTAGAGAAGTTGAAGATCCTCAAGAACAGCTAGGAAGAGCGGGTTGTTGCCACGTGTCTCGAGCCGACAGCCAAGATCGCATCTCAGCTTCTAATCTTGACTATCCAAAATGAAATGGTGGAGAAATTGTGTTATAAGCCCAATGAGCCTCCAGATATTCCAATCTGCTCCAGCATTTTCCAAAAATTGCATTTAGGCCCCTACGCGGACCTAAATGCAATAAAACTTCTTTTCTTTGCATCTTAGTCCTTTCTAGGGACCGGTTTGTGACATAACATAATTTTTTTCTTGTAGTTATCCCCCTGGCTTGTATAGGTGTTTTGGAGATCATTCTTGTCATATTTGCTTCCCAAATTTTTAGGGTAGTTACGCAACTACCCAAGATACATTTCTTGTATTTTTCTGCGATTTTTCCTCGCTTTCGACGATTTGATTTTCGTAATATCGCGTTAATTTTGAGTCTTTTATTGCATCTTTTGTAAAATGAAGAATAAAGAGAATATTTCCGAGATTTATTCCTTTTCTTGAAAATCGAAGTATTAATATTTTGCCTCTTCGAGTTCGACCCGGGCACACATACCTAGCTAAATAATATAGTGTAGGTGAAATAGGAGAAAGAAGCCTCATATTCTCATTCTCTCTCTCTCTCCTATTTCGTTGATTTTTGTTTGATCAACACGGCTCTTGATTTAGCAATTTTCTACAACCGACATCTCTAACCGCTAGCAAAAGCTGCGTTATCAAAATGGTGCCATTGTCGGGGAGGCGTTATTTCTACATCGGTTTTTTACTTTAATTTTGAAAATTTCCCATTTTCTTGGTTTTACAAATTTTATTTCTTTCTCAATTTTTGATTGGTTTTCGATTTACAGCTTTTTCATCAATTTTTACAGGTTTTCATATTTCTTCGAGTTTCTTTAAATTTTTTTTACGGCTTTTCATGTGTTTCTTCTTTTTCCTAACTAATTTTTGCAGGGTCTGCAGGTTCAGCCAGCTTCCTCGAAAGTTGAAGCAGTTGAAAGTGTAGAGACCGACCTCTTCTCTCACGGGTCGGTTGTTGAGGGTAGAATTAGCTAGGGTTTTCTTGTAATATTTTTTTAATAAAAAACTTAAGGGAACTTGCCCGCGTTTTTGTATTTTGTTGAAGGGCCCCTGTAAGGGCATCCCGATTTGTACCTCCCCTCCCTTTTTTGGGGGTCTGCTGCACTGAGTGTCGTGCATTAGGAGGAGCAGCACCCACCACAGTTTTTCTTGTATCGCCGATTTTCTGTGGTTTTTCACGAGGGTTGGTGCATGCTTAGGTGTTTTTTGAGTTTTTTTCTTATATGCTTATGCCTTCGTAGTTAGTTCTAGGACTCGTAACCTAGGTGCATGTTTTTAGAATATAATAACAAATAATAAAAAATCATTAGATGCTTGTTTGAGAAAAAAACAAAAAAGAGAAAACCAAAAATACAATCAGGACTGCTTAAATATCTGACTCTAAAAGAAATGTAAGGATCATTTGCATTGGGAGAGTAATCCCCGCACTTCAACTGCATGTACATTTCCAGATATTGTGAGTGAGGGACGGCACTTAAGGCTAGAACCAAAGTCCATGTCTCCTTCAAGATACTACTTAGTCCATACACCTGATCACTGTTCTTTAGTGGGTACGCTCGGGTAGCTGGAAACGGTCCGAGTTTACTTAGTAGAGTGGGGGGTTTAGAGGGCACTGCGTAAGGCTCCATCCTCAAGTAACACAATAGCCGGAAGTGATCTGTACTTACACCTATACTGGCTGAGAACAAGTGGTTTTCTTTAAGGGCTCGGGACAGTGTTGTGGGGAAATTCCGGGTACCTATCAGCTCACGCTAACTTATGAATATACTTGTACGCTAAAATAGCCCTAAAACCGACAAGATAAATGACTGAACTCTTACTGTCATCATTGGGTTGTGTTGGTGAATACAGAGTTAGCTTTGTGTTTGCTTGTGAGGCATGAGTTACTGCATCTTATACGCCTTCTCACATCTCTCTTGATTTGACATCGTGGTCTCCCGATTATCCATTTGACATCGAAGATGATGACTCGACGGCTATTTTGCTCAGACTCCGCAAGCTCTCGATCTTTCACTGTCTATCGTACATTTTCACAGACTTGGAATGACCCTCTTCTCGAGTCGGTCCCATCTGATCCGAAGGAGAGTCAGACCCAGACTCCCTCGCCTCGCAGTCCATTTTTTGAGGCAGACCCCCACCTCAATTTTTCCTCGCTTTCTCCACCTGATCTTTCTCTGAGTTCTTACGAGAAGTTTTCCTTTCCAGATAATTAGAAGCAGATGGTTCGCGGAAAGGGATCAGTAGAGGAGAGACCAGCTGAGGAACAACACGCTGATGGAAGACCAGATTCAGCCGCAGATATTACAACTAGGATTTTCGATACATTACAACAGATGAATATTCAGATTCGAGACCAATTCAGAACACAGAATGAGTTGCGAGCTGAGATCACTGCACTCAGAGTAGGAGCTACAAACCCACTGCCACCTGCCATCGTTTCCACGACACTCAGAGATGAATATGACCCGGGTGCCAGAACTCTACATCATTGGATTCGGTTGCCACCAGATCAGGGGTCATATGAGTTATGTCTGTCATTCATATCACTGCTTCCCAAGTTCTTTGGGAATGCCACAGAGGAGCTGTTTACCTTTTTGCAACAATTTGAGATGATCTGTGGTACAACTAATTACCCTGGAGTTACGCAGGAAGTTGTTCGCCTCAAAGCCTTCCCCTTCGCCTTAGCAGATAAGCTGCTTTACTGGCTCAGTCATTTGGGGAGAGAGATTTCTATGTGGACTGACCTGAAGGCCACGTTCCTATGTAATTTTTTCCTCTCGTACGGATAAACATGATGAGAAATCATATCTCCAACATTACTTAGTTGCCGAACGAATCATTCCATGAGGTGTGGGATAGATTCAAGGATCTTACCGAGAGATGTATACATCATGAGATATCAATGAAGGTGCTAGTGCAGAACTACTTTGGAGGACTCCAGCCGGATATTCAAGGGCTTGTGAGTGCCGCATGTGGCGGCATCTATCTAAATCGGGATGCCGAGTCTGTCTGGTCCATCTTCGAGGGGACGACAGAGAATCGAGAGTCATCGACTCTACTCAGCATCCCAGAAGGCCACACAACCACCGCATCATCGAGAGCATCATAAGGTGGCAAACATTTCAGACTCTGAATCCAATATCAATATGGGTTATATTAGCGAAAAGTTAACATTGGTAGATGTGATTCAGAAGCAAGTTCCGGACTTGCAGCCGATGCGAGAGTTGGAGAAACTCTCATCTCTACCTCAATAGCTGAGTGATCTTACGAAGAAGGTGACAGAACTACAACATCAGTATCAGCAAGCTCAAGCTTCTTCGACCGCACAACCTACTCGGAGATCTTTACCCGATCCGCCCACTCGACAGATCCATTTTGTCCAGAGCAAGCCGGAGACTCCACGGATTGATTGGCATGAGGAACAGTCTCATGCCAATCCCAACCAGATCACCAGCCCGGGAGACATTAATGTTGAGTCTCAAGCCACTCTTGAGATCAATGGAATATGGTATGCTCTGATTTAGCCAAGTTCACAATTTCCTTCTCCGAGCGTACATCACCAGCAGTAGCCGCAACACTATCCGCAGCATGGACGAAATCACTATCAGCTCCGACATTAATACAAGCAACAACAGTCTCAACAAAACATCTATCAGAGACCACATTTTGTTCATCATCCGCTCCGCAATCACAACCCAATTATCACTAGTAGTAGCAACATCAGTCTCCATATATGCCACAATGATCTCCTTAGCAGTACGCTCCACAGCAGTAGATGCAGCGACAAGAGAGAGTCAAGAGTCAAGGTTACTGCACTGAACCAGAAACATCTTCGCAAGCCCTGGAACTGAACCAGATCATGGACATGTTGAGCACGCTCCAAATCACGCACAAGACTGAGATGGAGCGGTATAACCATCGTCTGGATGAGTTAACCGCATCCAAGACCACTCTCCCCGCACAGCCTCAGATGAACCCAAACACCAAAAGGAGGCACCCAGATTAGGTAGACGACATACGATCTCTTTTCCTGAATTTTTATCTAACTTCATTCGTCTCAGGAGTGGTAGATCACCACAAGCATCTGATCGGGAGGAGGAGATGGCACGTGAAGAGGAGCGAAAGCCAGAACATGATATACAGGATGAGGAGGAGAACTGCAAACGATAGGGATCAACCACTCGATGATCAGGGAGAAGGAAGCGATGCTGAGACGGTCGATATCAATTTAGGTGAATCAGATGATGAGACCATGCCAGGCCATGAAGACACGCCCGAAGTTGATGTGTCCTTTCCTATTTTCGAGAGTTTTGTAGATAACTCTGATACTCTTGTTATACAAGTTGATCCCGATTGTAATAAAAAAGAGATTTTTGTTCCCAAAGTTGTTCCTTTTCCCAAAGCTTTGTATGAAAAAGGCACGAAAAAATCCAAAAAGAATGTTGTTACTCCAAAGACTGATCGTCTATTACAAGATCACATCTTTCTTAAGATTCCACTTCAAGATGCCTTGGATCATTTTCCTACACTCAAGAATCAATTGAGGAACAGAGGCACAACATGTAAGAAAAAGAGATCACAAGTTGAGAAGCATGTATTGACCAAGGCAACTTCGTGTGCTATTCGGAACAAGGTATCCAAGAAGAAGAAATATTCTTGAGCTCACTATGTCACCTATCATATTGAAGATACCATCGTACATTCTTAGATAATGGTTCCTCGATCAATTTATTTCCATCCTCTTTGCTTGATAAGCTCAAGCTAGGTCCTCTCTACAAATCACGAGCGATACTTCAGTTGCAGATCGATCTATGAAGAGATCTAGAGGTGTGCTGAGGAACATTATCGTAATTGTTCAAGGCTTGTAGTTTCTAGTGGACTTTACTGTCCTCGACATGACGTGCCCGATGTAGTTACATCTTGCTCCATTCATTCTCGGGAGACCCTTCTTGCAGACAGCAAGAACACTCTTTGACTATGATGCTGGGAGAATATCATTCCACACAGACAGTGGAGAGATACACATTGAA
>JAZKJV010004166.1:100000-179363 GCA_037367405.1 Ottelia alismoides | reverse complement strand
TGTCAACCAACTCCATTCTGGACTTGGTCTCGAGGTTAGGGTCATAAAATATTTTCAATTTTTTATTCATTTTTCTTTTCTTCTCTTTATTCTATAATTTTGGCATTAAAAATCTTATTTTATGCACAATAAACAATGAATGCTATTCTGCACAAATTGATGCTTCTTACATGCATTTGCTGGGATTTTTAAGGCCAAAATGATAGATTAAAGGTGATGAAATGGAGATTCATCACCCCCCCTATACTTATCTTTGCTAGTCCCTAGCAAATACTTATGCAATAAGTACAAAAAGAATAAAGAATAAGAAGAAGAGAAAAAGAAAGAATCAAAGAATAACTGGAATTGATCATGATTTTTAAACTTATTTGTACAAAGTCAAAGTTTGGAGCTCAGGTTAGACCTAGTGTGAAAATGTGTGTGGAACCTGGTTGGGAACCAAATGTAAAGCATAACAGCCTTCGAGAGTCAAAGAACTCGGTTCAAACCGCCTCAATAGCCAGGTCAGAACTAGCGTACATCATACGCAAACCCTTATGACTATGAAGCTGACTTGTACAGTGTAAGTGATGGTGGCTCTCCTCAACTGAAATGACAAAGAGACCGACTTCTCCATAATGACAATCCAATGATTCCCTAATCCAGCACTCTGCCCTCAAGGAGCGGGGTATTCCCTTCTAAGTTCAAGTGGCATCTAGCTCAAGAGGAGGGGGTGGGGAAAAGAATGGACAGTAGCCAGTGTAGCTACCTATCCCGTGATGCCTAACCAGTGTAGTCAAGTCATCCAGCTGCAGGCTCACATGGTATAACTTTGTTGCTCAAGCTTACTTATTTTCTATACAACATATATACATACTCCAGCAGAAATTTATTATTATTTATTTATTTACAAGCATGTCCACTTTTTTGGAGTTTTTTTTTCAAACCTACTATTCACAGTAGCATTTACATAAGGAGTTTTTCTTCTTGAGCTAGAAGACTATCCTTATTTTGAAGCTTTATTGCAACCCACACTCTCCTGTCTTTAGACTTCATTGAAACTGGACCAGGTTGGGGTGCACTTTCCTCCCCTAGACGAGGACAAATGTTTTCACCAGTGTGCGTCTCAGACTGGCAAATCCAACCCCCTCACAAATCCAACTGAGTTGAGCCAAGTGAAAGGTGCAAGTGTCTAAGTTAGGTCACGGCCAACGAGAGTCATGCGTGTGTCTCAAAAAGTTCTAGTTAGTCAGTTGAGGTGACTTGAACCTAGCCCTGAGTCTCAAAGAATTAAGTCTGGATAGACCTAAAGTACCCTAGACCTAGTCCCATAAGGTTCCAGTGCAATTAGGTATAGTACGGTCCAACTAAGCTCCAATCTTCGACTTTATTGGACTAGTTCAATCATCAAGCTCAATCAAAGAGTAATATGCAAATGCTATGTACAATGTAGGAAAATAATGCATTTTTTCAAAGAATTTTTACACAAAGAAATTTACAAATAAAAAGAATTCTGTCACACAAATGTAAAATATTTACAGCTGTTTACACGGGCGTGCCTCTTTTTATTTACAATAGTTAAGAATTTAAAGAATTTACGGGTTTTGATAAGTTTATTATAAATACATATATATACAATTGATAAAGAATTTTATTTTGATTTATATACACATTTTATTCCTGTTTTAATGATACATTCATTCCTCAAATTTATTTGAATACATTATTCAAAACTATAGTACAAAATAATTTTTGCAATCATTTTCAAATATTTGAAAGCTATTTTGCAAAGATTTTTCAAAAGAATATATTCATTTTTCAAAGTATTTTTACAAAACATTTTCCAAACCATTTGCAAATAGGTTTTCAAATCTTTTATTTCACATAAAGAAAATAATTTTGTAATCAAAATATTTTTACAAAGGTTAAAAATATTTCACAAAAAATTTTCCAAACAATTCACACCATTTTTCAAATCATTTTGCACAAATTTTTTTAACCTGATTTATTAATCAGTATCTATAAAAGAATTTGAGGAATGAGTGTTGTTATTAAATGATTTATGTATGTATATATAGTATATTTAGCCGTAATTATTATGAATTATACGAAAGTACGAGTTATGGATAAAGTATATATAAAGTATATACGACCCCCCTATACTTAGCATGAGCTATTTTCTCATAGATCGAAAAGAAAAAGAGAAGACATAACTCGTACCGGGTATAGAAAAAGACTATACTACTATGACTGAATAAAGAATGAAAGAATGAAGATATAAATGAATAAGAAGGTGACCGGCCCCCCTATACTTAAGATCAAATAATCCTAAGTATAACAGATTGTGCACGACGCAGGGAGGGTTACGGGTGGGAGTAAATAGATCAAAGAATGAACAAATCAAGGGTGCACACCCCCTATACTTAGGAAAAAGTGCGTCCTAGGTACAGAAAACTGACAAAAAGGGGCAACACCTTTTATGTAGATAAATAAAATTGAAATGGAAAAGAAGAAAAGAAGAAAACACAGATATATACAGATATACGAGAAGATCGTAGAGAATGTACGCATCACTCCACCTATACTTGAGATGAAAGATCCCTAAGTATAAGCAACGACATGAGTGATGAAAACATGATGTAGAAAGAACAACGCGGTGTAGACCCCCCTATACTTAGGACAAAGTACGTCCTAAGTATAGTCATAAAGATATGGCGATAAATCTGGGACACACGTAACATGCAGGGGAAAGAAGGAATAGAAGCCAAAACACATATAAACAACAAGGAAAGACTGATGAGGTCCAGGACGGTATTTGGTAAGCAAGTACCGTGCTCTCGTCGTCGTCTCCCTGTGAGAACAAGGACGCAGTCAGTCAGGTAAAAAGACATCCAGATGGGCAGTCAAGTGGGTGTCAGCTACTGGGGAGAAGAGATCGAAAACTAAATGAAGGACTGGTAGCGAAAGTAGAACATAGGCTCATAAGGAGAATGGGTGAGCGAGGCCAATACTGTAAGAGATGGAGGGGGAAGGAACAGTTCAGATCCCTCTAGGTCAATCAAAGTCTCCGACAGATAAATAATCCGTGAAAAACAGGAGACTCCCAACGTAGCAGCGTGATATCCGGTGGTCGTAAAATCAAAAGGTCGTATGAATACACCGAACAACACAGGACAAGGCTCAACCCAACGAGTGTCCTTAAGGTGAGCCGGATCAGAGAAAAATCAGAAGACTCGGCTCCGTGCTGTCTACAGAAGGAGACAACCAGGGAGGAGACCGAGTGGGAACATCAACAAACTCGACTTCGTACCCCAACAGAGAGGAGACACCAGCAGTGAAGCCGAGTACCGAAAATACGATGTACCCTCCTGCAGATAACCCTCAGAGAGTAATACATGCTAGTCAATGAATAACCAGAACAGAAGCTCATCTTTGCGAGGGTCGTCAAGGTAAGCGGGCTCAGAGGAGCCTGATCCAGCAGATGGATCGTAGAAACGGTCTTGGTAGGCGACAGATCGACTACCAGCAGAAGAGATCGACAAATCAAGAAAGTGTGGTAGCATCCCGCAGATAACCCTCGGGGAGCGTACTGCCAACTAAGCGTCAAAATAATCAGAAAAGATGGCTCATCCTTGAGAGGACCATCAAGGAGAGCGAACTCAAAGGAATCCAGTAAGATAGGTCCCTAGGATCCGACAAATCGGATACGATCAAGGTAGTGGGGACCGAGGAATAAATTAGACGACTCGATTCCGTGCTCCAACAGATAGGAGAGACAATCAGAAAGGGAAATCGAGCGTAAAGAAATTGTTGCATTTTCCGCAGATTGTCCTCGGGGGACAATGCAAACTAATAAATGAATGGTCAGATCAGATCTCGTCCTTGCAAGGGTCATCAAGGAGAGAGGACTAAAAGGAGTCAATCAGAATGGCCTCGATAGATGACAGATCGTCCACCAGCCAAAGAGATCGCAGATATAGGAATTGTCATAGTCTCTCGCAGATAACCCTCGGAGAGCATTATGAACTAGGAAAGGAATAATCAGAGTAGTGGCACTCATCCTTGCGAGGACCGTCAAGGAGAGTAGACTCAGATGAGTCAGTGAATTTAGCCTCGTGTACCGACTGATCAGTCACACAATCAGACGGAGAGGCCAAACAGTCAGATCAGACGATATGGTTTCAAGCTCCAACAAAGCGGAAATAGAGACAGTGTATGAAACCAGTCGTAAAGAATGTATCACATGCTCCCGCAGATAGTCCTCAGGGAGTCATACAAGCTACGTCAATCAAATCTTGGGATTGCTGGCATCGAATCTCAGGTCCTCAAAAAGCAATCAATCACACAATCATCTGGAGGGCATAAGATCATAGAGGGAGAAGATAATTAGGTCAATCGTAGAGCATCCCTCAATCAATCCAGTCAGATGAGATGGCACGAATGATAATTATGAATCCTCAAAGTGCCACAAGTGGATAATAGGATCAGAAGATCGGGGATGGGTCAATCAAGAAGATGAGAGATCATGCGGGTTCCGCACACCTTTGCTAGAAAGTCCCAACAATAATAATAATCAATCAATCCTCAAAATGAAGATGGTCGGAGCCTCAAAATAGATAGAGCAATCAAAGCTTATGATATCATCATCAAATCATAACAAAACATCACATCCTCAATCCGGTGTGCGAGACTGAAAATCCTCAAGTAAGAATCACACCTAACACTCGTGCATCGTCAAAATCCTTAATAAGATCCTATGCACACATTAAAAATCAAATCTATCGAGAGTATGGTATCAATCTCAGCAACCTTGAAAGCGTGCCCGACTTACTCAAATCATCAATAAAATTTGCAATCCTCGATGCGGGCTATCTCTAAAAGCACATCAATCCCGGGTGATAGAAGAGATGAGACCAGGGACACGAGGAGGGTGGGCAACAAGCGAGACAAAAGATCTGGCGAAAGATGATTGAGCTCAAGCGCCAATATCACGACTCAATGCACATGAGGAGATATATGTATAAGAGAGGTAGAGGGACTCAAAGATGAAAATGGATGACTCACACGGACGGGACCGACAACTCAAAGGATATGAAAATGTAAATGGACTCCAAGTCACAATCAATACACAAGGCAAACCCTCGATTCACCTACTCAACACAGTGAAGATCGAGATGTGGTCTTTTTATCTCGATTTTAGAGTTAAGTGATCATAAAAAGTTGTACACAACGAAATCAGGCTTTGGGATTGGGGCCTAATCCTTAGCGTGTACATATGAATAAAATGTTCAGACAATGAGGGGGTTGCTCTCCCCAAGACAAGGGATCCATTACGTTTTTTTTAAGTCAAATAGAATGAGCAGTCCCGGTTTTATTTTGGGTTATCACTTTTTTTGGTTATTTTTCAATGCACGTGCCTAACGGGGTTCCAATTTCCATTAAGCATCCTAAGTGGTCAAAAACATAGGGAGAACAAAAACATAGGGAGAAGATCGGCAAAGCCATGCAAGTCAGAAATCCATGATGCATGCCAAGTAAGAAGACTTACAGTGCTTCCCAGTTCTCTCCATGTAGGATGCAGAACAGAATTGAAAGCCTATGCTATATGCAAATGCAATCTGATGAAATCGCCCTAGGATAGTAACTGCTATTATTGTGAAGCACAAAATGCTAAATATTCAGAAACGAGATCCAAAAGTCCGATCTCTGAAGTGCATCGGTATCTGCCACAACGAATCATGCATGCGATGTATAGCACTTCTCAGGACGCTCGATCTCATATCCAAATAAATAGCAATTATTATTTGACTAACTCCAAGCATGGTTCTAGAGGTACATGCAGATATATTTGGGTGTATGGACCTTAATCTATCGTCAAGCAATTCATAGGCTAAGGCTCATTCACATAAAATAATAATAAAAATAAAATAAAAAAGCGAAAAAGAAACGTCAACACCGTCAAGTGTCACTCTCTCACATAAATTTACACAATTTTTTTTGCATAATAAAAGGAAGCTCTGAATCTGTCTCCAAAATTCCTCCATATATGAATTGGCTGCTCTCTCCTGCCGGCCCAATCAGAAAGCCAGCTCCGCATTGCCCGGGTGCATAGGTCCTCCTAAGAGATTCTCGATCGTGCCGCGATCCCTCGCAACAAATTCAAACATAGAAGAGCGTCAGACAGTTCACAATGATAATAAAAAGAAAATAATGCAAATAAACAAATATGGACAAGAGTGAAGAATCAAATAAATAATGAATATCTCAAATGATGTTGCTCCACGGCAACGACGCCATCTGATGAAGAGGATTTGGCGGGTCATGTCTTTCAACAAGGCGGATCGATAGTCGTTGAGGTGACCTCGGACAAAATCCCAATCAATCAGCAATTAACCCACGATAAGAAACAAACTATTAAATATAAAAATGTGGAGTTAAAATTTATTATAACTCTACATGCAAATGTGTATAGGTGTAAGCACAAGTAGAGGTCGAACACTGGGAGCAAACGGTTGGGGCGAAAATAAACATGCAAAATTATTCAATTCTTTTCTTGTCCATGTTATTGTTTTTGTATGTTTTAAATTTTTATATTTATTTTTTATTTTTTATTTTATAATTTTTATTTGATTTTTAATTTTCTGATTTTATATTTTCTTTTTATAATTTTATCTTTTTATATTCTCTTTTTTTAAGAAAAACAACATAGCTGTATAAGGCTATATTTATATAATACATAGAAATATACTAAAATTTATAAAATAAATTGTTTTTAGGGTTTTCATATTTTTCTAATGTTTTTATATTTTTCCAAGAATTTTTGCTAATTTTTATGTATTTTTAAATTCAAAATTATCCCGATTATGGGATTAATACATAATCCGAAATTAATTTGGGTTTTTAAAGTAAAAAATAGATTCCAAAATTACCCAAATTAATTTTAATATATAAATAATAATATATAGAAAAAGACATTTTTGTGATTTTTGTAGAATTTTTATAGTTTTTTATTGGATTTTAGAGCTTTCTGATTTTTTTAATTTTCTTTTACTATGTTTAGTGGTTTTTGTTTTCTGGGCTCAATAAATATCAAAATATACCCTATATTTTTTGGGAATTTTTCGAAAGGTTTTCATATTTTTTTTGTATTTTATAAGTTAGACGGGGTTTATTTCGGTTCCTTTTTAATTTAAATAAATAAGTTAAATGCACAAAAATACAAAGTAGACACGTGCACGTAAGTACACTGCATGGGGCACCTAACCCTATTTTTGTGGATTTTTTGGAGCTAAGTAGCTATTTTTAATAATTAGATAAAAGTCACAAAAACAAATGGTCTAGCATGCAAATAAAATAAAGTACAGGAGGCACAGTGCAATTTTCGCAACATAATAAAACATTTATTTAATTTTTCTAGACTATTTTATAATATTCAAAAATACTAGGGGGTTCTGTGCAAAATTCCCAGCATCACGTGAGGATTGTATGTGACGCTGGCAGGGACCAAAATACAATTTAAAAAGTGCAAGGGCCTCTATGCAAAATGCCCTAATTATTTACACATAATATTTTATTTACAGCATTAGTAATTAAATACAAAAAATGGGATGGGTTTATTATGCAATTTACCCCTAACATAGGCGGATCCAACGATGCTCCTTCCTCCACTTGGACACGTGACGAGACCCTGGAAGCTTGATACCCTTTCGCCGATTTGCGGTTCAGATTTGATCTTGGGCTTCATTGAACGACTGGTGGCTTGACGCGATCGGACGACAAGGATCGGAACTGGAGCCGAAAAGGGATCCAACGGCTTTGGGGATGGCTGGTTGAACGGGGAAGAACATGCCCCTAGAGCTCCTTCGATTGAGCAGCACGGGCAACTTCGATGATGGTTTGCCTCACGACGAGGCGCAAAAGACTCTTGGGGAGGTTGCGCGGCTGATGATGCCTCCAAAATGGCACCTAGAGCACTACAACGGTCCGACGAGGTTGAGGAAGAAGGTGGCCTCCAAGTACCAGGCGTCGGTGCAAAAATCGACCCCTGAGGGTCCTTTGGCTTCCAAACCTGCAAAGCATAATCGCGCAAGAAAAAGGACGGGTCTGGGGCATTTATTGGCAGTGGAATGAGCGAATGTGGAGCGGGCGGAGGTCTCCGTCGAGGGGGATGGAGTTGAAGATCTGATCTTCGGATTCAAGGAGGATCTGAGTGTATGGGGGTGCCTGGGTTGTAGGGAAATGAAAGGGGAAGAGAATGGGGGCGAAAGCATGGTCGGAAAACGTCGAGAGCATCGTGAAATGGTTCGCCGAAGCAGAGCTCCGGCGAACTTCGAATCGGTTAAACTAGGCTACATCTATGTCCTAATGATTAAACTAATTGCATGAATCGAAAATAGGAATAAAAAGCTACCTAGAAATGATAAAATGCACATCTTGAACCTGGGTGTGAGCCAAGAAGCAGGACCTCGCCGGAGCTCGGCCGTGGGCGCATCTCCTCTTCCACGAACAGTCGTGGACGCTCAGGGGACTCCCCCTGTCACGGGGATACGCTCTAGACCAAGGTCCAAGGGTCCAAGGGTGAAGAAATGGCCAGAAAAGCTCGGAGGAGAAGATGGGGTTATTTATAAACATAGGTGGCGCCCTTATTTGACCGGCCTATAACAAGGAATCGGTGACATATACAAGAGGTTAGAGGTGGGGCGTGTATGTACAATGATCCAGGAAGATTTCGTTTGAAGAACTCATTCGAGATTGATGGATGGAACGCCCACGAAAAATGGTGCAAAATCGGGATTGAACAGGTCTGACGGGTCAGAGTCCCAGATGAGACAGTTGAATGCGGTCAACTTTTGGCGGCCTTCCATTGGTCCACACAGGCCGCTAAAAGACAAAACATCTGATTTTATTAAAGAATATTAATTAAAAATAGAAAATGATTTTATTATTTTACCGAGTATAAAATAAAAATGTTTATTATTTTATGTAGTATTTTATTATAACTTTTATTAATTTTTTGATGTATTTTATTACAAGTTTATTTTTAATGGCTTAGTTATAGATTTATTTACCTATATTTTGTATATTTTTATTTTTATTTTGTATATTTCATTTTATTATTTCATTTTATTATTTCATTTTATTATTTTATTTTATTATTTTATATATTTATAACTTATTTTGTGAGTATAAATATATTTTTATTTATTTTTTATGATGTTATTTGTATATTTAAATAAATTGGTAAGTATATTATATAGGTGTATTCATAGGTATTTTACCTATGTTTTACGGATACTATTTTATTCTAATGTATTTTTATGAGTTTTATTTAAGTTCTATATTTTTAATAGAATATATAGAATATTAGGAGATTCTAAAAGAACAAAAGAATATAATCCCCTTTTATTAATATAGATAGGTATTTTGCTTATACAATCATATAGACTTATTTTATTTTGCATCTTCCTTTTGATTTTATTCTAATTTTAACATGTTCATGTGTTTTAAATAATATTTACAAAAATATAAAAATATTGATTTGTAAAAAGAATGAATAATGAATAAATTGAATATTTTAGTCGGTAGAATGTACAATAGAGGCCCAAAACCTAACTTCTATACAGTAACTCCAAAAAATATGAAACCACCACCATTAAATAGCTCTTGAAAAGTTATATACAATTAGAGATGATTTTGCTATGTTTTGAGTTTTTATTTGAAAGATATGTGTCTGTGAAGTTTGGTTTTTGGCTTTTTATTCTTGGTATAAAATACACATTGTATATTATTTTTGCTCAAACTCAATTTTGTATTTTTATTTATATTAATATCTATAACTTTTATGTACAAAGTTTCTTTATTTGATAACTAAATAATAAAGAATAAAATAGGAGTCAAAATACATAATTAATGAATAAATAAATGAGGTATTTATTGTATTTTGGCCCTTATCTCCCCCTACATTATTCCTTATCGACCAACTCTATTCTGGACTTGGTATCGGGGTTATGGTCATAAAATATTTTCCCTTTTTCTTTTCTTCTCTTTATTCTATAATTTTGGCATTAAAACCTTATTTTTGTACAATAAATAATGAATGCTATTCTGCACAAATTGATGCTTTTTATATGCATTTGCTGGGGTTTTTAAGGCCAAAATGATAGAATAAAGGTGATGAAATGGAGATTCATCACTAGGCTGGGGGGCCCTCGATTTTAGTTTTTCTCATGAGCTCGTTTGCTCGTACCGGTCAGGGTCGATTTTTTGAGCGAATCTTCTGGGGAGTCTCTCCCACCCATCTTGGGGGTTTATTTAGTTTTGGAGTAGTCCTAGATCTCTACTGGACCTCACTTCCACTTAGGGGGCGAGATGGAAGAGTCTCTTAGGATACTTCCTCACTGCTTGATTTTGGTTACCGTTCCGTCAATAGGCTTGGCAATGTCTTACAGTTGAGTTGGCTACAATTGAACTTGGTACAGAATCATTAATCATCGTCAATCATCAATCATCGACAATTAATCGGATATTAGAACTATTACTACGAGTGATAGAAAAAGCTAGTGGACGTGTTGGGAACTTATTTTGGATGCATTATACTCCACCGCATGCTTATGGAGGCACCCCAACTCTAAGGTACTCTTCACGCCTTAGAGTCATAGTGTGAGGCTACACTTAGACCAAGACCACCAACTATCCACTAGACTTGAGGAATTAGAAAGAATTAAGGATCAGTTCAGATATTCGTCATCCTCAATACTAAGATCCGTCAACATGATCTCTAAGTGAAAAAAAGATAATAATATACATATGGGTCATTAATTAATATATGAAATTGTTATATATGGAAAGTTATAGGGTGATGGGTGATCATGGGTTTTTTTTACATAGCAGCTTGAAAATCATTTTTCATGCAAGTAGTTTGTAAAATTTTCAATGCCATTCTATTTGCTTTCTTTTGAAACCACTAAATTACCTGCTATTTTAATATGCTGGATTGTATGTAACAATTGTTGACCTTCTTTTGTCCCTTGCATGTGTGGCAAGCAAAGCGTCTGTATCTTAGTAACTGACTAATGATTCCGAGAATCCATTGTTATACACGACTATACACATGTTGATTGTTTTTGTTCTTGTAATGTAAATGTATTATTTCTCTTCTAATTTTTGGGATAAATATATGCACTGTCAGCTTCTTTTATTACATGTAAAATGTAAGCCTGCTTTGATAATGCTCCAAATTTTTTTAATGAAATATGGAATACAACCATCAAGACTCATAGCCTTAAGGGATTTAAGTTTGGAGACCACTTGATAAACCTCTACCACTAGGTAGGAGCAATAAGATCATTGGGGTGGGAGAGTGTTCTGACGAGAGAGCTATTAAGGTCGAAGGGAATATGGTATATGGCATTAGCGTAGGTATACAAGTCTTGGCAATAGCTGATGGATATTTTAGAGACATTTAGTAGGTAAATGTGTGCAATCCCATGAGAGTCCTTTAAAGATTGGATCTGGTTTTGAATTTTTCTAGTTGAAGACACAAGCCTGAGGTATTTTGTATTGCGATCCCCTTTACGAAGCCAACCAGTTTTCCCATTGGTTGTCTAAGGAATTCATTTTCCGAAAGCGGTTCAAGGTCCTTGTGAAGCTTCACCAACTGTGTTGATTCGATGAGGGAGAGTGGTATATCACCGAGAATTGAGTCGATCTTATCAAATCTCAAATGTGTTTTTTTTCGAGTTTATAATAAAGGATGCAAGGTTCTCCTTTTCCCATAGTAGGATGTCCTTTTTTTAATCTCTTCAATTTCAGGCCATGTTGTGAATGGGCTGAGCTCGTATTGGTTGTGAGTAAAGGGCTGCAACAAGTTGAGAGAAGTAGTAATTATTAATCGAAAACCCCTCCATCTTAAAAGTCACTTTAGTCATCTTGAGGGAAGAGATAGAAATAAGGAGGGCTTTATGATCCGAAAAGGATTTGGGAAGGGGAATGATCTTTGTGATGGGAACAAGGTCTAGAAGGGATGGTGAAATGATGGTCCGGTCTAATTTTGTCCATCTTCCCTAGGGCACCTCAATCCAAGTATAATCAGATATCAAATTTCCTAGATCAACAAAACCCGACAGCCAACACTAATTGCTAAAGGCTCGAGAATGGATGGAGCTAGATCTTCTAGAAGAAGATTCACCTAGTAGTGGAATAAGTTAGTCCCCAGTGAAGATGACATATGTCAGTAGGGAGGGTGCAGATTTGCTCGAGGAAGCTTTCCTTTATCATTTAGATGTGGGGGGACATAGATCTTAATAAAGGTAAGGTTACATCAATGTGGCAAATTTAAGCATGCTACATAACTCTTTGCCAAAGATGTTGGTGCAATGTAGAATAAGAGGGCCCCAACTAGTAAGAATGCCATGTGTTCGGCATTCGAATGCCACTCAAGGTAGTCTAAGGTTATAAGTCTAAGTTCGAGAGCTGATGCTCGAATTCTAGTTTCCTTGATGACAGAGATTTGTTTTGTGTTTGAATTCAATATTCTTTACTCGAGCAACCATCCAGGGTCCTCCTAGGTCATGTTTATTCCCATATAGGAGGTTGATGTCCAATTAAATTTCTTTCTAAACCTAAGTATGAGGTTGGCATAATTTATAAGTTAGTATTTCTTGGATCCTAGGTCAAGTATTTATTTTCAAGGTCCTCCTAGGTCATCCTTTGAAGGATTATTGAAGAATCCTCAAGCGCATCATGGAAGCGCGGTGATCACATCATATACGATCAAGAGCAACTAGTCACACTAGTTGCTCGGTGCAACGGAATTTTAGAATTTTAAAACGATGAAACCACATGATCCAAGAACACTTCTTGGATCGTTTCATCAAACTACATAATAGATATAGGAATACCTCTTGTAGCGTGGTTGCGAGAGCCTCTAAGAGAAGAGACCTCATGTCTCAAGTCCAACCCGTCAGAGGAGACGCTTGCGAATGCGGAGATGAGTCGTGTACTTCTCGTAATCCAAGTCGATGATCCAAGAAATGGATCTCCTGATCTTGTCTCACGAGATCGAACGCCTTCTTCACGAGCGAGATGCACCAAAGAAGACGGAGACCCAAGAGTCGTTAATGCGACAACACAACGACGAAGCGACACCGAATGCAACCTTCTCTCTATGAGAAGAGTGGAGGGCCACTCTTGGAGAGGAAGAAGGGGTGGCGTGGGAATGAGAGAGAGAGAGAGAGAGATGTCGTAATTGCATAACTCGACGAGCAAGGGGTGCCTCTTCTTATATAGGATTTTGGGAGTCTATGTATCCCAATCCATGGACATCACACAATCAATGGGTGAGATTGATTTGTGTTTATTTCAATGGTCATGATGTTATTGTAAAAACACAAAACCAAATAATTTAATTTAAATTTATTTATATTGATAAATCAATATAATTAATTTCAAAATTAAGTCATTTGACTAGTCTTGAGATAATGAGGAGACTAACCTCATCTCCTAAAAAGGGGGGGGGGGGATGGCCATCCTTCTCCGTATCGAGATTAGTGGTCGTCCACCCTCATGGGGTGGAATGAGTCTATCTCCTCAATTTATCATGAGATCTCATTATCTCATGATATCCAAAATTTATAACTCTTATTTAAATAATTCCGCAAAAAATAATTCATAATTATCTTGTGAATATTGCAATCATGCCACTGAAAAATATGTGATCACGTTCACATCCCAAAATAAAAATGTAAATTATATTTTTAGTTAATCATCCAATGTGAATCTAATTCACATCAATAATTAATCAATAAATATAAATCACAATTTTCTCTCTCTAATATATTATAAATCACATTTATAATATACATGAATAATTGGATAGTGTATCCACATTATTCATATCCACAATAATTAAATCATATTTAATTATATTGGAAAATTATTCTCATACATTCAAATAATATGAATTAAATTCACATTATTCGTGATAATTGAATCACATTTAATTATCCATTTCTCAATGCTTAGATATGATTCAATTATGGAATTGGTTTTGAAATCTTTCAAGAATAATGTGCTTTCTTTGCAGATACTTTGAGATAAGGACATGGCTATTGTATTGTTCCACGTATTATGACAATACAAATCCAATGGTGGAGACTGATTTGTGTTTCTTTCAATGGCCATGATTTTATTATAAAAATATAATAACAATTAATTTAATTTAATTTAATATATATTGAATAATCATCAATATAAATTAATTCAAGTAAATCAATCATCATTGGAGAAATAGGAAGGAGGCAAGCCTCTTTCCATTAGGGGGTGGGGGGTGGACGCCCCTACTTGAAGTAGGACTAGGGTGGCCATCGACCCTCTCCTTATGAAAGGAGGCCCCCTCTTTCCTATTTCATTAGGTTATACATCCCATGATCTTTTCCATAATTAACAACAATATTTGTTGTAAATTATTTCAAAAAAATAATTCCAAACTATTTTGTGAAATGGCAATCATGTAATTGGAAATTTGTGAATCATATTCACAACCCAAAAATAAAATGTAAATTACATTTTTCAATTAATTGTCCAATGTGAATCCAATTCACATCAACATTTAAAATGTAAATGTTATTTACAAATAACTCTCTCTTATATATTATAAATCACATAATATATATGATTAATATGGATAGTGATCCACATTATTCATATCCATGATAATTAAATCACATTTAATTATATTGGATTACCAATCTCATGCGTATAAATAATATGAATCAAATTCACATTATTCATGTTAATTAAATTACATTCAATTATCAATTTCTCAATGCATGGATACACATTTATCAATGAAATTATTCTTGCAACAACTTCAAGAATAGTATGTTTTCTCTGCGGATACTTGGAGATAAGGATATGACGATTGTTTGTTCCACGTATAGTGACCTGGATATTGAGATGATATCTCAAATCCAGATTTTGGGGACCTCTCATAGATGCTTGTTTATATCAAGATCGTAGATCTAATCTTCTCATTGCATCTGAATCGCATTCAGATTAATGTCTAACATTTGGACTAAGATTAGATTACTTCTCTAATAAGAGGGGTACTAAAATTCAAACATATTTCATCACTTCCTCAGAATGAAAGTGTCACGGTTATGCAATTGTTTATGATCACATCACCCTTAAGTATTCCTAATACCTGTACATCCTACATACTGGAAGATTCGGAATAAACCCGAAGATATAGACCTATTTTATTATGTCATCTTCAGGATTTTATCATCAAGTTTCGTATTTGGTCATTGGTAGTTGGTATCGATTATAAGCTTTCCAAAAGCATACATCATATCTACAAATTCTTGTCATGCTTCCAAAGCAAGAATATCATACATAGAATTTGATTGATTCCAATACCTCACAAGTGATCTCATGTGTTCTAATTCACAAGTGAACATGTATGATCCCTTTGAGAGTTTGTATTATTCATATGCCCTTGTATGCGCACTAGCTCGCCGGTCTATAGACCTTGATTAGGCCATCAACCTATCGGTATACCAAATGTACATACTCAGACATATAGTAACACATTTGTCTCCGGTCAGAAGATGTGTGCATATATCGTGACATTATATGAAATAGTTTAGTTATCTCGATCTCATTAAGTCAACTCTTTGACCTAACTAATCTGACACCTCCGAATCTCTATTCCCATACAGAGGACCTGCATCAAGAGGTCGGTCAGATATCATCCTAAATGAGAAAGGATTGCCATCTCTTACTCAGGCTGAAGGTCATCTCTTAACAATCATTTGACGGTGCTTGATGAGTCCTCAATCTAACTCCTTAGATATTCATCCAAACACCATCCTCTATGACTCTATTATTGAATCAACATCTCTATGATTATTAAGATAGCAATGGTACATAATCCTAATTGTACAGAGGGACCTCATAGTGTATTCATTCATTTAATCTCAGAAAGGGAGTAAAAAAGAATCAATAACTTTTATTCATAAATCAAACGTTACAATAACATTATTGCAAGAATGGTTCGCCCCGGGCTCACATGTCTAACATCCTTGAGTCGTTGAAGGAATGGTATATTTTTATGTGCCCAATAAGATCCTAGATTTGGGGTCCCGGTTCAAAATAGGGACTTAAGGAGAAGACATATTCATGAAGTTTGTTTTCTCCCTCGTTCAGAAGGATTTTTTGAGGTAGAGTCTGATCTTCCAAGGGTACTAGGAGGTGTGAGGGGATCATGGTGAGCTGTGGATGAGGGCAGGGGCTCAAAAAGTGGAATTTTATGGTTTGCCCAACATGAGAAGACTTTTGATTCATCCAAAACGACGTACATGTTTGATTTCCAAGTTTGGCTCCTCTTCTTTCGGAGAAAAAGGAGGGAAGACGAAGTTGAGGTCTGAATCCAATCCTCCCTAATAACAAGATACGATCTTGGTGGCTCCGTCCAGGATTACAAGTTTGTTTGTGGGAGTGATTTTGCGTGACTCATTAGATGTGCTTGGAGATATTATTTTCCTTGGACTAATAACTCTCAGAGATCTCAACCCTCGTCTTCGTTGGGACCTCGTCCATGTTGGGGATATCGAAGCTTTGGGATCATCCCCTAGGATTTGAAGTATGTATTTGTGATGAAGAGGAACTTGGAGGGATTTCATGGGGTTGCGATTTGTCACGTGTTTCTTCAGGATCCTTCAACGATCTCCCTCACACCCCATGATCGAGAAGAAAGGAAATGAGGAGAAAAAAGTCGAGAGAGTAGGCATAAGAGGGGGTAGGAGGAAAGAAGGCGGGGAGAGAGGAGGGGAGGAAGAACAAGAAGGTGGCATACTAGGGAGGAGGCTTGGCCAGAGATCAGGAAGTCAGATGTGTAGATGTCATGGAGTTGCCACACCTTCTAAAGCCCTCTATCGTATTTTATAAGATACATAATAATTAATAATTCTATCTATTTACAAATATATGTTATATTTATTTGATAACAAAATTAATATTATTTATAACTTATAAGAAATCTCAATGAAGATTATAGGTCGTGCTAAGTTTTCTAGAGTCTACCTATCCTCTCAATTTAACATTATTAAATTTTGTTCTTGACAAAATTAATATTATTTATAACTTATAAAGAAATCTCAATGAAGATTAAAGGTCATGCTAAGTTTTCTAGAGCCTACCTATTCCTCTCCCAATTTAACATTATTAAATTTTGTTAGGTACGAAACATGTATACAGTAGTGTAAACTAAATTTGAAAATCTTTGTTGGTATAATTTTACATAGTGTATATATATATATATATATATATATATCATACATATACATATATTAAACTGTAATAGATGGGAAAATATACTATTTTTATTCTATAAAATATGAGTTTTTAAAGTTATGCATGGTTTTGATCGTTTTTAAGATATTTTGATGTTTTTTTTAATTTAGAAAATCAAGAATTATTAAGCCGTAGGAATAAATGATTTTTTGATGCACATTGTCTTCAACAACGACTATTGATTACTTCTTGCAGTGTTCATACAATCATTAGATCATCAACATACCGTAACAAATATAGATTACTCATATCAACTCTTGGTTGTGCATGAATGCTTTAAAAGTGCACTCGATATTTATCAAAAGATTTAGCAACCAATTACAAAATGAGGTTGAAGATTATCTTTCTATTCCAAATACATAATATAATCATTAATATTTTGTGGTAGTTAAGAAGTGCAAACAAATTCAGAAATAAATATAAATAAATAAATTGACACTTTTAATCTGTAAATATAACACCTAAAATTATTTGAGGGTGAACCTAAAATCAACTTCAAATCGTTAGAAATCAATTTCGATTGTCCAAAGCAATAAAAAAACACATATATCAATATCTTTGATGGGAAAAAGTAAAAGGTTATATTTAAACATCAAATCACTCATGAAATAAATAAGAAAAGAAATTTTGATGTTCATCCTAAGTTGTCATACCTTGATTAATCTTGAAAATAAGGTCTAATTCTAATCACCCCTCGATGTGGTTGAGATGAAACTAATGCACGATAAATATCAATATCTAAAAATGGACAATCAAATGTCATACTATAGGAAATTGCAGCATTATCCTACAAATGCACAAAGTATCATATGCACGAGCCTTTTATAGATTTTTGTACAAGTATTACCATCAACCCACCATTATATCTGGATTGGATAAAAATGCATGTTGCATTTAATTATGTCAAATATCAATCAATTCATATGTGAGTTAATTTGACTATGAGACATACATAGAGGCAATACAATCTCTCCATAAAAATGTAGTGTTATTCTTAAATATTTAGAATATATACAGATAAATAAGATACCGATCCAACATTTTTTTATGGGTGAAAAGAGAAAAACACAATCTATTTATGGAAATATAAAATATATAAACAATACAAGATCATATGCTCCTATTTTGTGGGTAATCACACCATAGGATGCCATGTACCTATAAACGTTTTTATATGTAAATAACTGTGAAAAATATATGGATAATCAATGCACAATCGACGGGTAATCCAGCGTCTCTAGGTCAATAAACAAATTCCAAATGGATTCAACTTGATTAAAGATTATTTTGTAAATCACTAATAATTTCCTAATCTACACCTCCATGTAAATAAAATGAGTTTGCTTTATAAATAAAAATGAGTTTACTTTATAAATCAAGAATTTTTATGTGATATTTTGAGGTACAATATTTCTTTAAAAATAATAAGCAATTAAATCTCACTTGACATAAGCTGTTATAATGGAGCAAGAAAGAAGTCTAAGCATGAAAAGGGAGGAGATGAGGATATGCATTCTCTTGTAGATCTTCCCATGATCAAGCCTCTTCGATGTACTAGTGATTTCCCTCATATGCAACCAATGAGGACGCGCACCTGGAGATCCTTGTATAACATAAGTCCCTTGACTTGATGGGTTGGATCTCTCGCAACCTCGAATCAATTTGGGAACTTCTTGTACTGAAAGCATTATAGGTTTCATGTCAAGGTGGATAATGGATGTCGGTAGAGGAGCTAGAGAAGAGTTAGGAAAGACATAGGGAGTCAGGTAGGAAGGAGGACATGGGTGGGAGGAGGCGGAGTAGCGGGAGGAGGAAAAGGATGAGGGAGGTGGTGATGAGGTTGCTCGACTCCTTGTGCCAATGAGAGCGGGGCATGAACCTTGGCTTAAGCATATGGAATACTAGAGGAATTTGCGGGATGAAGAAGTGAGGAGGGGAATATTAAAAGATTTATTAGAGGAGGAGATGGAGGGAGAAGTGAGGAATGGAATATCAAAGGATACAATGGTTGACATTGTTGATGCAACATCATGTAGTTGCGAACCCATCGATTGAGAGAGAGATTATCAGGGAGAGAAATTAGAGAGAAGGAGATGAGAAGATCTAAAGAGGCAAATGATAGGGAGACATGAAACATTGGTTGGCATGTATATTCAAAATCAATCAACAATATATTAACAACAGATGGACAATTAGATGTCTCAGTAAATCGACATCCATTGTAGACAATCAAATATTCCAAATGAGACTCTGACATGTTGTTCCACGAAGAGTGCCATCTCTAGGGTAGATCATTGGGTCGAGCCGACCCTGACCTGAACCACAAAATCAAAATCCGATGTACATATGGGTTGGACCCATGACCCCAATCATTCTAATCTTCAATCACAGGCTGGGTCCAACCCGAACTATAGGAACCCGAGTTGGCTCGACCCGACCCGCATCTTCATGATAGGTATTATCCATTGATTTTGATAACGTAAATGCACCAACTTTCAAAATGTTGGTTATATAAATAGAACTTACACGAAAGCTCATGTCATCTTCCATATACAAAATATTTGGATGACATCGATGTCTAAATTACCAGGGAATTGAGTCAAAAAGTTAATAACTAAGAGCGGATTTTAAGCTTCAAAGCTTACAAAGATGACAAGCGAACTTGTTTAAACAATCTTCAATGCATAATCGAGTCACACTACAATCTCCAATCCACCGCGATTGACATCTGCATTTCAACATCCTAAAAAAAGAAATTTCATTTCATATGATATAGTATATAAAAAATAAAAAAATAACATATATTCAAAAAAGCATAATCAGAACATTCGATTCTCTTAAAAGGAAAAAAAAGGGATTTTATCACTTGTGCCCCTCCGAGATATCGCAATTTCAGTTATACCCCTATCTTTTTGGTAATATCAGTTGTGCCCCTCAAAACTTTCTCCGTCATCAGTTGTGCCCTTCCGTCAGGTTGACCGTCAATGAATTGACTTAACCATGATTTTTTCAAACCTTGGTGCATTTAAGAGGGGTATTATTGTCCAGAGGCCTCTTCTTCCTCCTCCAACCTCCTCCTCCTCCCTCTCCGGCCCGAGCTCCGCCCCGAGCTCCCCTTCCCTCCCCGACGCCGCCCCGAGCTCCCCCTCCCCGACGCCGCCCCGAGCTCCCCTCCCCTCCCCGGCGCCGCCCCCGAGCCTCGTGACTACACTTCAGCGGAGGGGCGGCTCGGAGTCTGAACATGACGTGTGGTGCGTTGTCGACCATTTGATCAGAATCGGATCTGCGGCTTTACTCTGATTTGGGTATGGATCCTTGTTCTTCCCCAAATCAACAAGGCTTGGACCGGTGATACAATCGCACCAGCGATGGTTGCGGGTCTGCTCGTATCGAAGCTTCGATGTAGTCTGACTCGACGCCTCCAGATCGACGGTGACTTTGGGTGGAAGATGCTCGGATCGGGAAGGTGGAGAAGCCTAGAGAAGCGACACAAACAAGGTTGATCGAATCGAGGTCTGCATATGCTGCTCGCTTCAAATCAGGCTTTTGCATGTCATTATGCTTCAAGAGATTCTAGTTGTTCATCGATTACTCAGATGGTGATTCTCGAACAACATTGCTCAAATGGATGCATCGTGTCCCTTATCATGTAGGTGTTGTGATGCTATTGCTTGCAGATGATGTTCCAGGAATGCCACAAATGCTTCATTGCTCTGAGGATTCAGATCTCGATCTCAGAGCTTCAGACAATGATCGGATGCTCGTCGGCGAATGCTCAGTGTTGCTCCAATCTGTCAGGATAAACCTCCAGATGATCTCCGATCTGGAGGCCCCCGCCCGCGCCTCGTGCACCTGCAAGAAGTCCAAATGTCCCCCTGCGTGGAGAGACGCGCCGCGCGCGGGAGTTGGTGCGCCGCGGGAGGTCAGCGGAGGGAGGTCGGGGCTGCGCCCGATCGCGCGGGGTTGCTGAGAGATGGCGGCGCGAGGCCGCGCCTGGAGATGGAGGCGGAGAGCTCGAGGCGGAGCTGGGCGGCGCGGGGCAGGGGCGGGGGCGGCGACAGCGAGGGAGGAGGAGGAAGAGGATGGGGAGGAGGAGGAAGAAGATGATGATGAGGAGGGTGTAAAATGACCTCCTAACCTTTTTTTAAAGTAATTCCGCCTATGTCCTCAAAGTTAACGGCCGTTTGCACTGTGGATGGACGGTCACTAACCCGAGGGGCACAGTGATAAATATCAAGTTTTGAGGGGCACAACTGATATTACCAAAAAGATAGGGGTATAACTGAAATTGCGATATCTCGGAGGGGCGCAAGTGATAAAATCCCCAAAAAAATATTCAACCGGGTTCGAAGTGAGTCAGGTTGGGACAGGACCCTCAATTTCCAAGAAAATGCCGACCTCGACGGGGCCCACAGCTCCAACCTAGCCGTTGATATGGCCATTTATAACTTTCGACTAAATTTCCAAGAAAGTGTCAGACCTCGATCCGGGCCCACAGCTCCACCCTAGCCGTTGGGATGGCCCTTTATATTCTCTCCCCTCCCTCCCCAAACTCCACCTCTCACTCTCCCTCTCGTCACTTTTCGTACTTTCTTCTCCGCCACCCACTCATCGCCGCCTCCATCACCAGTACTCCTCTCCTCTCCAACGCCAGAACCATTCCCCTATACCTCTCCAACGCCTCCACCATTTCCCTTCCACCGCCACCGCCGCCTCTTCCCCTCCGCCGCCGCCATTATCAACACCATCTCTCCCTCACTCTCTCCGCCGCCGCCTTTTCCCCTGCCAACGCACCGCCGCCATCATTGACGCCATCACCAGCTCCTCACATCGTCGCCGCTCCTCCCCTCCACAGCACCGCCCACACCGCTACTTCCCAATGATCTCCGCCTATCCCCATCCTCCATATTCCAGCCACTCTTCCGCCGTAGCTGCAATCCCAGCCCTACTCCGACTAAGAACTGCCACGTCCTATCACCGCCGCGCGAACAAAGCTGACGTGCCACTAGTTAAGCTGCGGGTAACGAGTTCTATCTGCGTTATTTTTATTTATCTTTTGGATGTGGATTGTTATGCAACAGTTGGATTGCTAGAGAAATAATTCTTGTTTCCTGTTGGCATTTCAAATAGCTTCCCTAATATTTATTGCGACTTTGATTTGCCTTAACTTATGAGTGCTGCAGTGGAAACTGGAAAGACTTGAGAACAGTGCATCCGATGTTTTTCCCTTTTATCTGCTTTATCGCCCCTTGTAAATCATCCCGATCACTATCATTTTTTTTTCAATCAATTGCCAGTTCCCTGTTATAGTCCGGTGTTGTCATTTGCATATGTTTAAATATTAATTAACATCGACTATATTTTTTTATGGTTCCTGTCATTAGTCATTATTCCAGCCCATCATCGTGACACTGCTTCTGTTTACAAATTAATTTCGTTTGGGCTTTAGTTCCATGTTGTCTTTGTTGTTTTGGGAAATTGCATGTAGATGGAGGAGCGAAAGGAGAGGGCCAAGAAGGTATTGCATGGAGGAAGAGCAGATCTGGTGTGAGGAGTAGAAGGTGGCGGGGAGGAGAGAGTGAGGGAGGGCCACCTATTGTGATTGGGAGAGAAGTGGCATGTGTGGAAGGGTTTGTTCATGGTTGGGGCTCCAAGTCCCTCACGAGGGCTCATGCCGATGAGGAGTGTTGGGAGTGACCACAATGGATGCAGATATGGATATCATTTTGGCATTCGTTAAATATTCGCATTCGTATCCGTATATTCATTTTCGTACATACAGTAATAGATTTATTTATAATTGTATGTAACAACATTTTATTATTGCATTCACCATTGTTAAAATAATTGTTATGAAATTACTATAACCGGTATATCTATTTCGTGTAAATCATCCTAAACATGTATATTTTAGTTAATCTATTAAAAAATTATGTTATTATTCGTATCCGATTTGTATTCATTTTATATTCGTATTCATTTTTAAGGATATGGTAGCACATTTTTCACATCCGTCAATATTCGTATCCACATTTGTATTCGTATTTAAAATGAATAAGGATATGATTATACATGTATTCGTATCCGTATCCGACCGTTTTCATCCCTAATGAGGAGGCACGATGAATAATTTACCCATCGACTCCGTCACATGGATTCTCATTGCAAAAGGTCCGTAGGATATAAACATGATTTTGGAGATGCTGAGTTTGATGAGATGGTAGTTGCATGGAAAACAATCTCTAGCTTGATGAGTTGCAGTTGTGTGTGCGAGGGGTGGGGGAGACCACATGATTTCTCGATGACGGTTGTGGGCATTTTCGTGCTGCAATGGTGTGTTGTAAGCCTAGATTATGGGATGGTGCGGTGGTGTAAGCCTAGATTTTTATTGACAAATTGTCCTTGAGATGTAGAGGCATGGAGGTAGGGATGCAAGTGTGTAGATATATATATGGATATATGTTTTACCATATTCCTATCTATTTTAAAATCATCTAGCAAGTTTGCGAGGTTACATGATCGAGTAGGTAATTTACAAAGTTTTTAGGGTTCGTGGTGTGAAATCCCTTATTTTTTAGTAATTGACTTTATTATTAGAGTATATTATAGGTAAATTTGTGTCTTCTTTATTCGGTTACAAAGATAAGTAATTGATCCTGTTGTCACCAATACACTTAGTTCTTTTCAACGACCATGACATTGCGATGGTCGACTCAATTAGGCCTAATCGTCCAGTAGTCAGTCGATCCGACTAATCACATCGATTAATCGAGTGATTTCAATCGCATATTTATGATGCATATTTAGTTCATGCATGTTGTATATTTAGTTTATTTTATAACTTGTTTATGTTGTATATTTAGTATATCATTGTTAGTAACTTGTTTATGTTTATTGCTACTACTACAAACAACTCCTAGATGCAACTGGAACCAAGTACCATGTGGATAACACTATCCACAATAATTATATTTGTATTATGAATATGATTCATATAGAGTTTAATTGTAAATATGATTTACAATTTATTAAGTTAATGTGAAATGGATTCACATTATGCAATCAGATGTGAATTGGATTCACATTGTACAATTAAATATAAATGTGATTTACATTTAATATTGGATGGATGAATATGATTCATATTTATCAATGACATTGCTGAAATTGTCACAAAATAATTTGGAATTATTTGGTGAAAATTCAAGCAACAAAAGTTGTTGCAAGCATGTGAAAAATATGGTGAGATTTGAGAATCTCATCCATAAGAAAAGCGTGGACGGGCCACATGGAAAAAAGGACTCCATGGTGGTCGTATACTCTAATGAGGAAGGAGGCTCTTGTTGGATTATTAATTGATTTAATGAGAATTAAATATATTGGATAATTTCTTCAATGGTGTGTTGTAAGCCTAGATCTTTATTGACAAATTGCATGGAGGTAGGGATGCAAGTGTGTAGATATATATATGGATATATGTTTTACCAATTCCTATCAATTTTAAAATCATCTAGCAAGTTTGCGAGGTTTACTTGATCGAGAAGGTAATTTACAAAGTTTTTAGGGTTCGTGGTGTGAAATCCCTTATTTTTTAGTAATTAAGACTTTATTATTAGAGTATATTATGGGTAAATTTGTGTCTTCTTTATTCGGTTACAAAGATAAGTAATTGATCCTGTTGTCACCAATACACTTAGTTTCTTTCAACGACCATGACATTGCGATGGTCGACTCAATTAGGCCTAATCGTCCAGTAGTCAGTCGATCCGACTAATCACATCGATTAATCGAGTGATTTTCAATCGCATATTTATGCTGCATATTTAGTTCATGCATGTTGTATATTTAGTTTATTTTATAACTTGTTTTATGTTGTATATTTAATATATCATTGTTAGTAACTTGTTTATGTTTTATGCTACTACTACAAACAACTCCTAGATGCAACTGGAACCAAGACCATGTGGATAACACTATCCACAATAATTTAATTTGTATTATGAATATGATTCATATAGATTTTAATTGTAAATATGATTTACAATTTATTAAGTTAATGTGAAATGGATTCACATTATGCAATCAGATGTGAATTGGATTCACATTGTACAATTAAATATAAATGTGATTTACATTTAATATTGGATGGATGAATATGATTCATATTTATCAATGACATTACTGAAATTGTCACAAAATAATTTGGAATTATTTTGGTGAAAATTCAAGTAACAAAAAATGTTGCAAGCATGTGAAAAATATGGTGAGATTTGAGAATCTCATCCATAAGAAAAACGTGGACGGGCCACATGGAAAAAGGACTCCATGGTGGTCGTATACTCTAATGAGGAAGGAGCTCTTATTGGATTATTAATTGATTTAATAGAATTAAATATATTGGATAATTTCTTCAATGGTGTGTTGTCCTTAAGATGTAGAGGCATGGAGGTAGGGATGCAAGTGTGTAGATATATATATGGATATATGTTTTACCATATTCCTATCTATTTTAAAATCATCTAGCAAGTTTACGAGGTTTACATGATCGAGAGAAGGTAATTTACAAAGTTTTTAGGGTTCGTGGTGTGAAATCCCTTATTTTTTAGTAATTAAGACTTTATTATTATAGTATATTATAGGTAAATTTGTGTCTTCTTTATTCGGTTACAGAGATAAGTAATTGATCCTGTTGTCACCAATACACTTAGTTTCTTTCAACGACCATGACATTGCGATGGTCGACTCAATTAGGCCTAATCGTCCAGTAGTCAGTCGATCCGACTAATCACATCGATTAATCGAGTGATTTTCAATCGCATATTTATGCTGCATATTTAGTTCATGCATGTTGTATATTTAGTTTATTTTATAACTTGTTTATGTTGTATATTTAGTATATCATTGTTAGCAACTTGTTTATGTTTTATGCTACTACTACAAACAACTCCTAGATGCAACTGGAACCAAGTACCATGTGGATAACACTATCCACAATAATTATATTTGTATTATGAATATGATTCATATAGAGTTTAATTGTAAATATGATTTACAATTTATTAAGTTAATGTGAAATGGATTCACATTATGCAATCAGATGTGAATTGGATTCACATTTTACAATTAAATATAAATGTGATTTACATTTAATATTGGATGGATGAATATGATTCATATTTATCAATGACATTACTGAAATTGTCACAAAATAATTTGGAATTATTTTGGTGAAAATTCAAGCAACAAAAGTTGTTACAAGCATGTGAAAAATATGGTGAGATTTGAGAATCTCATCCATAAGAAAAGCGTGGACGGGCCACATGGAAAAAGGACTCCATGGTGGTCGTATACTCTAATGAGGAAGGAGGCTCTTGTTGGATTATTAATTGATTTAATGAGAATTAAGTATATTGGATAATTTCTTCAATTTATTTATTTCTTTTAAAATTATTATTGCAAATTGTTGCAACAAAAATCTAAAATATTGATTTGATACCATGTGGAGACTTGAAGGCGAGGAGGGTATTCAAAATTATAGCCATCTAAAATTGTAGCCATCCAAAATCTACAACACGAGTTGAAGCAACAAAACTCTCTCTCATACACATCCATATACTCTCTCCCTCAAATCCTAGGGGCCGTCCACTCTAGGGCTTGTAGAGAGACCCGTCGTCGTCGCGTTGCTGTTGTGCTGTCGGATCGACTGCTCGTAGATCCCTGTCTTCTTTGATGCGTAGATCCCCGTCTTCTTCGGTGCCTTCTCGTAAGGAATATCACTAATTTTACGAGATGAAATCAAGAGATTCCACACTTGGATCATCATCTTAGATTGCAAGAAGCTCGCAGGATCAGATCGTAAATGCTAGTTCTGTAGGATTAGACCTGAGACTAGATATCTCTTTGCGCACAAGGATCACGATCACGCTACAAGAGCAAGATGAAATGACTTGGGAATGGTTCCCATGTCATGTGGTTTAAAAAAAATTAATGATGCTCCTTGCAACTAGTGCGACTACCCTAGTGCTACCCATACCACGAAGGAGTTGGTAGCGCTTGGGCGATACCGGGAGATGCTTAGACGGCGCTTGGGCAGCGTTGGGGAATACATCGAAGCCTCATGCGGGACCCTTAGATGAGGAAGAAGGGTCCACGCAAGCCTCGAGGAGGACAAAGGCAAGTGGTGGAAGCGGGGTTTAGGTATAAGCCTCGATCTAGGACCATTTCTCCGATACCATGTGGAGACTTGAAGGCGAGGAGGGTATTCGCCTTACACGTCACGGAATCGTAGTGATTGCATCTTATGCGATCTAGGTTGACTAGTTTGCTTAGGGTTGTTTGTGGTAGACATTCTATCACCTATCTACGGTCCTCCCAATTATGCAAAAATCCGGCACTATGCCAGAAAGCCGAGTTGAGACATGGCAAGATGATGCTTATGCAAAATAATGATATCTTGAGTCAGCCCATGCTAATGCGGGATATCTTCGCAATGACGTACTCTCAACCGAGGAATGAATTAAATATCATGCAACTCCAACATGATATTTTTACAACCAAATAGGGCGACCTTTTAGGTGTAAGTTTGAGAGATTATGTTATGATTGGGGACTTAGCCCGCTTTCAGTTACTCACATATACTACCATACCGCCTATGGAGGCGGTATACCGCAGGATGAGGAGACTAATCATCCTCTCTGCTGCATCTTCTCAGATGACATCAATTATGGTAGTTTGTCACAGGGTCAAAATCCCTCTATCGATTTCGATCGATCTTGTGCGGCGTTAGCTCACCCGTAGCTAACCAGCCTTCCCGAGTAGAACAGTCACGGACGCGCTCCAACTCTTCTCGTACTCCTGCTTGCTAAGCGTACCGACGCTTCCAACACAAACACGAGCACGAACTCCGGATCGCTCAAGAACACTCTCAAGAACACGCTCAAGAACGCTCAAGAACACGACCACACGATCACACAAGCACGGGCACTCTATACTTGTGTTGTGTGTTTACAAATGAGCCACCACCTCTCCTTTTATACAAGACTCAAGGCAACCAAGGGACACTCATTATTACATTTACAATAATGACACATAAAGACACAAGAGACCCTTCGAGTTCTTTGGCAACCCTTCGCGTTCCTCAGCAACTCTTCGTCTGCTCGTCTCTTCGACTCCCTTGTTGTCCTTTCGTCTTCCCGCACGGTCGACGGCCCAGTCAACCGCCCAGTCACCAGCACGCATGCGCTCCAACGCCCTGCTGATGCAGCTTTGCCGTAATTCACCAAGTGCCACCGAACACTTGGTCTTGTGCCAAAGGGAACCCGTGGCCTCCAGACCCTCGTGCGGTAAACCCTTCCTTAGCATTCTGCATGCTAAGGGGAAGTCCTCCAGAACTTCGTTATCGTGGCCTCCAGACCACTCTCGTACGCGTAATACCGAGCATGCTCGACAATGCTCGTACTCAGCACCTGCAACGCTCCATGCCTCCTTGGATCACCACGCATCAATACCGATACCGTGCGCCTTCGTGCGTACGCCTATGTGACCGTACCGCATTGCTCCTTGATGCGTACTGCTTCACTACGTACCGCCCTTCTGCGCTCGCGTAACGTAGCGCTGCGTGCATCCACCGTCATGTCTTGCACTGCTGTCTGTACTCGTTGCTCGCACTGCTATTAGCACCACGACACTCTGCTACCGAGCCAGTGTCCTGTGACGCTTCCTTAGCATTCTGCATGCTAAGGGGGAAGTCCTCCAGAACTTCGTTATCGTGGCCTCCAGACCACTCTCGTACGCGTAATACCGAGCATGCTCGACAATGCTCGTACTCAGCACCTGCAACGCTCCATGCCTCCTTGGATCACCACGCATCAATACCGATACCGTGCGCCTTCGTGCGTACGCCTATGTGACCGTACCGCATTGCTCCTTGATGCGTACTGCTTCACTACGTACCGCCCTTCTGCGCTCGCGTACGTAGCGCTGCGTGCATCCACCGTCATGTCTTGCACTGCTGTCTGTACTCGTTGCTCGCACTGCTATTAGCACCACGACACTCTGCTACCGAGCCAGTGTCCTGTGACGCTTCTCCATCACGTACGGTAGAGCCTCCAGACTCTCATGGATAACCTCCCTGATATCCATGCATTTTGGACTCCTCCTGAAGTCCCAGCTCCATCGATCATTCTCGAGCATCCGCTGCCGGGTCTGCACGATCATTCTCGATCACGGAATTTGGGGGTGTGACAAGCCTCCCCCACCTGAAGAATCGGTTGTCCTCAACCGAGCATTCCCACTTCAGCTGGCGTCTCGTCACGGTCCTCCATCCGCTATGCACCTCCTGATGCTGCTCAATTGGAAGGGTGGTGCAAGCGTGCACCGCCTCCCTTCCCGCACTTGTTCTTCCCACGAACCGCATCCCTCCAAGACTTGGTCTTCATCGTGAGAAATGGAGCTTCCTCGTCAGCTCCTGTTCTCAATGTATCCCTCTTGGAATACAGCAGCTCCATCGCTGGTGTGTGGCAGCTCCAGCTCCACATGTGGAGTACTCACCTCCACGCTTGCTCGTTGTCGATGCCGATCGTTCCTTGTGGACATCTCCGTATCCTGGGAAATGAGCACCTCCTGCGCTCTAAGCATCTTCGATATCTTGCCTCCTGCAAGATCGTTGGTAGTGTGGTTCGTCACCACTCCACCTCCATGGACGTGTAGCTCCTTGTCCATGCTGCATCGCCCTCCAGAGCTCTGCATCGCCTTCTCGTGCACGGATGTTCTCCTATCCGCGGCTTTGGTTGTGTGCCTCCATTGCACACCTTGGTGCTCCGCACGCACCTGTGCACTCCTATGTATCCTCGATCGAGCCTTGGCGCCTCCAAAGCTCTTTGTTGTGGAGTTCCCTCGCTCCACCGAATTCGAAGCTCCAACCCGAAGTGTTGTGAGGCGTACCTTGCGCATAGCACCGATTGCTCCCAAGCGTACCTCCCCTTCCTCTTCATCCTCCTCGTCCGTACGAAGAGAGTTGAGCATCTCCTTCTTTGGGCACTCCCGCGCCCGATGCGGTTCGTCGCATATGAAGCACCCCTTGCTCTTGGGTTGCTCCCTCTTCTTGGAGTACTCTCGTTCCTCCGTTGGTGGATCTTGGGCAACGCCTTTGCCCTTGTCCTTCGACCGTGCCTTCAGCTTGCTGGTGAACTCCTCTTCAGCGTTGTAGCCTGGTTGAGTCGCCCCATAATCGACCAACGCATCCGCCACCACGATCGCTGAATTAAGGTCCTTCACTCCCTGCCTCCGCAGTTCAGCTTGCGCCCAACTTTGCAACCCGATCGTGAAGTTGAACAGCTTGTCCTCCTCTGACATGCCCTTGATGTCCAGCAACAAGGACGTGAACTGCTTCACATATTCACGAACTGTGCATGTCTGCTTCAGGCGTCGAAGAGCCTCCCGTGCAATCCACGCAGTGTTCTTTGGCAGGAACTGCGCCTTCAGCTCCGTGACTAGATCATCCCACCTGGATATCTTCGGTCTTACCTCGTCTGCTGCACGGCTCCTCCACCATAGCTTTGCATCGATATACATCGATGCCAAGCCGACCTTCTCGGCTTCCCTCGTCTTGGTCGCCTCGAAGTAAACTTCCATATCCCATAGGAAGTTCTCCAAATCCTTGGCACTCCGCGTACCTGTAAAGGGTTTGGGTTCCGATACCTTGCGTCGCTGCACCCCCGTGGAGCTCCCGCTGTTCGCCAACGCCTTCTTGATGAGGTAGATCTCGCTGCGTAGATCCTCCATCATCGTGCTGAACGCCTCCAGTTTGTCCTCCAAGGACTTGATCTGCTCCGCTGAGCGCTGGGACTCGTCCCCAACATCCGATCCTTCTGAATAGCGATCCTCCAAGACGTCGATGCGGTGGGCATGAGTCCCAATGGTGGACTCCACTTCTGCCATCGCCTGCTCCAATGCTGCTACGCGATCGGTAAAGCCCACCATCTTCGCTCCGCTGATTAAAGATGTACTTGCACCAACAAGTATCGATCGTAGCTTTGCCTGCTTCTTGGCACCAACCAAGCTCTGATACCAATTGTCACAGGGTCAAAATCCCGCTATCGATTTTGACCGATCCTGTGCGGCGTTAGCTCACCCGTAGCTAACCAGACTTCCCGAATAGAACGGTCACGTACGCGCTCCTACTCTTCTCGTACTCCTGCTTGCTAGCGTACCGACGCTTCCAACACAAACACGAGCACGAACTCCGGATCGCTCAAGAACACTCTCAAGAACACGCTCAAGAACGCTCAAGAACACGACCACACGATCACACAAGCACGGGCACAAAGCTCTTCTCTTATTAGAAGGGGAACTCTCTCTCTGGAGTGGGTGACACTCTATACTTGTGTTGTGTTTTTACAAATGAGCCACCACCTCTCCTTTTATACAAGACTCAAGGCAACCCAAGGGACACTCATTATTACATTTACAATAATGACACATAAAGACACAAGAGACCCTTCGAGTTCTTTGGCAACCCTTCGCGTTCCTCAGCAACTCTTCGTCTGCTCGTCTCTTCGACTCCCTTGTTGTCCTTTCGTCTTCCCGCACGGTCGACGCCCAGTCAACCGCCCAGTCACCAGCACGCATGCGCTCCAACGCCCTGCTGATGCAGCTTTGCCGTAATTCACCAAGTGCCACCGAACACTTGGTCTTGTGCCAAAGGGAACCCGCGGCCTCCAGACCCTCGTGCGGTAAACCCTTCCTTAGCATTCTGCATGCTAAGGGGAAGTCCTCCAGAACTTCGTTATCGTGGCCTCCAGACCACTCTCGTACGTGTAATACCGAGCATGCTCGACAATGCTCGTACTCAGCACCTGCAACGCTCCATGCCTCCTTGTATCACCACGCATCAATACCGATACCGTGCGCCTTCGTGCGTACGCCTATGTGACCATACCACATTGCTCCTTGATGCGTACTGCTTCACTACGTACCGCCCTTCTGCGCTCGCGTACGTACCGCTGCGTGCATCCACCGTCATGTCTTGCACTGCTGTCTGTACTCGTTGCTCGCACTGCTATTAGCACCATGACACTCTGCTAATATCCATGCACTGCTGCCAGTGTCCTGTGACGCTTCTCCATCACGTACGGTAGAGCCTCCAGACTCTCATGGATAACCTCCCTGATATCCATGCATTTTGGACTCCTCCTGAAGTCCTAGCTCCATCGATCATTCTCGAGCATCCGCTACCGGGTCTGCACGATCATTCTCGATCACGGAATTTGGGGGTGTGACAGTAGCTTCTTGTGGTAGAGGTAGTTTGCCTCAATTCAAAGGATGGGGCGCACGCGATAGAGGAGGCTTGCGTTCACGCCAACCTTGTTCATATTGTCACAGGGTTGGTCATTCAGAGGACACACACTATTTCAAGAACAGTTTTAACCTAGGCTGCTGAGCAGGTCTAGACTACCCCTGATTCTACAGATCATTGTTTTGATGAGTTTGTGATGCAGCGTGAAATTAATAAATAGGGCTTGATTTTTTATCCGTTAATTAGAGTCTAATTTTATTTACGTTTAGTCGAGTTGTTGCAATTTTTATTTAAATAAAAGATATCGCGTGTGATCTCAAATTAGTTAGTCAGTTTTCAATTTGAATTTAAAATTAGAATCAATTAGGATAAGATAGATTTGAATTTTGATTCAAACAATTAGAGTCAATTTGAATTTGAATTTTATTTCTATCTTTGTAACCCCACTCCTCTTATATAAAGGGGATGGTAGGCAATTGTTTAAGGGAGTTCAAGTTGACTTAAAATTGAGATTTTTATCTTTCTCTCTCTCTCTCTCTCTCTCTCTCTCTTTCTCTCTCTCAACGTGGTATTCACGATTCATCCCAAAATCCCTCGTTCTCCGACGAGTTTTCTCCTCTCAACCAATCCATTTTCTTCTCCACAAAAAATCCACCATCTAATTAATTTTTCATCGCCACGCAAATATCCATTTGCATTAATTGGAGTACTTGGTTGTATGCGTCACATGTATGGGAGATGGGTAAATGGATCTCTCCAGGATCCATTTATCCCCTCCAGAGTTTAGTCCCACATCTACCAGTGGCCTCCATCTCACCCCACCTAGCGGTTCTCTTGTCGAGCTTCATCTCTTTGAGCGCCTTCTCATGCTCTTGCATTCCCTTGCGCCTCCTTGCAAGGTGGAGGGGGAGGAGAATTGCACATCACACCACCCACCTCCCCAAAGATCATCCCTACACCGCCCCTATCACAGCTATCTGAGAGATTGAGGCCACTTTGAACAAACGCTATGCATCGGTATGCCTTCAGTTCCATGTTGTCCATACCGAGTCTAGAGTTTTAGATTGGTTGTATCTTGTTTTTGTGCTTTCATATGAAATAGGCTAATAGGGACTGGTTTTGACTGGTTGGGATTCTTATCTAAAGGAATGTTGTCCATACAGAGTTTTAGTTGCGATGTCAAATGGTTGGGATTCTTATCTAAAGGAATATTGGTGGTTTTGACTGGTTTATGAACCGGGTATCTCGTGATATCTTGATTTGCTGTCAGTTTGTTAAAGATTCCTTTATCTGGTCATGATTTTATATATCCTATTAACATAGAAGAGGAAGAGGAAGTTTTTAATTTAAAATCGTATCAACTTTGACTGGAATTTTATTTGCTACTAGTTTGTCAAGGTACTTTTTGTTGTATTTGATAGTTACTCATGTAAGTTCCTTATTATTATTTCAGATAAAATTATTCTATATAAATATATCATATTTTTTTCTGGTAAATTTTAATTTAATTGTATAATCACATACATATAGTGAAGTCTTACCAAAATCGAATTTATAACTAGAAATGACGACTTTGAGTAGTGAAGCCTACCATTGTCATTAGTACCATTGTCATTAGAGCAGGTAATTTTGAGATTATGTCCATCAAATTACTGTTTTCTATTAAGGAATTGCTAGTCCTTTTTTTTAAAATAATGTTTAGATGCTTGTGGAAGATGGAATGAGGTTTTCCAGTGATTGATAACAATAAGAGGTTAGTATGCCAGAATATTTTATGTTGTTTATATTTTGATTAGTGAAATTAATAATTTCATTTTTGAAAAAGATGTTATGCTATATACAAACATGACCTTCCTTGCAATTTTCTCAAGTTTTAAAAGTGGTACGAGCATGTTATTATTGGATAGTCCATTAATGTCGTTCTTATTATATTGCAGAGGTGTGTTACTGGCAATTATTTACTAGCTTTATGATCTTAAGTCTACCACTTGATATATTTTATTTTTTTCAGTAGTATCTTATTAGAAAGAAGATGCAAATTGAAGTGCATTTTGAGTGTGGTACTCATGTTATTTACCATAAAAAGTATACTTTAAAAACGAGTGGCAAATGTCTAATGACCTTGCTATCTTGTCATTTGCAATGTGTATTTTAGCTTCTTGGCATGTGACTTTGTACTGGTTATAGATTCTTGATCAACTCAAGTTTTTTTATATGAAAAAATCAAATAAAAAAATAACTTTCCTCATATTACTCCCATGTTCCTATGAATATACACCATTTAAGTATTTTCTAATGATATAAAAATTTTACTGTTTGGTCAAAGATTATACTTCAATTTGAATATAGAGGAAAGGGAGCCTACTTTGTGAAGTAGGTAACCTTACCTACTTCACATCCATTTTTAGCAATTTTTTTTTAATTTTTTTTGAAAAATACTACCGTGGATAACTATATCCCTCTAATATGTCATTCAAATTTCGTCAGAAACAGAGACTCCTACGGCCTCCATCCAGACAGTCATTTTTTAACGGTCACAGATTTACTGTATTTTACATATTCTGGATGGAGGCCGTAGGAGTCTCTTTTTCTGACGAAATTTGAATGTTCGCCATAAACAGAGACTCCTACGGCCTCCTCCAGACAGTCAATTTTTAACGGTCACAGATTTACTGTATTTTACATGTTCTGGATGGAGGCCGTAGGAGTCTCTTTTTTTGACGAAATTTGAATGACATATTAGAGGGATATAATTATGAAAATCCACGGTAACATTTTTCAAAAAAATAAAAAAATTTTACGAAAAATGGATGTGAAGTAGGTAAGGTTATCTACTTCACAAAGTAGGCTCCCATTCCTCTTGAATATATATATAGAGAGACTTTACTAATTGATACTTTATATCAATCTCAATCTGATTTTCATTGTGTTTTTTATTACTTTCTATATATATACATATTTGGCGTCTCTGAGAAGAGCCTTCCAACAACAATTTATATATCAAACATGTGTTATTATATATAAAAAATAGAGCTACATCTTGCCCAGCTCTCTAGAGGAGTTGTGGGTGGGATAGAATGGGGATGTAGTCCATATTTTAATCCACCTCCCACCACTATGTCCCATGTTATGGTTGCACCACTCTGCACGTAGCACCATAGTTAGCATGGGTTCGCAAGCCGACAATATTCACATCAGATGAGAAGCATGCATCTTTTCTAAGATATTTTCTTTTTATAATTGAAGCACCTCTGTGATGACGACACTGAGTATGCTGACCTTCATCTTCCTTGATGTATTGTCAGTGGAGAGCACCATCTTGTCCAACTCCCTAGAGGAGGAGTTGTGGATGAGATAGACTAAGGATGTACTCCTTGCTATAGCCCACTTCCCACCACTATGTCCCATGTTATGGTTACACCACCTTGCACATAGCAACACAGTTAGCATGGGTTCGCAAGTCTCACAACATGTGAGAAGCATGCATCTTTCCTTTAAAAAAAAAGAGAAGCATGCATCTTTTTAAAGGTATTTTCTTTTTATAATCGAAGCACCTCTATGATGACGACTCCGACTATGCTGACCATCTTCTTCCTTGATGTGGTGTTGTCAATGGAGAACACCATCTTGCCCAGCTCTCTAGAGGAGTTGTGATAGACTGGGGATGTACTCAACGTTGTAGTTTACCGTGGGTTCGCACCACCCCATACATAGCAACATAGTTTACCGTGGGTTCGCAAGCCGGTAATATTCACATCATTGATTTATTTACCGATTGCTTATTTGATGCTCTACGTAATGACATGATTTATTTACTGATTTGACACTCATAACAGGACAATTAAGTCGAGATATAATATGTCTTCTCTTTATTAATTGTACATAATTTTGTTCGCAAACTGTTAATATTCGCATCATTGATTTATTTACCACATTGCTTATTTGATGATCTACATAATGACATGATTTATTTACCGACTTGACACTCATAACAAGATAATTAATTTGAGATATAATGTGTCTTTTCTTTATTAGTTTGAATGAAAAATGGATCTATTTCGGTACATCAATTGCAAATGAAATTGAATCTAATTTTATCGCTCATTCTATTGATTATTTGGGGGCATATTATTGTACATAATTTTGTTTGCATTGAATTCTGTTGCATGTTGTCTTAAATTAACTTGCATAAAAATCAACTAAAAATGCATTCTGTTCATGCATAATGTGCTTGCATAGTTTTGTTTATGCCTTGTTGAGCCTAGATATATTAGTTTTTTCGCTTAACTTGGATATTAAGATCTGATTAATCACATTAGGTAGCTTGTGTCCCTGAGTTTGACCATGTTAAATAAATCGAGCCCCTCATGGCAGAGATAATTCAGGCTCGGTTTCTGATAGATCACTAAGTGGTCTTATTACAATGAGACCACTTTAAGAATGCAACTCATCATACATCTACCTGTTATACATGGTATTCTAATGTTTATATCAAATTACCATTGTGACTATTTAAGGTGCACTTTGAAGCCAACTATTGGTATGCCATAATGCTATTGTCCCATTTATGACAATTAGAAAAGTCATATTTTATAAATCATAGGTTTAACATGGGTTGAAAAATTGCATATGTACATGGTGCACATTAAATTTTGGTTTCTGCAAAACATAAAAATAGCACATTAGATCTCTTTTTGATATGTTGTACTTTGACATGAATGCATGCTAGCGAGGAAGAAAAGAAAATTATGTTGGTCAAAGCTCATGCAATTCTGGGTGAGGTATAGGGCAAGGTTAGGAGGCAAATACCAAACTCATCAATCATCTCCGACTACATCTATTAACCACAACTGACTTGCTGAATTATCTATAATTTGCAAGATAGTTTTCCAAGAGCTATTTACAATTTTGATGGTATGTTATTTTGTTAAGAGTCGTGCCTATTTTGATTTAAAAATGTTTACTCAAAATGGTAATTCACAGTTAATCATAACTTACATTGATATTGTTGTCTATTAGTTTATTATGTTTGTGGTGACAACATGAAACGAGATATTGTTTATGCTCTTGTGTTGTTGAATACATTATAAAATAAAATACCATGTTTGCTATAAAAATGCATTTATCTGTATCAAATACGTTCTTTTATATTTATAAATGTGCAAATTAGCAATTTCATAATTACACTATGATTTTTCATAAAATTTCTGATGTATTACGTAGCACATCAGTGAACGTATAAATAAAATTTCTGATGTATTGCATAGGATTCATAGCCTTTGTATTTTTGTTTTTATTTTATGAACTTTCTAAGTAGGTATTTTATTTATTTATCTGAACTTTGATCTGAAAATTGCAGAGGATTTCCTGAACTCTGTGTGGATGTGTGGATACACACGTAAAGATCGGATTCAGAATGATGCAATCAGAAAGAAAGTTGGTATAGCTCTGATCGAGGAATACACCATCAACGACCAATTTTCAGATCGGAGCTACACCAATTTCAGATCGAGGAATACACCATCCACGATCGGAGCTACACCAATTTTCAGATCAAAGTTCAGGAAAATAAATAAAGTACCTACTTAGAAATACAAAAGCTTTAGTTTGACAAAATTTTGATCAACCCATCTAAATCCTCTGCAATTTTTCTTGCTCCAACCAAGACACCATCCACAGCCTGCCAAGCAAGATCAACCTTGCCAAAGTCCGGGCCCCATCTAATATATACTCATCAGTGGAGTATTTTTTCTCGTTGATGAGCTTTTCTCATGAGTGCAAGAGAATAGTCAT
This sequence comes from Ottelia alismoides, assembly GCA_037367405.1. Lineage (NCBI taxonomy): Eukaryota > Viridiplantae > Streptophyta > Magnoliopsida > Alismatales > Hydrocharitaceae > Ottelia > Ottelia alismoides. The sequence goes on along the minus strand of JAZKJV010004166.1, from coordinate 140,944 downwards.
CCTCATTCTGTATGACCCCATTAACATAGATGCTCTTAAGACTTTAGCAAAGCTACCTTCATTTCATGAGTCCATGTGCCATCCCATATCACATCGCCGTCGCCGAAGACACCCTCGACACCGCCAAAGTCACCTTTGCCGGTCTCGCTGTCGAGAGTCTCATCGAGGTTGAAGTTTCGAGACATGATAAAACAATGGTGATAAGGGAGAGGAGGTTTTCAACACTAGGATAGGGATGATTCTCATGAGTGCCAGGAGATATGATCAAACGAGGGAGACTGCGATAGAGACAATTCTCATGAGTGGTAGGAGATATGATCGGACGAGGGAGTCAAATGGGCGGGCATTTTAAAATGAGAAGGAACACCTTTTATTAACACTTTTCACTTTTGAGGAAGACTGCGATAGAGAAAATTCTCATGAGTGGTAGGAGATATGATCAGACGAGGGAGTCAAACGGGCGGGCATTTTAAAATGAGAAGGAACACCTTTTTTATAAACAGTTTCCGCTTTTGAAGGAAATGTAATGATTGAGTTTTGGATTTAATTTACATCAGATCCCCAAGATACGATCGGGCAAGGGAGTCGAACGGGCAAGAGTTTTAACAAATGATCCGTAGAAACACAACGATAGTCGCAATAGGAGTATGTAAGAGAGTAGTCATCCTCATTCCATATGTCCCCATTAACAGAGTCCATGTGCCATCCCATATTACATCGCCACCACCGAAGTCGCCCTCGCCGCTGCCAAAGTCACCCTTACCGACCCAGCTGTCGGGAGCCTCGTTTAGGTCGAAGTTTTGAGAAATGATAAAAAAGATGGTGATAAATAAGGGAGAAGAGGAGGTATTTAACGATATAAAGGGAGAGGAGGATTGGTTCTAACTGGATGGGGGATAATTAGGAGATACGATCGAGCGAGATAGACCACGATAGAGGCAATTCTAATGGGAAGGCACGTCTTTCTATAATGCTAACAGGCGAGGGTTTTAAAATGAGAAGGTATGATAAACAGTTTCCGCTTTTGAAGCAAACGTGGTGATCGAGTTTTTGATTTAATTAAAATAGACCTCCCAAATAGGATCGAGCAGGGAGTCAAACGTGCGAGAATTTAAAATGACAAGGCACGCCTTTCTATAACACAAACAGGAGAGGGGTTTAAAATGGCAAGGCACATCTTTCTATAAATAGTTTGCTTTTGAAGGAAACATGATCAAGTTTTTGGTTTAGTTTACGTCAGGCTCTCGAGATACGATCGGGCTATTCAACAGAGCATATAACAAAGAACATTAAATTAATCTTTGTCAAAGTAGTGCACATTTATCATTGTATTTTTAATTAATTTACTGTACTCCTTATCACATAAATATTCACGTTTTGTACATTGTCTTTTATTTTTAATAAAATTACACTTATTCTCCTATCATCTTCGTATTGTTGCTATGTAAGTTTACATTTAAATTTGCTTTTAAAGGAAACATGATAAAGTTTTTGGTTTAGTTTACGTCAATCCCTCGAGGTACGACTGGGCTATACAACAGAGCATATAACAAAGAACATTAAATTAATCTTTATCAAAGTAGTACACATTTATCCTTGTATTATTGACTCTTTTATCCTTGTATTATTGACTCTTTTATCCTTGTATTATTGACTCTTTTAATTTACTCCTTATTCTCCAATCATCTTCATATTGTTGCTATGTAAGTTTACAATTAAATTTGCTTTTTGGGAAACGTGATAAAGTTTTTGGTTTAGTTTACGTCAAGCCCTCGAGGTACGACTGGGCTATACAACAGAGCATATAACAAAGAACATTAAATTAATCTTTGTCAAAGTAGTACACGTTTATCCTTGTATTATTGACTCTTTTAATTTACTCCTTATTCTCCTATCATCTTCATATTGTTGCTAGGTAAGTTTACATTTAAATTTACATTGTAACTTCTAGTAACATTCAAAATTTATACATACGTTCACTAATGTTGCTGCGGAATGCATTAGAATTTTATGGTCGAGAATACGAACATGCAGCGTGCTTCGGTGCACTGATGATGCGATCAAATGGTCGAGAATACGAAGGGAATGCACTGATCCGACGCGATCCAAATGATTTAGCAGTCATAATGAAATTTTGAGCAATTGATCTTCGGTAGTTCTTCCCTAATTTGAATGCAAGTTTACATTTAAATTTACATTGTAACTTCTAGTAACATTCAAAATTCATACATACGTTCACTAATGTTGCTGCGGAATGCATTAGAATTTTATGGTCGAGAATACGAACATGCAACGTGCTTCGGTGCACTGATGACACGATCAAATGGTCGAGACAATGACGGATCCAATGCACTGATCCGACACGATCCAAATGATTTAGTAGTCATAATAAAATTTGGAGCAGTTGATATGTTCTTCGGTAGTTCTTCCCTAATTTGAATGCAAGCAGTGGTGGTGTTATACTTGGGATCAAATGTCGGTTCTCGTATTTACGGCGGAGCTTCTTTGATCGATTGAGTGACTCAATTATGGGGTCTTATTGATTGGAGTATAACATCCATATTTGAATGAACTGAAGCTCCTGTCAAGAAGAGGCTGCTGCACGCAAGTTTGGATCTCTAAAGTGGAGATATTCAAAGGTACAAATCCCTCTTCTCTTTACTGCAACATTAAAGCCAATGTTGGAGTCTCTAATTCAAAATTTTCCCCCTTTTATGCTGCTGTCTGTTATTGTTGCATGTTAAATGAAGCCACGAATACCCTCCAAACTTAGAGGATCAAAGATACAATCTTTCCCCCTCATCTTGCACTGCCTTCCATGCATGATTCAATCCCTTAAATTGCCTCTAAAATTAGACGAGAATGTGAAGTTTTACATGGAATTCATCAAAATTTTACAACCATTATATATGCTCTTGATTTCTTAAATTTTGGAGGATAAAAATTTGAGTTTAGCATGCAAATTAACCTAACTTCAGACCATTAATTTCGCAAAAAATGGAAATTTTAGGACATGCATTTTTGTGCTAAAAAATAGTCCACTGGTTATAAACTAATTTCATGATGAAAAATGTGAAAAATTAGGGGGTAACATATATTTAAGTCTGAAATCAGATTACAATAACTATAATTTTCATATATGAATTATGGAACATTAGGGACGAATTAGTGTATTGGATCTCAATTCAGACCACTAAATTGCAAATTATGATGTTCAATTAAGACTTAAAATTCAGACCTATAATTGCTTCAGATTTTGTATGATTGAATAAGGAGAAATTTGGGGATGAATTGTACGATATGCATCGAATTTCATGACCTGAGAATGGGTCATTGGGAAATGGGGTAATCTTAGTTTAACTTTGATAACAATACTAAGCACACAGACACACAAATAAGAAAAAAAAATGAAAATGTTTTTGACTACAAGGTATGTGCATGATTCATTTTTGTGCTAAAAATTAGTCGACTGGTTATAAACTAATTTCATGATGAAAAATGTGAAAAATTAGGGGGTAGTATGTATTTAAGTCTGAAATCAGATTACAATAACTATAATTTTCATATATGAATTATGGAAGATTAGGGATGATTTAGCGTGGTATCGGGTCTCAATTCAGACCACTAAATTGCAAATTATGATGTTCAATTAAGACTTAAAATTCAGACCTATAATTGCTTCAGATTTTGTATGATTGAATAAGGAGAAATTTGGGGATGAATTGTACGATATGCATCGAATTTCATGACCTGAGAATGAGTCATTGGGAAATGGGGTAATCTTAGTTTAACTTTGATAACAATACTAAGCACACAGACACACAAATAAGAAAAAAATGAAAATGTTTTTGAGTACAAGGTATGTGCATGATTCATTTTTGTGCTAAAAATTAGTCGACTGGTTATAAATTAATTTCATGATGAAAAATGTGAAAAATTAGGGGGTAGTATGTATTTAAGTCTGAAATCAGATTACAATAACTATAATTTTCATATATGAATTATGGAAGATTAGGGATGATTTAGCGTGGTATCGGGTCTCAATTCAGACCACTAAATTACAAATTATGATGTTCAATTAAGACTTAAAATTCAGACCTATAATTGCTTCAGATTTTGTATGATTGAATAAGGAGAAATTTGGGGATGAATTGTACGATATGCATCGAATTTCATGACCTGAGAATGGGTCATTGGGAAATGGGGTAATCTTAGTTTAACTTTGATAACAATACTAAGCACACAGACACAAAAATAAGAAAAAAATGAAAATGTTTTTGAGTACAAGGTATGTGCATGATTCAATTGTCAATTGTTAAGGTATGCGCAGTCATTGGGAAATGGGGTAATCTTAGTTTAACTTTGATAACAATACTAAGCACACAGACACAAAAATAAGAAAAAAATGAAAATGTTTTTGAGTACAAGGTATGTGCATGATTCAATTGTCAATTGTCAAGGTATGCGCATTTTCTTATGGAGTCCTGAGAAGGATGAGTAATTCATAAATAAAGGATGAAGTAACTGAGCGTCCAAAAATTCTTTTTTTAAAAACTCAACTTCAAAACTGGATGACTTAAATTTATAATTGAAAGCAATGACTCTACAAAGAAGGCCGATAGTAGGCGGGGTAGAGAGTTAGATGACAAGGGTGCTAGACATGGTATTTTCTTTATAATAAATCATTTTAGCCCGTTCATAAGTACAATAATGGATCCATTTGGATGAAGTTATTATGATTCTCAGTTATCTAAAGGGGAATTAGATACATAATAAGGGGAATTAGATCTAATGAGTAGTTTTAACTATATTGATTAAAAGATGAGAAGAATATGGAAATCTTGCATCAATCTGAACTTAGATCCATATCTAAGGAAACCTTTTAATCTTGTGATCTTATTAAAGATCTTGAAATACAATATTAAAATAGTAATACTCTTCTCTTTTATAAAGTCAATTAATGACCTCTTAAATATTATGAATAGAAATCCTTAAGTATATCTACTAATTATACATATCACCAAAGCTAAATAGTGACAAAAATATCTAGATTTGTAAAGTCAACCACAAAAGAGATTGAGAAAGGATGTGGTAGAATCAACCACAGAAAGGATTGAGAGGATGAGAAATCAAAACAGAAATGGTGATTCAGTGATGTCGGATAATTAAGAATGCCAGTCATGGTGACCCTTACACCTGACTGTACGAGGTTGCGGTGACCCTCAGCTGGCCGTGAGATAGGAAGCCCTGTTAGGGCTGCGGCCGAGGGCCTCGGATCCCAATCTTTTTCTGATTTTTCACGAGCGCTCGTTGTTCCGCTGACCCTTGTTGTTCTTTAGGATTCCTAAGCTGGAGGGCCTTCGATTTTTATTTTTTTCGAGCTCCTTTGCCCGTACTGGTCGGGCCGATTTTTTCTAGAATGACTTTTTCGGAGAGTCTCTCTCATCCATCTCAGTGACGTAGTTTTGGAGTAGACCTATTATCCCCTCTACTGGACCGCACTTCCACATAGAGGGTGATACGGAAGGGTTTCTTAGGATACTACCTCACCGCTTGAGTTTTGGTTACCGTTCCGCCAATAGGCTTGGCGATGGCTATATCTGAATCATCTGGTTACATCTAAAATCAGTTATAGTTGAATTTGGAGAAGTTACAATTGAGCTTGAAATGAGTTATAAATAAGTTGGACTTGAGTTGAGATGAATTACAGTTGAGATTGTTGAGATCGGCTAAAGTTGAGTTGGTTACAATGAAGCTTGATTTCAGTTGAGTTGAGTGTACAGTAAAGTTTAGTTACATTGAGCTCGTTTTCAGTTGAATAAACAGAAGTTCCTGTCAAGAAAAGGTTGATGCATGCAAGTTTGGATCTTCAAATTGGAGATATCTGAATGTACAAATCCCGCTTCTTTGCTCTCATTAAAGTCAATGTTGAAGTTTCTAATTCAATTTTTTCCTTTTTATGTTGTTGTCCATCAAGTATTTTAGCTATTGTTGTATGTTAGATAAAGCCACAAATACCCTTCAAATTTAGAGGATCAAAGCTACAATCTTTCTCTCCCTTCTCTTGCTGCCTTCCATGCATGACTTAGCCTATAAAATTTTTATTACAAAAGTTTTTTAGGTATCTAGGGTTGGGATATAAAAACCTTGTAACTGATATTATCTATTGGTTATATATATCAAACTCACAAATAAGCCAACTTTTGGTGCACCTGGACTCCATACTGGTTACTAGAGAAAAGGCTTTGATGTAATCAACTCCATATGTATGAGAGAATTCTTTTACTGAAGTCCCTCTTTAAGCCAATCAACCTCACCATCAAGTGTATGCTCTATAGGAAATAACCATCGACAAGAAATAAGAGTGACATTCAAAATAAAGGGCATGCGGTTAGAGGAGCACTCTTCTTATCATTCATGACCTGACTTCAGTTAGAGTTTTGTAATATATCAATATAATCTCTTAGAATCAATACAGTTAATAGTACATCAATGGATTGCATTCGGGATCCGATAAGTATTACTTGTAATAATTAGAGATAGAATGGTGAACGCATGATCTCCCTTCACATAGGGAAACCAACTGAGGTAAAGAAGCATCTTGAGTTTGATAAAGGGATAGATTTGGATTGTTCATGAATTATGATTATGATGCACTATTGAAAGTTTACATTCTCATCACATGTAGAAATCGTAATCACTTTTATCTATACCGTTGTAACTTTGTGTAAATTAGGTTGGGGGAGTGATACCTTCTGAACAGATTTTTGGATAGAAGTTCGAAAATAGATGCATGTCCATTGGCTACAATCGCTCGACATCAAAATCTGTCGAGGATTGTCCAATTAGTGAAACTCTTGCTTCACATATGAACATTGTAAGCCTTGCAACATATGACCCTACTGCCACATTTTTTTATAAAAGACAGTGGATGACCTTATTATGATCGACTTCTATCTACCTATGAAACACTGCTCGAATAAGAGGGCATAATTATCATAGGCAAATCTCCTTGATGCCACTGGTTAATTTTCTTATGTACAAACATTAAGTGGATTTAATATGTTACTTACATAGGATAAAATATGATGATCTTATGAGAATTGATTCTAGCTTTCATAATGACTTCTTTTGGAATAATAATAAAGCAATAACAACAATCCACAAAGAGAGTAAAAAAGCAACATATATGTGAACATGTGTAGCTAAGTAGGTTCACTTGGATGAAAATTTGTTCTAAGAACCAATACAAATGATACGAATGCCATGAAATTTGATGTGAGTGATCCTCGAGGGTCCGACACTCGCATCAAATTTCACGGAATTCGTATCATTTGTACTGTTCGTAGAACAAATTTTCATCCAAGTGAACCTACACATGTTCACATACTTTTATATGTTGCTTTTACTCTCTTTGTGGATTGTTGTTATTGCTTTATTACTATTCCAAAAGAAGTTATTATGAAGGCTAAAATCAATTTTCATAAGATCATCTATTTTATCCAATGTAAGTAAGATATTAAATCCACTCAATGTTTGTATACGGGAAAATTAACCAGTGGCATCAAGGAGATTGCCTATGATGATTATGCCATCTTATTCGAGCAGTGTCTCATAGGTAGATAGAAGTCGATTATAATAAGGCCATCCATAGTCTTTTATAAAAAATGTGACCAGCATGGTCATATGTTGCAAGGCTTACAATATTCATCTGTGAAATAAGAGTTTCACTAATTGAACAATCCTCAACAGATTTTGATGTCGAGCGATTGTAGCCAATGGACATATGCATCTAATTTCGAACTTCTATCCAAAAATCTGTTCAGAAGGTACACAAAGTTACAACGGTATATATAAAAGTGATTACGATTTCTACCGGTGATGGGAATGTGAACTTTCAATAGTGCAGTATAATCATAATTAATGAACAATCCAAATCTAGCCCTTCATCAAACATTGCTTAAGATGCTTCTTTACCTCAGTTGGTTTCCTTATGTGAAGGGACGTTCACCATTCTATCTTTAATTATTACGAGTAATGACTTATTTGATCCCGAATGCAATCCATTGATGTACTATTAACTGTATTGATTCTAAGAGATTATATTGATATATTACAAAACTCTAACTGAGTCAGGTCATGAATGATAAGAAGAGTATTCCTCTAACCTCATTCCCTTTATTTTGAATGTCACTCTTGTTTCCTGTCGATGGTTATTTCCTATAGAGCATATACTTGATGGTAAGGTTGATTGGCTTAAAGAGGGGCTTTCAGTAAAAGAATTCTCTTTTATACATATGGAGTTGATTACATCAAAGCCTTTGTAACCAGCATGGAGTCCAGGTGCACCAAAAGTTGGCTTGTGAGTTTGATATAACCAATACTTTCTTATAAGATAATATCAGTTACGAGGTTTTTATGTCTCAACCCTAGGTACCTAGAAGACTTTTGTAATAAAAATTTTATAGGCTAAGCATGGAAGGAAGGAAGAGAAGGGAGAAAGATTATACCTTTGATCCTCTAAATTTGGAGGGTATTTGTGGCTTTATCTAACATACAACAATAGCTAAAATACCTGATGGACAAAAACATAAAAAGGAAAAAAAACTGAATTAGAAACCTTAACATTAACTTTAATGAGAGCAAAGGATTTGTACCTTCAGATATCTCCAATTTGGAGATCCAAACTTGCATGCAGCAAACTTCTCTTGACAGGAGCTTCTGTTTATTCAGATCCGGATGTTACAAATATAAAAGCCTCAAAGGATTTTGAACCCATAAAAAACTTAAAGAGAAGCCATTTATTTTCTTTCAATATATAATTAAATAGACTTGTTTTGATTACTGCCTGAAAATAACAATGGGTATCGTGCTCGCATATCTACTTCAGTATCACATGTCGCTTCTTTGCCATCATGTCTGTGACATAACACTCTGACTAGGGAATTTCTTTGCTGCGAAGCTTCTTGACACTATTATCGAGTAGTTGTACTGATCTCTCCTTGTAAATCAAATTTGACTCCACGTTGAGGTTCTCGTAGTCGATGACGTGGTGAAGATCGTGTATGTATTTCCTTGAATTGGATATATGAAATATATCGTGTATAACTGACATGTGTGAAGGAAGGGCTACTTGGTAGGCTGCCCTCCCTTATGAGCAATAAACTCAAATGATCCAACCTATCGTGGTGCCAACTCGCCGTGAACACCAAATCTCTGTACTCCCTTAATGGAATATACTAGTGTTTACATGAATTTTATCAATATGAAAGACTAAGTTGAATATTGATAAGTCAAATTTGAGTGGATTAAGAGAAGATGATCGGATTACCTGAAACTTCAATTCTCTTCTCCGACGATATGCATAGCTTTTCTGGTGGCTTTGAGCCGTTAGAAGCATTCGCCTCACAAAGTCAACAGTCCTTGCAATCTCCTCCAAGAGATCTACGGAGTAAAGAGCGTGTTAACCTAGCTCATGACAATTGAGAGGTGTGAGACATCTCCCTTAATGGAATATACTAGTGTTTACATGAATTTTATCAATATGAAAGACTAAGTTGAATATTGATAAGTCAAATTTGAATGGATTAAGAGAAGATGATCGGATTACCTGAAACTTCAATTCTCTTCTCCGACGATATGCATAGCTTTTCTGGTGGCTTTGAGCCGTTAGAAGCATTCGCCTCACAAAGTCAACAGTCCTTGCAATCTCCTCCAAGAGATCTACGGAGTAAAGAGCGTGTTAACCTAGCTCGTGACAATTGAGAGGTGTGAGACATCTCCCCCCGTTTATAGAGCTTCGAATGATGTCAATACTGGAATAATGATTGTTGTTGTACGGAAATTCTACCAACGTCAAGTGGTCCTTTCAGGATCCTTTCCACCCTAGAGTACATATACGTATAGCAAATTCTCACGTGTCTGAATAGCGTGTTTGCCTTGTCTGTCGGTATGTGTATGATATGTAGAACTCATCTTCAGCTCTGTCTGAAGTGCTGACATAAACTAGTGCCAGTAGTGAGATGTAAACATCGAATTTCTGTCAGACACTACGTCGCTTGGTATACCATGAAACCTGATAATGTTCAACATATTCAATCTGGCCAACTTAGATGAAGTGTAGGTCATGTTGACATGTATAAAATGGGCTAACTTGATCAATCTGTCAACAACGATCCAATAGCATCGTGTCCACCTGATGTCCTCGGTAGTCCAGTGATAAAATCCATAGAAATACTCCCTTACTTTTACTCGAGAATGGGGAGAGACAGTAATAACCCTGGTAGTCTCTTGTGTTTTGTCTCGATTATCAGACATGTCATGCACTTGCTAACATGACATGCCGCATCTCGCTTCACTTCGTCCTACCAGAATGTAGGCTTTAGATCCCGGTACATCTTTGTGCTGCCAGGAAGAATAGACAATCGTGAATTATGTGCCTTATCAAGAATATCTCTGCACCACCAAAATCATCACGTTTGTCCTTGATGGCACACATGCATCTGTCTCAAATTCAGGGATATGTCCTCTGTCCTTCTAGTATGCAATCCAAAGACTGTTGAATTGCGGAGGTATGGCATTAGATATGGACATACTCTTATGAGGATGTTAATTAGCTAAAGTTATGTGAGGCCCACTCCTTCTCGGATCTGGGAAACCCGTTTGCACATCATCCGTAATATCATATTCTCTAGAAATCGCATTAGGGAACTGGAAATTAGGGAATTTTTTTGACTAATGACATTCACAAATTAAATAGTAAGCCACAAAACTACAGTATGTCACAGTTATATTGCATAATTTTCCATATCAGTTTATATGTAACAACAGAAATTGCATTATATACATGTATCCCAATTTTATCAGAAGAGAAATAAAAGCATAAATATCTTGAACAAACTATAACATACATACATGCTGTGTTTTGCTTTAGAAACTGACATTCAACTCTCCCAATACAACGGTGCAGGTATTTTGCCTGTAATCCATGGAATAGGGAGAAAAGAACATCAACAAATGTTGAGTAAATCTTAATTAATTAAAAATAACCGGAAATTTTGTGTTTCCAAAAGAAAGCAACTAATTTGGCCTTGACAATTAAAATTTAAAGCTACTTGCAATGAAACAGGCTTTCAAGCTGTTTGGTATGTAAAACCCCAGTCTACTCATCCTACACTAATTACCCACATTAATCATTTATATACCAATATCATGTGGTCCATATTTAAGTCATTGCCTTTCTATTAATTATAATACAAGTTTGACTGGTCTTGAAAATATGAATGATGAGACTCTGATATAATCATTATCTTTATAATGCTTATAAAGATGTTTAAGAATCTTGTGGATTGATCATAGTAAGAGTATATGATGGATATGGGGTTTTGATTCTTTTCTTGTTGTTTTTCTCAAGCCTAGTAGATAGTCTGATAAGGATGATTTTCATATATGGTCTTTTCTCTTTGCCAGGAATTATTGGTAGAAAAGTAACTAGTTCAACGGAAACCAACTCAACTATAATTCAACTTTAGCCAACTCAATTGTGACTCAATCCAATTTCAATGTATCTTTTTCAGATTCAACTGTAATTGATTTAAGAGGTAGCCTATAAAAGAGGTGAAGTAGCCTATAAAAGAGGCTCTTCCGTTTAGCCCTCTAATTCGGATGTAGATGGATTCAGATGTATACATGGATGATTCGGATGTAGCATCGCCAAGTCTGCTGGCGAAAAATAAACAAAACTCAAGCGGTGAAGTAGCCTATAAAAGAGGCTCTTCCGTTTAGCCCTCTAATTGGAAGGGCGGTCCAATAGAAGGATAGGTCTACTCCAAACTACGCCACTGAGACGGGTGAGAGAGACTCTCTAGAAAAGTCGCTCTAAAAGAAAAACCGGCCCGACCGGTACGGGCTAACGAGCTCAAAAAACTAAAACCAAGGGTCCTCCAGCCTAGGTACCCTAAAGAACAAGGGTCAGCGGAACTGGTCTTTAAAAGAAAACCTGTGGATCCCAGAGAGGCGTAAAAACTGCGAGCGCTCGCGAAAAACCGAGAAAAAGACTGGGATCCTAGACCCGCGCACGAAGCGGCCGCTGTCCTAACTGGGCTTCCTAATCTTCCGCCCAGCTGAGGGTCACCGCCCCCTCGCACAGTCAGGCGTAAAGGTTACCATGACTGGCACTTTTAATTACTAGTCATCATTGAATCATCATCACTCATCCTCTCTTGAACTCTGATGTAGTCAACTTTACAGATCTAGGTATCTTGTTGATAATTATATTGAATAGTGATTCATACTTTAGTGATTTTGAATGATTGATTACAAAGATCTTCAGTCATTGATCATAGATGATCTCATCAGTTGGCGGCTTGCTTATTAATCTAGATTTATGAAAATATCTCAATGAACTCCTTTTTCAAACCACGAGATCATAAGTTGTTTATTGGAACTGAATTTAAAATTTAATTTAATGTAGAAATTTTACTTTTGTTATTTTACTCGTAATTTAGTGGCAAGACTCTTGATCTAATTTTTTTAAGTCTCTTGTATGAAAATGCCCTAATATAATGAACAAAAGATGAAAAGATGGTCGATGCAATCCTTCCTGGCACTGCAAAATTTCACCCTGGATCTTCTCTTCCACTAGATCTCAAGTCATTCTAATAATGCTAACATATTGAGATTATTATTTACTTATCCACCGTAGCCATCTTTCGATTCTTTATAACTATTACTAAGAGATATTGAGAAACCCTCCCAATTGGATGTATCAAACTCCCAGTCAAGAGTTACTTTGTATCTTTATAACTATTACCCCTTTAGCTACTTTGTATCTTCCTACCCTTGCTAAAAAAATATGTCGGGTTAATTACGTGATCTTGATATCATTAAGCTGGATCATAGTTAAATTCTTTATCTTTCATCATTTTCAATAGGTTGAAATAGACCTTCTGTGATTGTTCTTGAGATTAAGAATCCAAATAAGTTGATAACAATATATTTAACAGATTTCAGAATACTTAATATTGAAAATAATCTCCTGATTATGTCATAAAATGGAATATGCTCCATTGAAAATAATCTCCTGATTATGTCATAAAATGGAATATGCTCCAGCGGTATAGATATTGTGTATCAAAAACCATGAAAAAATGTGGCAGATTCTTAAGTTGACTATACTCTGAAGAGAAGAATTTTGCTTGCATTATGCAGATTTGTCTAATGTTTAAAATGAAGCAGAATACCCAACCTTTAGTTGAATATTGCTATGCTAGGAATTCTAGTTTTAAAAGGCTAAATTCTTACACACATGTCTATATATGTGCAACACATGGACTGTTCAGATATCCATTGATTGTTGATCTTTTTCTTCCGGATCTGGAATCTCCATATAAGGTCGTGTTGTCACAAAGGATTACCATATCAAAGATTTCTTCTAGTTAGGAGGTACATATTAAGTTGAGTATATTATCTATATTATTTCATACACCTAAGAAAGGTGAGACCACCTCTGCCATGGTTGCTTCTTCTAGGAGGGACAGATTAGGTCCACTCATGCCCACAACTATGATTGTTTTACATCGAGATGAGCCACATATTATTTTACTTTTCTAGATGTAGTGGCAATAGAGAAGATTGTTGCTGGTTAAAGCATAATAAACTTGTAGCTCATCAAACAGTCTTTTGAGATGTTGATGATATCATGATTCTATGTATACCATCTCAAGAGATAAATACGATGACCTTCTTTATAGGCTTCATTAGTGTTGTATATCCTTACATTAAACTCTAGTTCCAATGATCCTTGTGCAGAACATGATATCACTGCCTTTACCGACCCTCATGTATATCTCACAATGGTTTAAATGTTCTTGTGAATCATTTGTACTTCTATTATTAGTATTGAGATGTTATTTATGTATTCACATCATATTAACCAGGAATATACAATTAGTATTTAGATGAAAGTGCAATCTATCTTCTGCCACATGCAATACACAAGTATTATAGAGTCAAATTTCCATTGCTTTAGATTACCACAAGACCCTTGTTCCCAACATGTTATAATATATGGTAACCCAGTTATAGAATATTTAGAATATACAACACTCAAGCAACCTATTACTATCAAAATGTGTAGACCATGCATGGAAAGCAGCAAGAGAGGGGAAAAGATTGTACCTTTGATCCTTTAAGTTTGGAAGGATTTTGTGGCTTTATCTAACATACAACAATAGATAAAATACCTGATGGATAGCAACATAAAAAAAAACTAAATTAGAAACTTCAACATTGACTTTAATGAGAACAAAGAGGAGAGAGATATGTACCTTTGAATATCTCCACTTTGGAGATCCAAACTTGCTTGCAACATCCTTTTCTTGACAGGAGCTTCAGTTCATTCGGATCCGGATGTTACAAATTGTATCAGAGCAGTGGTACCTTGCTACATACATTCGTAGTATTATAGTTCCAATCGCATTAGGTATTGGATAGCTACAGTTCTTTGACTTGTCGCGAATCTGAAAGGGAAATATGACATTCAAAATAAATGACCACAGATGTCACCAATTGTAATTTATTTCCATATTGTATCCCAAGAAGAGAAAAAGCATAATAGAAATATCCGCGAACATCAACTATTGTAATTAAGGATATTGGTTCTTATACAGAACCATGGCATCTAGTGCCGACCTTTCTCTCTTTTTAATTGATTCTGGAACGATGAATGATCTTTGAACTTCTAACTTCAGTAGGTAGAGGTGCAGATGCCCTAGATCATCCTTGTCACATTATGGGCCGTGTGGCTAGTTGATCATCATAAGACTAATAGTCTGATAGCTACCAATGTTGATTGGTGGACATGAGACGATAGCAGGCTGTCTGCTACTACAGCTCAATAAGTTTGACCTAACTTTGGGTATGAATTGAATGTCAGCTCATCATGCCTTATGTAATTAATTCTTGAAGACAATTGTCTTCAAGATTCCAGACTTACCCGAGTCTACCTATAAAGGTACATTACATGACTCCAAAATGGAGTATATCTCAGTATTGAGAACTCAAAGACTTGTTGATTAGGTATGTGATTCATATCTAGCAATTGTCCGAGAGACGTCTGGTAGAGAGCTGATGGCTCAGGACATTACGATAGTGTCAAATTACCCTAATGTGTTCGCTAATGATTTGTCAGGTTACCACCTGATAAAGAGTTCGAGTTCGAAATTACATGACTACGAGATATACAACCAATCTCGATAACTCCGTACCGCATGACACCAACCGAGTTGAGAAAGGTAAATGTGCAGCTACATGAGTTACTTGACTTAAGTTTCGAAAGGTAAATGTGCAGCTACATGACTTAGGTATGTGATTCATATCTAGCAATTGTCCGAGAGACGTCTGGTAGAGAGCTGATGGCTCAGGACATTACGATAGTGTCAAATTACCCTAATGTGTTCGCTAATGATTTGTCAGGTTACCACCTGATAAAGAGTTCGAGTTCGAAATTACATGACTACGAGATATACAACCAATCTCGATAACTCCGTACCGCATGACACCAACCGAGTTGAGAAAGGTAAATGTGCAGCTACATGAGTTACTTGACTTAAGTTTCGGAAGGTCGAGCACTACACCTTGGAGTGCTCCCGTTCTTTTATCAGAAAGAAGGATGGATCAATGACATTAAGCATTGATTTCATACAACTGAACAAGAAACGGTAAAGAACCATTATCCTCTGTCATACTTTGATGACTCGTTCAATCAGCTATATGGATCTTTGGTATTTTCAAAGATCGATCTCCGATCTGGCTACCATTAGCTGAGGATTCAAGATTTGGATATTCGGAAGACAACATTCAAAAGCATAAGTAGTATGTTAAGCTGAACAAATGTGAGTTATGGTTATCCAAAACCTCATTCCTTGGACATGTCATTTCTGGAGCAGGTATGCCAGTTGACCCTACGAACATTGAGGAAGTTATGTCTTGGGAATATTCCAAGACAGTCACTCGAATTCGAAGCTTTCCTGAACTAGATAGTTATTATAGATGCTTCGTCTGTGGCTTTCCATGAGCCATTTTGACACAGATGGGAGTTCCTTTCATTGACCTTAAAGGACATTGAAAGAAAGATTAACAAATGTGCCCATTCTTGCACTTTCTTCAAACATTCAAGATTATACAGTATATACAAATGCTTCAAATGAATGTTTAAGAGTGGTTCTGATGCAGCAAGGTTACATGATTGTTTATGCATCACGTCAATAGAGGATGCATGAGCGGAATTACTCCATCCACGACTTAGAGTTGGTAACAGTTGTCCTCGTTTTTAAGATCTAGCACCACTATCCATATGAGGTGAATTTTGATATCTTCATAGATCGCAAAAGTTTGAAGTACATCTATAATCAGAAAGAGCTAAATATGAGACAACATCGGTTGTTTGAACTACTGAAGGATTTTGAATACATGATCTCTTACCATTCTGGTAAAGGAAACGTGGTGGCAGATGCGCTTAGCAGGAAAGCTCACACACATACGGCAAACTAGTTATATACATGAGATATACTCGTAACCTTGACTAATTGACATCCTCATAAGAGTGCGTCCTCATCTACTGTCATACCTCCGCGATTTAACAGTCTTTGGGATTGCATAGTAGAAGGATATAGGACATATCCTTGAATTTTAGACAGATGCATGCGTGTCATCAAGGACAAACGTGATGATTTTGTGAGGACTAAGTCTATTTTGTGGAAGGTTGGCTGGGTAATTGTGCCCAACAATGAGTAGTTGCGCAGAGATATTCTTGATAAGGCACACAATTCACGATTGTCTATTCTTCTTGGTAGCACAAAGATGTACCAGGATCTAGGTCTACATTCTGGCAGGACGGAATGAAGCGAGATGCAACATGTCGTGTTAGCAAGTGCGTGATCTATCAGATGGTCAAGGCAGAACATAAGAGACCACCATGGTTGTTACAGTCTCTCCCCTTTTTCGAATAAAAGTGGAAGAACACTTCTATGGATTTTGTCACGGGACTAGTAAAGACAATAGGTGGTCACGATGCTATTGGGATGTTGTTGACAGATTGGCCAAGTCAGTCCATTTCATACATATCAACATGACCTACACTCCATCTAGACTGGCTAGATTACATGTGCAAAAAAAAATATTATCAAATTTTATGATATACCACATGAGGTAGTGTCTGATGGAGACTCGAGGTTTATATCTCACTACTAGTACCGGCTTATGTCAACACCACAGACAGAGCTGAAGATGAGTTCTGCATACGATACTATGTGTTATTCAGATACTTGAGAATTTTCTATGTGCATGTACTCTAGAGTAGAAATGATCTTGGAAGGACCACCTGTCATTGGTAGAACTCCCGCACAACGACAATCATTATTCCAGTATTGGTATGACATCATTCGAAGCCCTATACGAGCGGAGATGTCTCGCACCTCTCAGTTGGCGTAAGGTAGGTGAACATATATTTTACTCTGTAGATCTCTTTGGGAAGGGGCTACGAGAACTGTTGATCGATCTTGTAAGGGGAAGGCTTCTGATGACTCAGAGCTGCTAGAAGAGCTATGCAGACCGTCAGAAAAGAAATTTGGAGTTTCATGTAATCCGATCCTCTTTTCTTAATCGATTCAAATAATAACTTATCAATATTTAACTTAATCTTTCATATTGATGGAATTCCTGAAAACACAAGAAGGAGATTGAGTGTTTCTATGAGTATCTCCCATAAAGGGAGTACAGAGATTTAGTGCTCATAGCAAGTTGACACCACGATACGTAGGATTATTTGAAATTTTTAGTCGTATGTGTAAGGTGGTCTATCGAGTAACCATTTCTCTACACCTATCAATTTAAGGAATTACAAGTACGACCTTCACCACGTCATCAGCTATGAGAACCTTGACGTGGAGTCAAATTTGATTTACAAAGAGAAGGTTAGTACAAATACTCGATAGTGTTGTGAAAAAAAAGCTTCGCAACAAAGAGATTCTTCTAATAAAGGTGCTATGCCACCGACATGATGTCAAAGAGGCAACATGGAAGACAAAAGTGGATATGCAGGCACGATACCCACAACTCTTTCAGGTAATTGTCAAAACAAGCCCATTTAATTATATATATTGAAAGAACAAGGCTTGTTTTCCCTTTGAGGTTTTTATGGGTACAAAATTCTTTGAGGTTTTTATGGCCAGATAAGATCCAAACAAGACACAAAGTGACCTTGACCCGAGTCTCGAGGACGAGACTCCCTTTGAGGTTTTTATATTTGTAACATCCGGATCCGAATGAACTGAAGCTCCTGTCAAGAAAAGGATGTTGTAAGCAAGTTTGGATCTCTAAAGTGGAGATATTCAAAGATACATATCTTTCTCCTCTTTGTTCTCATTAAAGTCATTGTTGAAGTTTCTAATTCAGTTTATTTTATGTTGCTATCCATCAGGTATTTTATCTATTGTTATATATTAGATAAAGCCACAAAATCCTTCCAAACTTAAAGGATCAAAGGTACAATCTTTTCCCCTCTCTTGCTGTTTTCCATGCATGTCTTTACATATTTTGATAGTAATAGGTTGCTTGAGTATTGTATATTCTAGATATGCTATAACTGGGTTACCATATATTATAACATGTTAGGAACAAGGGTCTTGTGGTAATCTAAAGCAATGGAAATTTGACTCTATAATACTTGTGTATTGCATGTGGCAGAAGATAGATTGCACTTTCATCTAAATTCTAATTGTATATTCCTGATTAATATGATGTGAATACATAAATAACATCTCAATACTAATAATAGAAGTACAAATGATTTCCAAGAACATTTAAACCATTGTGATATATACATGAGGGTTGGTAAAGGCAGTGATATCATGTTCTGAACAAGGGTCATTGGAACTAGAGTTTAATGTAAGGATATACAACACTAATGAAGCCTATAAAGAAGGTCATCATATTTATCTCTTGAAATGGTATACATAGAATCATGATATCATCAACATCTCAAAAGACTGTTTGATGAGCTACAAGTTTATTATGCTTTAACCAACAACAATCTTCTCTATGGCCACTACATCTAGAAAAGTAAAATAATATGTGGCTCATCTCGATGTAAAACAATCACGGTTGTGGGCATGAGTGGACCTAATCTGTCCCTCCTAGAAGAAGCAACAATGGCAGAGGTGGTCTCACCTTTCTTAGGTGTATGAAATAATATAGATAATATACTCAACTTAATATGTACCTCCTAACTAGAAGAAATCTTTGATATGGTAATCCTTTGTGACAACACGACCTCATATGGAGATTCCAGATCCGGAAGAAAAAGATCAGCAATCAATGGATATCTGAACAGTCCATGTGTTGCACATATACAGACATGTGTGTAAGAATTTAGCCTTTTAAAACTAGAATTCCTAGCATAGCAATATTCAACTAAAGGTTGGGTATTCTGTTTCATTTTAAACATTAGACAAATCTGCATAATGCAAGCAAAATTCTTCTCTTCAGAGTATAGTCAACTTAAGAATCTGCCACATTTTTTCATGGTTTTTGATACACAATATATATACCGCTGGAGCATATTCCATTTTATGACATAATCAGGAGATTATTTTCAATGGAGCATATTCCATTTTATGACATAATCAGGAGATTATTTTCAATATTAAGTATTCTGAAATCTGTTAGATATATTGTTATCAACTTATTTGGATTCTTAATCTCGAGAACAATCACAGAAGGTCTATTTCAACCTATTGAAAATGATGAAAGATAAAGAATTTAACTATGATCCAGCTTAATGATTCAAGATCGCGTAATTAACCCGACATATTTTTTTTAGCAAGGGTAGGAAGATACAAAGTAGCTAAAGGGGTATAACTCTTGGCTGAGAGTTTGATACATCCAATTGGGAGGGTTTCTCAATATCTCTTAGTAATAGTGATAAAGAATCGAAAGATGGCTACGGTGGATAAGTAAATAATAATCTCAATATGTTAACATTATTAGAATGACTTGAGATCTAGTGGAAGAAAAGATCCAGGGTGAAATTTTGCAGTGCCAGGAAGGATTGCATCGACCATCTTTTCATCTTTTGTTCATTATATTAGGGTATTTTCATACAAGAGACTTAAAAAAATTAGATCAAGAGTCTTGCCACTAAATTACGAGTTAAATAACAAAAGTAAAATCTCTACATTAAATTAAATTTTAAATTCAGTTCCAATAAACAACTTATGATCTCGTGGTTTGAAAAAGGAGTTCATTGAGATATTTTCATAAATCTAGATTAATAAGCAAGTCGCCAATTGATGAGATCATCTATGATCAATGACTGAAGATCTTTGTGATCAATCATTCAAAATCACTAAAGTATGAATTATTATTCAATATAATTATCAACAAGATACCTAGATCTGTAAAGTTGACTACATCAGAGTTCAAGAGAGGATGAGAAATTAAGTTAGTGATGATGATTCAATGATGACTAGTAATTAAAAGTGCCAGTCATGGTAACCTTTACGCCTGACTGTGCGAGGGGGCGGTGACCCTCAGCTGGGCGGAAGATTAGGAAGCCCAGTTAGGGCAGCGGACGCTTCGTGCGCGGGTCTAGGATCCCAGTCTTTTTCTCGGTTTTTCGCGAGCGCTCGCAGTTTTTATGCCTCTCTGGGATCCACAGGTTTTCTTTTAAAGAACAGTTCCGCCGACCCTTGTTCTTTAGGGTACCTAGGCTGGAGGACCCTTGGTTTTAGTTTTTTGAGCTCGTTAGCCCGTACCGGTCGGGCCGGTTTTTCTTTTAAAGCGACTTTTCTAGAGAGTCTCTCTCACCCGTCTCAATGGCGTAGTTTGGAGTAGACCTATCCCTCTATTGGACCGCCCTTCCAATTAGAGGGCGAGACGGAAGAGCCTCTTTTATAGGCTACTTCACCGCTTGAGTTTTGTTTATTTTTCGCCAGCAGACTTGGCGATGCTACATCCGAATCATCCATGTATACATCTGAATCCTTCATGGCAAAGTTGAATTACAATTGAATTACAGTTATAGTTGAATTACACCTCTAAATCAGTTACAGTTGAATCTGAAAAAGATTAATTGAAATTGGATTGAGTCACAATTGAGTTGGCTAAAGTTGAATTACAGTTGAGTTGGTTTCCGTTGAACTAGTTACTTTTCTACCAATAATTCCTGGCAAAGAGAAAAGACCATATATGAAAATCATCCTTATCAGACTATCTACTAGGCTTGAGAAAAACAACAAGAAAAGAATCAAAACCCCATATCCATCATATACTCTTACTATGATCAATCCACAAGATTCTTAAACATCTTTATAAGCATTATAGAGATAATGATTATATCAGAGTCTCATCATTCATATTCTCAAGACCAGTCAAACTTGTATTATAATTAATAGAAAGGCAATGACTTAAATATGGACCACATGATATTGGTATATAAATGATTAATGTGGGTAATTAGTGTAGGATGAGTAGACTGGGGTTTTACATACCAAACAGCTTGAAAGCCTGTTTCATTGCAAGTAGTTTTAAATTTTAATTGTCAAGGCCAAATTACTTGCTTTCTTTTGGAACCACAGAATTTCCTGTTATTTTTAATTAATTAAGATTACTCAACATTTGTTGATGTTCTTTTCTCCCTATTCCATGGATTGCAGGCAAAATACCTGCACCGTTGTATTGGGAGAGTTGAATGTCAGTTTCTGAAGCAAAACATAGCAGGTATGTATGTTATAGTTTGTTCAAGATATTTATGCTTTTATTTCTCTTCTGATAAAATTGGGATACATGTATATAATGTAATTTCTGTTGTTACATATAAACTGATATGGAAAATTATGCAATATAACTGTGACATACTGTAGTTTTGTAGCTTACTAGTTAATTTGTGAATGTCATTAGTCAAAAAAAAAATTCTCTAATTTCCAGTTCCCTAATGCGATTTAGAATATGATATTACGGATGATGTGCAAACGAGTTTCCCAGATCCGAGAAGGAGCGGGCCTCACAAGTTACGAGCATATCTCATGTATATAGCTAGTTTGTCGTATATGCGTGAGCTTTATTGCTAAGCACATCTGCCACCACATTTTTCTTACTAGAATGGTAAGAGATCGTGTAGCCAAAATCCTTTAATAGCTCAAGCCACCTACGATGTCTTATGTTCAGCTTCTTCTGATCCAAGATGTACTTCAGGTTCTAGTGATCTGTGAAAATCTCGAATTTCACCTCATAGAGATAATGGTGCCATCTCGAATTTCACCTCATAGCAAATACAACTGTCGCCGAATTCAAGTCATGAGTGGTTAATTCCGCTTATACGGCCTCAACTGACGTGATGCATAAACAATCATATGACCTTGCTGCATCAGAACCGCTCCTAAATCCTCACTTGAAGCATCAATATATACTGCAAAATCCTGAATTTCTGAAGGAAGTGCAAGAATAGGCGCAATCGTCAATCTTTTCTTCAATGTCCTAAAGGCCTTCTCGTATGAATCATTTCAAATGAAAGGAACTCTCTTCTGTGTCAAACGTGTCAAGGGAAGAGCAACTTGGGAAAAACTACTGACTAAGCATCTGTAATAACCCGCTAGTCCAAGGAAACTCTGAATTTGAGTGACTGTCTTGGGATGTTACCAAGACATAACTTCCTCAATGTTCGTAGGATCAACTGTGATACCTGCTCCAGAAATGATACGCCCAAGTAATAAGATTTGGGATACTCACACTTGTTCAACTTAGCATACTACTTATGCTCTTGTAGTGTAACCAATACTATCTTCAGATTATTTGCATCATCCCATTCGCTCCAAGAATATTAGAACATTATTGATGAATCATAACCATAAACTTCCAAGTATGGACGTAAATCCTGTTCATCATGATGCATGGCATTTGTGAGCCCAAACGACATCACACAAACTTGTCGTGCCCATATCGAGTTTTGAATGTTGTCTTCCAAATATCCGATTCTTGAATCCTCTGTTGATGGTAACCAGATTGGAGATCGATCTTTGAAAACACCGAAGATCCATGTAGTTGATCGAACGAATCATAGATGTGACAGAGAATAATGGTTCTTCCTTATTTCTCGTTCAACTGTATGTAATCAATGCATCCTTCTAACTGACGAAAGAAGCAGAGCACCCCAAGGTGAAGTGTTCGACCTCACGATACTCAAGTCAAGTAACTCATGTAGCTGCACATTCAACTTTCTCAACTCGGCTGGTGTCATGTGGTACGGAATCATCGAGATTGGTTGTGTATCTAGTAGTAGTGTGATCTCGAACTCAATCTCTTTCTCAAGCGGTATATTTACAAATCATCAGGAAACACATTAGAATAATTTAACACTAAACTGATGTAGCTGCACATTCAACGTTCTCAACTCGGCTGGTGTCATGTGGTACGGAATCATCGAGATTGGTTGTGTATCTAGTAGTAGTGTGATCTCGAACTCAATCTCTTTCTCAAGCGGTATATTTACAAATCATCAGGAAACACATTAGAATAATTTAACACTAAACTGATGTCCTGAGTCATCGGCTCTTCCATCAGGTGTCTTTCGGATAATTGCTAGAAATGCGTCGTATTCTCGATCTATGAGTCTTTGATCTCTCAATACTGAGATCTACTCCATTTTGGAATCATGTAATGTACCCATAATGGTAAACTCGGGTACAGAATCCTGAAGACAACCGTCTTCCTGAAGTAAATAACAAGATATAATGAGCTGACAACAAACAATCTGTGATCATCTCGTGACCACCAATCAACATTGATAACTTTCTGACTATCAGTCTTATGCTGAACAGCTGGCCACCTGGTCCATGGATGTGATGGGAAGGATGTAGGGCATTTGTAATTCTACTTACCGAAGTTAGAAATCTCGAAGCTCATAAATAGCTCCAGAATCAATTAGAAAGGTTGGCTCTAAACGCTATGGTTTTCTGTTAGAACACATATCCTTAGTTATAATTGTTGATGTTCACGGATATTATTACTGTGCTTTTCTCTTCTTGGGATGCAATGTGGAAATTAGTTGCAATTGGTGACATCAGTGGTCGTTGAATGTCATATTTCTTTTTCGGACGCGACAAATCAGAGGACTGTCGATATTCGAGAATTAATGCGATCGGAACTATAATACAACGAATGTATGTAGTGGGATACCACTGCTCTGATACCAAACTGTGACGCCCGCCTATCCCAGATCCGAGATGGGCGGGCGTCACAACTTTTATGTCAGTAGTTCCTTGCAAAGAGAAAAGATCTTATTATGAAAATTATCTTTCTCACGAGCTCAAACTACGAGCCACTACCATGGTTGTTAGACATAGCTAGCGGATGTGTTGGGAACTTAGTCATGCCTATAGAGGTATCCCAACCCTAAGGCTTTCCTTACCGCCTTAGAGTCATAGTGTGAGGTCTTACACAGACCAAGACCACAACCAGACCCATCATAGTGTGAGGTCTTACACAGACCAATAGCTTGAGAAATTCAATAAGAAAAGAACCAGATCTGGATCACCTCGGTTATAATAAGTATAAAATGAATCAAAAAATTAATGAATCCTTGAGACTATATATATGATTTGGCAAATTGTGAGGTCTTACACAGACCCATCATAGTGTGAGGGCTTACACAGACTAATAGCTTGAGAAATTCAACAACAAAAGAATCAGAACACCAGACCCATCATATATACCCTTACTAATATCCATTCACATGATTCATGAATATCAGAAAGAGATCTAGATCATCTCAGTCATATTAAGTATAAAATGAATTAAAAAATTAATGAATCCTTGAGTTGAAAAAGGATAAGGAAGAAGTCATAATAAGTATATATGATTTGGCAAAGACAAAGATCAAAATAGGAGTTTCATCATCTTCAACACTAAGATTCATTAAACATGAATCATAATTTTAAAAAAGGGCAATAACTTATATATAAATGCTAACTATAACTAATATATGGAATACTAAATATGAGTAATTGAGGTAGGATGGGTAAGTCAGGAGATTCACCTTTAAAGAACAAGTTGAAAACCTATTTCAATACAAGTAGCTCTAAATTTTAATTGTCAAGCCCTATTTACTTGCTTTCTTTTGGAGCCACTAATTTTCCTTATTATTATTAATTAATTAGATGTGCTCAACATTTCATTGATGTTCTTTTTCTCTCTATTGCATGGATTGCAGGCGAAACACCTGCATCGTGGTATCGGGAGAGTTGAACCTCAGCTTCCGCAGTTATTATTGTCAGTTACACATGTTATACTTTATTCTGTATATTATTATAAATACTTTTCTTTCTCTTCTGCTAAAATTGGGATACATGTGCATTATGCAGTTTCTTTTGTTATATGTTAAACGCTATGGAAATTTATGTAATATAATTGGTGACATATTGTAGTTCTGTAGCTTATTAGTTAAATGTGAATGTCATTCGTAAACGCAAAAGTTTTCCCTATTCAGTAACCTAATGCGACGAACATGATACTACGAGTGTTATGTAACGGGTATCCCGGATCCAAGAGGGAGCGGGCGTCATAATACTCATATCCCGGATACATGTTTATATAACATTTGTAGTTATCATGTTCGCTAGAGATCTCATTATTGAAAATTAGGGAAAAATTTTCGCGTTTATGAATGACATTCACATTTAGTTGATAAGCCACGGAACTACAATATGTCACCGATTATATTAAATAAATTTCCATAACATTTAATATTTAACAAAAAAACTGCATAATGTACATGTATCCCAATTTTAGCAGAAGAGAAAGAAAAGTATTTATTATACAGAATAAAAAGTATAACATGCGTACTTATAACTGCGTAAGTTGAGGTTCAACTCTTCCAATACCTCGATGTAGGTGTTTTGCCTGCAATTCATGCAATATGGAGAAGAGAACATCAATGAAATGTTGATCACACACATCTAATTAATTAACAAAAAAGAAATTTAGTGGCTCCAAATGAAATCAAGTAAATAGGACTTGACAATTAAAATTTAGAGCTACTTGCATTGAAATAGGTTTTCAAGTTATTTTGTAAAGGTGAATCTCTTGACTTACTTACCCATCCTAGCTTAATTACCCCTATTTAGTATTTCATATATTAGTTATAGTTAGCATTTTATATATTGATTATACGATTCATACTTAAGCTATTGCCCCTTTTTTAAATTATTATTCATGTTTGATGAATCTTGGTGTTGAAGATGATGCAACTCCTATTTTTATCTTTGTCTTTGCAAAATCATATACAACCGTATATGATTTCTAGTCTTCCTTATCACTTTTCAAGTCTCAAGGATTAAGTAATTTTTTGATTCGTTATATACTTATTATGATCGAGGTGATCCAGATATCTTTTGATGTTTATGAATCATGTGGATGGATATTAGTAAGTGTATATGATGGGTCTGGTGTTCGGATAGTCTGCGGTCTTGGTCCGGGTAAGATCTCACACACTATGACTCTAATGCGGCAAGGAAAGCCTTAGGGTTGGAGTGTCTCCGTAGGCATGCAATGGAGTAAAATGCATCCTAACTAAGTTCCCAACACGTCCACTAGTTCAACTGAAAACCGTGGTAGTAGCTCGTTGTTTGATAAGGATAACTTTCTTAATATGACCAAGCTCACCAGGAACTACTGGTAGAACAATAACTAGCTCAACTGAAAACGAGCTCAATGTAAACTAAACTTAACTGTAGGCGATCTCAATCTCAACCATAATTCATCTCAACTCTAGTCCGACTTAACTGTAACTTCTCCATCAACTGTAACCATAGAGGATTCAGATATAGCCATCGCCAAGCATATGGGCGGAGCGGTAACCAAAAAACTCAAGCGGTAAGGTAGTCTCCTAACAGACCCTTCTGTCTCGCCCTTTAAGTGGAAGTACGATCCAATAGAGGGTCTACTCCGAAACTACGCAACTGAGACGGCTGAGGGAGATTCTCCGGAAAAGTCACTCTAGAAAAACCGACCCGATCGATACGGGCAAACGAGCTCGAAAAAAACTAAAATCGAGGGCCCTCCAGCCTAGGTACCCTAAAGAACAAGGGTCAGTGGAACTGATCTATAAAAGAAAACCTGTGATTCTAAAGAGGCGTAAAACTGCGAGTGCTCGCGAAAAATCAAGAAAAAGACTGGGACCTGAGACACGCACTAAGTGACCGCTGCCCTAACTAGTCTTCCTATCTCTCGCCCATCTGAGGGTCACCACACAGTCAGGTGTAAGGGTCACCATGACTGGCACTCTTAATTATCCGATATCACTGAATCACCATTTCTGGCTTGATTTCTCATCCTCTCATAATCCTTTTCTGTGATTAATTGTACAGATCTAGGTCTTTTGATCAACGATTTTATTGACATAACTGATTCACCATTGATTTCACTTATTTGTCTACAACCCCCATTTTTTCTCAATCTCTTTTGTGGTTGACTTTAAAAATCTAAATATTTTGTCACTATCTAGCTTTGATGATTTCTATTCATTTAAGAGGTCATTAATTGACTACTATTTTAATATTGTATTTCAATCATAAGATCACAAGATTAAAATGTTTCCTTAGATATGGATCTAAGTTCAGATTGATGCAGGATTTTCCCTATTCTTCTCATTAGATCTAATTCCCCTTGCTACAGAAGAGATGAGGTCTTGGTGAGGCCTTTAGATAACTGAGAATCATAATGACTATATCCAAATGAATCCATTGTTGTACTTATGAACATGCTAAAATGATTTATTGTAAAAAAATATTCTATCTAATAACACCCTTGTCATTTAACTCTCTAACTCGCCTACTATCGACCTTCTTTGTAGAATCATTGTAAAGCTTCAAAATTTTATGTATGATAACAACAGCTTGCAAGCGGCCATTTATGATCATCTCTCTGAACAAGTTCATAACAATCATTCTATGAAGCTCTTAGCAGTTGGAACTCTTGGTTGGTGTGATCTAATGCTTGTTATGTTTAGAACATGGTACAATCTTGAGATGTTGTCTATGACTCATCTCTTGGGGGACATGACATTATTTTGATATGAATTCTGTTTAGCATTGACATCATCCTTATTAGGATTCCATCCAAAAATAATGTATCTTTAGCCATAAGTGCATCAAAATATCCTATGGTCGACTTTAGGACTTTCTTTGTCATTGAAAATAGTAATTCAATGTCCTTGATGTAAAGAACAAACAATTGATTAATAGGGAATCATTGCTTTCAATTATAAATCTAAGTCATCCAGTTTTGAGGTTGAGTTTTTTTAAAGAATTTTTGGAGATTCAGTTACTTATATTATATTCTTTATTTATGAATTACTTCATCTTTTTCAGGATTCCATAAGAAAATGCATCTTTAGGCACATTTATTTCAGTCTGTTTGTATTATTGACAGTTGAATCATGCATATACTTTGTACTAAAAAACATTTTCATTTTTTTTATTTTTGTGTCCGTGTGCTTAGTATTGTTAAACAATGATTTGAAATTGATTAATTTCGTACAATTCATCCCCAATTTCTCCTTATTCAATCATACAAAATGTGAAGTAATTATATATATCTGAATTTTAAGTCTTAATTGCATGCTTAAACATCATAAATTTGTCATTTTTATACTTAAGATAAAGGACTATTTAGTGGTTTGAATTGAGACTCAATATCACATTAATTCATCCCTAATCTTCAATAATTCATACATGAAAAGTATAGTTATTGTGATATGATTTCAGACTTAAATACATGCAATTTACTCCTCAATTTTTCACATTTTTCATCATGAAATTAGTGTATAATCAGTGGACTTTTTCCCTCAAATTTCTATTTTTGTACTAAAAATGTGGCTAATTAATGGGCTGGTTAATTTGCATGATAAATCCAATTTTTTATCCTCAAAAATTTAAGAAATCAAGAACATATATAATCTTGATGAATTTCATTGGCAATTTAAGGTATTGAATCATGCATGGAAGGCTTTAATGAGAGGAGGGGAAAATATTGTACCATTGATCCTCTAAGTTTGCGGGTATTTGTGGCTTCATTTACATGCAACAATAGCTAAAATACCTGCTGGACAAAATTTGAATTAGAGACTCCAACATTGGCTTTAATGACAGTAAAGAGAATAGAGATTTGTTTTTAGATTATCTCCTTTGAATATCTCAACTTTGGAGATCCAAACTTGCATGCAACGTCTCTTCTTGACAGGAGCTTTAATTCATTCAGATCCGGATGTTATAAATATAAAAACCTCAAAGGGAGCATCTCCTATGTGTTTTATATAGGTTTAATCTTGCCATAAAAACCTCAAAGAGTTTTGAACCCAGAAAAACCTCAAAGGGAAAAATACAAGCCATATTCTTTCAATATATATAATTAAATGGGCTTGTTTTGATGACTACCTGAAAAGAGCTGTAGGTATCATGCCTGCATATCTACTTTTGACTTCTGTCGGTGCCATAAGACCTTCACTAGGGGAATTTCTTTGTATCATGTCTGCGGAGCTTCTTACAACACTATTGAGTATCTGTTCTGGCCTCTCCTTTATATCATGTCTGGCTCCTCGTTAAGGTTATCGTAGCTGATGACGTGGCGAGAATTGTGCATGTATGAAAGATATCATGTATGGCTGATAGGTGCGGAAGAAGGGTTACTCGATTGACCACCTTACACAGACGAGTAATAATCTCAAATGGTCCAACATATTGTGGCATCAACTTGCCATGAACACCCAATCCTGGATTCAAAATCTCGAAGGGTTTTGAACACAGAAAAACTCAAAGGGAAAAATACAAGCCATATTCTTTCAATATATATAATTAAATGGGCTTGTTTTGATGATTACCTGAAAAGAGCTGTGTGTATCGTGCCCGTATATCTGCTTCAGTCTTACATGTTGCCTCTTTGAAATTATGTCGGTGCCATATCACCTTCAACACTATTGAGTATCTGTTTTGACCTCTCCTTGTATATCATATTGAATGGATTAAGAGAAGATGATCGGATTACCTGAAACTTCAATTCTCTTCTCTGACGATATGCATCAGTGTTAACGAATGCGCTCTGAGCGGCTGCATATGCGGCCGCATATGCGTGTGCGGACTTGCAAACGCGCCGCATACGTGAATCGTTGCACTATGCGCCCCAAGTGCGTGAGCGGATCGCATATGCGGGCTATGCAACCGCATAAGCGGTCCGTTCGGTCGCTCAGGACATCAGGCTTCATTGTCGGATAGACCAGGTACTCGATCGGCTTAGGTTTTCATCCCGACTCCTCCTGTCCTCCAACCTTGAGAGCCTCCGCCCCCAACCGGCTCCTCCCATCTCCTCCGCCTCCTCACAGGTCCTCTTCACAGCTCCTCCGCCCTCTCCTACTTCGCCGCCTCCTCACAGCAACTCCGCCTCCTCCGGCTCCTTCGCCTCCTCCCAGCTCTTCCGCCGCCACGCCGCTCCTCTACCGCATCAGCCTACCAGGCTACGAGCAGTGCCTCCACGACATCCCACTCTGTCGTCAGTCGTCACTGTGCGAAGGTTCAAGATTTGCATTATCATTTTTTTCAATAATTTCGATTTTTTTATTTTATTTTATTTTAATACAAAAAGTGTATTAAACATTATTCACAGGTCTAATAATACTTTAGGTCAAACATTATTTTTAATACAGACTGGTCTTCAAAGTTTCAAATATTATTCACTGCTTTAGGTCATCACAATACTAATAATGCTTATGTGTGTAAAACAGAAAAAGAGGACTTCCAAAATAGTAGAAGATAAAATTTTAGAAAGTGGGATTATTCACTGCTTTCACAAAATACTTCATGTATATAATTCACTGACCATTTTGTGACAACACAATGCGTGTTGGTCATCTTCCAACATTTTGAGACTAATGTTTGATGATAAACTTTTTTTTTTGACACTCAAAGGAGGGGGATACACTCAAAGGTGTTCGCCCCAATTTATTAAGGATGAAGGTGGAAATATACTTACAGGGGGGGGGTACAACAAAAGTCAAGGTTGATGGTAAAAGAGATACCATCCGCCTCCCAAAAAGAAGAGCGTTACGTGGATAACCAGTCCGTACAGAGATTATTTGCAGTGATACAAATGTTTTCCTTATAGAAGCGCTGCCCCGCAAAAATCAAGTTGTTTCTTCCCAGCCAAATGCTCCAAATACGCGCAATGGGGACAATTCTTTCCGATCTAGGGCGAGTCGAGGCAGCAGCAAGGCTCTCCCAAAAGTCAAGCATGGAGGAACGATTCACCCACTCCACGCCATCCCAGATGGCCTGCACGAAGGGACAATGCAAGAAGAGGTGACCGGAGGTTTCAATGTCGAGGCCGCACAAACCACAGAAAGAGGAGATATTCTGAAAAATGGAGGCACAGCGGTCACGCGTAAGCAATCTTCCGCGTCTGAGAATCCAAAGGAAAACACCAATCCTCTCCGGAATCTTGAGGTCCCAAATGAGCTTGCAGTGGCGAATAAGAGCTGCATCCGCATTCAATACAGGGGGGAGAACAGCGAGATAAACCTTACGAGAGGAGAAATTCCCGTCCAACCAAACAAAATGATCACGGCCCGAAGAAGGCGTGGAGACGTCCGCAAGTAGAGTCATCAAATCAGTGAATTCAGTGAGCCGCTGGTCGGAAAGCGTGCCCAATAAAATAGGGCACCAGACTCCATCGGCCCAACAAGAGGCCACGGAGGTGAGTTTATCCCCGGCCATCGCATAAAGTCGAGGAAAAAGATTCATGAAAATGCCCTTCCCGGACCAATCCACAGTCCAGAAGCGAAAGGATCTCCCATCGCCGATAGCCGGAGCAACCAGCGCGCGGTTAGAGTTGAAGACAAAAAAGACATCACGCCAAAAAGAATTGGAGAGGCCCTGGGAATGGCCGCCAAAAACGGAAGCAAAGGCATGACCAGATGCAACGCGGAGGCACTGTAGCAAGAAACTCTCGTCTCGGCCAAGAAGCCTCATCGCCCACTTGAGGAGCCAAGCATCACGAACCACCTCCAAACGCCTAACGCCTAGACCTCCCTCACATTTCGGCCGAGAGATGTCGTCCCACCCAACTAAGTGCATGCCTCTTCTGTCAGAACCATTCTTGCCCCAAAGAAAATGCCTCATAGATTTCTCCAAGCGAAGCCGGATTCCTTTGGGCAATCCGCGAGCCGAGAAGAAGTAGATGGGGATAGCCGAGAGAACCGATTTGATAAGCACCAGACGACCGCCTTTGGAGAGCATTGACGCACGCCAACCAGCCAATCTGGCTTCCACCTTCTCAATCACCCTCTGATAGTCCCGCAAGCGCGGCCGGCCGAGAGAGAGCGGCAAACCCAGGTACTCAAGCGGAAGCTCCCCGAGGGAAGCCCCCAATAGAGAGGAGCAATCCCCGGCCTCAGGAGCCGAAAAGCCAAAAGGCACCACCTTTGATTTGGCACCATTGATGTGGAGCCCCGAGATCTCGCGAAAGAGGTTAATCGTAGTGGCCATCCCCAAAACCTGAGATCGGCCTCCCTCAATAAAACAAAGGGTGTCATCCGCGAATTGAATGAGAGGGATATGAAGGTTATCCAAAAAACAGCCGCGAGTAAAACCAGCATCTGTCACTCCCTGGATCATGCGAGGCATAACATCAGCCGCCAGAACGAAAAGGAGAGGGGCGAGGGGGCAGCCCTGGCGAACCCCCCTCCGAGGCTGGAAGAGTCCCCCGGAAGGCCGGCCATTAAAAGAGACAGTAGTTGATGACAAACTTTATAGGATAATAAGGATAATATGCAATGCATATTGCAATTTTTTGTTCATGCATAATTCTTTAAAAGGATAAAACTCTTATTTGTATATGCATATTACACTTGTTTTGTTGATATTTTCATCTTATAATTACGATTGAATGCCAGGCAACTATGGCCTATAGACTACCATCTGACAGCGGTTCTTCTCCTACGCCTGGAACTGAAAGTGAGCTTCCTATTTAAGAAGCAATACATCGGAGTTTTTTGTTCCTCCTGGTTCTAATGATCCGGGATGGAAGTATGCTTTTCTAGAGAATCTGAGTAGCTCGAGCATGGTCACTTGTCGATTGTGTCGGAAGGTTGTGAAAGGAGGGATCATCGCATGAAGCAACATTTGGCTCACATTAAAGGCAATACATCATCTTGTCCCAATGTGTCTCCTGAGGTAAAGAAAGAAATTATGGACACCATGGAAGGAATTAAAGTGAAAAGGAATGAGAAGACCTCGATGATAAAAGAAATTCAAGGGCAAGTCTCCATCAAGATTAATCAACCCTTGGCTGATGAAGAGAGGGATGGGGAAAAGGTTGCGAACTTCAGCAGAAGATTTACCAGCGGAGACTCTCCGCCAATCCTCAATCAAAGATACCTTTGCCAAGGAGGAACATGCACACATGAATACATTTGTGGCAAAGTACTTCTATGACAATGACATTGCTTTTAATGTTGTCAAAAGTGGCAAAGAAGCAATACATCGGAGTTTTTTGTTCCTCCTGGTTCTAATGATCCGGGATGGAAGTATGCTTTTCTAGAGAATCTGAGTAGCTCGAGCATGGTCACTTGTCGATTATGTCGGAAGGTTGTGAAAGGAGGGATCATCGCATGAAGCAACATTTGGCTCACATTAAAGGCAATACATCATCTTGTCCCAATGTGTCTCCTGAGGTGAAGAAAGAAATTATGGACAACATGGAAGGAATTAAAGTGAAAAAGAATGAGAAGACCTCGATGATAAAAGAAATTCAAGGGCAAGTCTCCATCAAGATTAATCAACCCTTGGCTGATGAAGAGAGGGATGGGGAAAAGGTTGCGAACTTCAGCAGAAGATTTACCAGCGGAGACTCTCCGCCAATCCTCAATCAAAGATACCTTTGCCAAGGAGGAACATGCACACATGAATACATTTGTGGCAAAGTACTTCTATGACAATGACATTGCTTTTAATGTTGTCAAAAGTGACTCATTTCTTCGAATGTCCGAAGCAATTGGACAATATGGGAGGTTGTACAAGCCTCCAACGTACTATGAGCTAACAGAAACTTTTTTGAAGGAACACGTTAAGGAAACAAAAGAGTTCTTGCAAACGCATCGTGATAGTTGGAAGACTTCTGGGTGTTCCATTATGACAGATGCATGGACTGATAGGAGAGGAAGGAGCATAATGAATATTTATGTCAATTGCGTGCTTGGAACTAGTTTTCTTAATTCTATTCACTCGTCTGCAGATTCTCATACTGCGGAGTACATTGCTTCCTTAGTGGATAAATCCATTGAGGAAGTCGGGCCTAACAATGTAGTCTAAGTAGTGACAGACAATGCATATGCTAATATGGTTGTTGGCAGAATTTTGAGAACAAAGTACCCAATGATATTCTGGAGTTCTTATGCAGCACATTGCATCGATCTCATACTAGAAGAGATCGGTGAAGAATCGAAAGTGAAAACTGCCATCACAAAAGCAAGGACATTGATTGTCTTCATATACAGTCATGCAAAAGCATTGAGCTTGATGAGACAATTTACGCAAAAGGGCGAGATAGTGAGGCCAGGAACAACAAGGTTTGCTACCACATATCTCACTTTGCAATATGTGATGGAGAAGAAGGATAAGTTGAGACTTATGTTTTCTTCTGATGAATGTTGAGCTTGTAAATGGTACAAGACCAAGGACGAAATGCGATAGTTTTGATTCCTTCATTTTGGATTCAAGTGTCATTGACATTGAAGGTCTTTTCTCCCTTGATACATGTTCTGCGGATTGTTGATGGAGATAGGAGGCCGGCTATGGGGTTTGTATATGGTGAGTTGCAAGATGCTAGAAAAGAGATCATGAGCATTTTCAAAGATGCCGAAGCATCTTACAAACATTTTGTTGATGCCATTGACTCAAAGGCAAAAGGAAGACTTGGCTATCAGAGGGAAGGCCTTTGAATCCCTCCACCTTGCTGCATATTATTTGAATCCCTACTTTTTTATAGGACAATGCTCAAATCCAGAGGGAAGTCCTTTGGCTATCAGACAAAGGTCAATCATTGATGATGATTTCAATCCAGGTATAATTTCTCACTAGAATTAATAGACTTATATGTTAAACGATTATTAACTATTTTTTTCTTGAAAATAGCCTGTTGGTGGGAATTACATGGCATGGAAACGCCACAATTGAAGGAAACAACAATGAAAGTTTTAAGGTTGACAGCTTCTTCCTTAAGCTGTGAAAGGAATTGGAGCACTTTTGAGGCGGTAAAGTTAAAAATTGGTGCCATACATCAATGATGATTTTGTAGATCATCATTAATGGGGTGGTTAATGATATATTTATGATGATTTTGTAGATCCATACGGAGAAAAGGAACAAGCTTGAATTCAAGCGATTAAATAATTTGGTGTATGTCAGATTCAACGCCAAGTTGAGGGGTCGCCATATGAAAAAACAAATTATCCATTTGCCATAAATGATAGAACCTATTTGCGAGATTGGATTGGTGAAGATGATGAAGGAGATGATAAAGTTTTCCAAGGATCGGGGCTGACGTGGAACTTAGTGGCTGATGCAACTGGCGCTGAAGATTTGGTTCAACACAGAAGAAGCCAAAGGCATGCTACTACTAGTTCAACTTCATTGCCAAGTTTGAATGAGGAAGAACTTCTGTCCGATGAAGAGAATGAAGATGAAGACAATATCACAGTGGAATTTGATGATGACTAGATTAGAATTGCTTTGTACTTAGTATAATATTGTTGGTGGAACATTTCATTTTTCTTATACTATCTTAATTAGTACTTTCGCTAATGTTATTTGTTTTGAATTTCAGCTTTCTTTCAGATACTTGCATATTTTGATGATTGTTGTTAATTATCACATGTGCTAACTTTTCTATTGAAGACTTGAAGTGTTGACCTCTATATGAAAATTATTTTTCTTAGATGTTCAGTGCCTCCACAATTATACATAAATTTAGTTTTGTTGTATTCACTTTTGTATTTATTTATTTTCAAATAAAAAATTAGAAAAGCGTGTAGAACCGCTTATACCTAGCATATGCCCCTGCATACCGCTTAAGCGCTATTCAATGACCTGTCCGAACGCATACGCATACCGCTTTCCTGAACCTTGATATGCATAGCTTTTCTGGTGGCCCTAAGCCGTCAGAAGCCTTCGCCTCACAAGTTTAATGGCCTACCCAGTCTCCTCACAGAAATCTCCTAGTCAGAATCCAAGCTAGTTATGCGGCGCTGCTGCTCGTCCTCGATAGCCGACCCTTAATAGGGGTGCTTGCACTCCATGGGCCCAAGCCGTTGGTCGTGGCGTCGCAGTGAAGGACCCACGCACGACAGCCTTGTAACACGATTCTGATCGGGAGACGGACATGATCCTTTGCAGACGACTTAAATACGCGACGGGGCATTGTAAGTGGCAGAGTGACCTTGCTGCTACGATCCACTGAGATCCAGCCTTCTGTCGCATCGATTCGCCCCCAACCCCCCAACGCATACCCCAACCCTCGGTCATCCCAACACGCCGACCCAAACCTATGTCCCACCCCTCAAAGGATGAACGGAGGCGAGGTTTAATTTTACGTTGCGGGTCGGCCGCTACGCCCTCGAGCCTACGCGACGGGAAGGAAGCGTGGCGCCACGCACTGAAACCAACTTGGGCATCTCGTTAGGTACACAACACTTAGCCATCGGGTTCGTGGTGAAGTAAGAGCGACGACAGAGAGACCACACTAGGCCAAGCGCGGTGGGTCCTTCACTTGGGATGAGGAAAGACGGCAAGAGGCGCCATGGCTCGGGAGAAAGAACCCCCATCGTGTTTATAACATCTTCAGGATCGAAGCTCGACGTTGCCGGTGTGTGCTTGCATGTGCGCGCATCCGCGTAGGGACTTGCGAAATTCTCGATCAGTCAGAATGGGCGCGCAAGCGCAAGTGCATGCACATGCAGCCGAGGGCCGTCACCCCGTCTTATTCTACAACGTGCCCAAAGTGATCGAGCGCCAAGTCACCACCAGTGATCAGCCGTGGATCGAAGGCATGCAGGAGGTGGGATGCCACATAGTGATGGGAACATTCTTGTCAACCATGCCCCCAATGACCCATGCTTCTCGGCCCGCCCCCGCTGCCGCCAATGTTGAGGGACCCAATATTTCTGACGCTACAACGTGACGCAAGTGATGGGTGGTAACCGAGTGCCCCGCCGTATGAGTTGTTCGGCGGAGGATCGATGAAGGGCAAAGCGACGGAATATCACAAAGAGAAACGGGAACGCGTCTGTTAAACCAGCTCGTCCCCCTCCCCCACCCCTCATCCCCCCAAAAAAAGAGACCCATGTTTTCCGGCTCGCCTCGGCTGCCACAAATGTTAAGGGACCGGCTACTTTTCGGGTTCCCCCCCGACATCTATGGTATGGGACCCATATGCAACTTGGATGGTGATGATCGGTAATGATTATTACCGATCATTACCGATCAATACCGATCATTACCGATCATTATCGATCAATACCGGTAATGATCGTGCGGCACCATGCGGCACTAGCAAAGGCTTACCGATCATTATCGACCATTACCGGTATCGGTCGTAAATAATCAACCGATACCTCGATCATTACCGATCATTATCGATCAATATCGGTAATGATCGTGCAGCACCAGGGAGGCTTTACCGATCATTATCGATCATTACCTGTATTGATCGAAGCCCGACGTTGCCGGTGTGTGCTTGCATGTGCGCGCATCTGCGTGGGGACTTGTGAAATTCTCGATCAGTCAGAATGGGCGCGCAAGTGCATGCACATGCAGTCGAGTGCCGTCACCCCGTCTTATTCTACAACGTGCCCAAAGTGATCGGGCGCCCCGTCACCGCCAGTGATCGGCGGTGGATCAACGGCATGCAAGAGGTGGGGAGTCACATAGCGATGGGAACATTTTTGTCAACCATGCCCCCAATGACCCATGCAAGAGGTGGGACGTCACATAGTGATGGGAACATAGTGATCGTAGTTCCCTGTTGTCCTTGACGCGAGCCGCGCCGGGGTTTGCGGTGTCTGGGACATGGAAGCCGGTACGCCACCACCCCCTTGGTTGGAGGGCACGGTTCCGATCCGACGAGTGGGGAAGACAGCAGCCGAGGAGGCGTTGCTGAAAACCCACCGAGATGTGATGTGACGTTCGCAACGTGTTGCCTCACGGGGGTGTGCGACAATGATTCTTCCGCAGGTTCACCTACGGAAACCTTGTTAGGACTTCTCCTTCCTCTAAATGATAAGGTTCAGTGGACTTCTCAAGACATCACCAGCGGCAAACCGCCAGCATCGCCTCAATCCGAGCACTTCACTGAACCATTCAATCGGTAGGAGCGACGGGCGGTGTGTACAAAGGGCAGGGACGTAGTCAACGCGAGCTGATGACTCGTGCTTACTAGGAATTCCTCGTTGAAGACCAACAATTGCAATGATCTATCCCCATCACGATGAAATTTACGAAGATTACCCGGGATTGTCAGCCAAGGTTATAAACTC
The DNA here is from genome assembly GCA_037367405.1 of Ottelia alismoides. Lineage (NCBI taxonomy): Eukaryota > Viridiplantae > Streptophyta > Magnoliopsida > Alismatales > Hydrocharitaceae > Ottelia > Ottelia alismoides. The sequence goes on along the minus strand of JAZKJV010004166.1, from coordinate 102,315 downwards.
GTTGAATATATCAGTGTAGCACGCGTGCGGCCCAGAACATCTAAGGGTCAATGTTGAGGGACACAATATTTCATCGTGACTTGCGTTCAAAGACTCGATGGTTCACGGGATTCTGCAATTCACACCAAGTATCGCATTTTGCTACGTTCTTCATCGATGCGAGAGCCTAGATATCCGTTGCCGAGAGTCATCATGTTTCGCGACATAGGAAGAGACACGGAGCTTCGGGCACCCGGAGCAGAGGGAACCGTGAGGCCCCCGTTCCACGGCGGGGCGCCGAAGACTCGATTGTAGTTCCCTGTTGTCCTTGACGCGAGCCGCGCCGGGGTTTGCGGTGTCTGAGACACGGAAGCCGGTACGCCACCACTCCCTTGGTTGGAGGGCACGGTTCCGATCCGACGAGTGGGGAAGACAACAGCCGAGGAGGCGTTGCTGAAAACCCACCGAGATGTGATGTGACGTTCGCAGCGTGTTGCCTCACGGGGGTGTGCGACAATGATCCTTCCGCAGGTTCACCTACGGAAACCTTGTTACGACTTCTCCTTCCTCTAAATGATAAGGTTCAGTGAACTTCTCAAGACATCACCAGCGGCAAACCGCCGGCATCGCCTCAATCCGAGCACTTCACCGAACCATTCAATCGGTAGGAGCGACAAGCGGTGTGTACAAATGGCAGTCAACGCGAGCTGATGACTCGCGCTTACTAGGAATTCCTCGTTGAAGACCAACAATTGCAATGATCTATCCCCATCACGATGAAATTTACGAAGATTACCCGGGCTTGTCAGTCAAGGTTATAAACTCGTTGAATATATCAGTGTAGCGCGCGTGCGACCCGGAACATCTAAGGGTCAATGTTGAGGGACACAATATTTCCGACGCTACAACGTGACGCAAGTGATGGGTGGTAACCGAATGCCTTGCCATATGAGTTGTTCGGCGAAGGATCGATGAAGTGTAAAGCGACGGGAATATCACAAAGAGAAACGGGAACGTGTCTTGTTAAACCAGCTCATCCCCCCCTCCCTAAAAAAAAGAGACCCATGTTTTACGGCTCGCCTCGGCTGCCGCAAATGTTAAGGGACCGGCTACTTTTCGGGTCCTCCCCCCGACATCTATGGTATGGGGCCCATATGCAAGTTGCCCTCGGCCTCTCAGCTCCGGGCGCAACTTGCGTTCAAAGACTCGATGGTTCACGAGATTCTGCAATTCACACCAAGTATCGCATTTTACTACGTTTTTCATCGATGCGAGAGCCTAGATATCCGTTGCCGAGAGTCATCATGTTTTGCGAGATAGGAAGAGACATGGAGCTTCGGGCACCCGCAGCAGAGGGAGCCGTGAGGCCCCCGTTCCACGGCGGGGCGCCGAAGACCCGATCATAGTTCCCTGTTGTCCTTGACGCGAGCCGCGCCGGGGTTTGCGGTGTCTGGGACACGGAAGCCGGTACGCCACCACCCCCTTGGTTGGAGGGCACGGTTCCGATCCGACGAGTGGGGAAGACAACAGCCGAGGAGGCGTTGCTGAAAACCCACCGAGATGTGATGTGACGTTCGCAGCGTGTTGCCTCACGGGGGTATGCGACAATGATCCTTCCGCAGGTTCACCTACGGAAACCTTGTTACGACTTCTCCTTCCTCTAAATGATAAGGTTCAGTGGACTTCTCAAGACATCACCAGCGGCAAACCGCCGGCATCGCCTCAATCCGAGCACTTCACTGAACCATTCAATCGGTAGGAGCGACGGGCGGTGTGTACAAAGGGCAGGGACGTAGTCAACGCAAGCTGATGACTCGCGCTTACTAGGAATTCCTCGTTGAAGATCAACAATTGCAATGATCTATCCCCATCACGATGAAATTTACGAAGATTACCCGGGATTGTTAGCCAAGGTTATAAACTCGTTGAATATATCAGTGTAGCGCGCGTGCGACCCAGAACATCTAAGGGTCAATGTTGAGGGACACAATATTTCATCGTGACTTGCGTTCAAAGACTCGATGGTTCACGGGATTCTGCAATTCACACCAAGTATCGCATTTTGCTACGTTCTTCATCGATGCGAGAGCCTAGATATCCGTTGCCGAGAGTCATCATGTTTCGCGACATAGGAAGAGACACGGAGCTTCGGGCACCCGGAGCAGAGGGAACCGTGAGGCTCCCGTTCCACGGCGGGGCGCCGAAGACCCGATCGTAGTTCCCTGTTGTCCTTGACGCGAGCCACGCCGGGGTTTGCGGTGTCTGGGACACAGAAGCCGGTACGCCACCACCCCCTTGGTTGGAGGGCACGGTTCCGATCCGACGAGTGGGGAAGA